>RYFJ01000436.1:0-456238 GCA_003991445.1 Oryza meyeriana var. granulata
ACACAAGACCAAGGATCTCTCAGAATTGGGTTGAGCAAATCCAGTTTTTGTTGGTCTTTGGTATGGTTCTTTGCGGTCTCTAACTGGGTAAACATGACAAAGTAGCACTCTGGGTATCCTAGATATCCACGAGCGTAATTACCGCTAAAAATTTTATGAGAGTAAAAATGGTACTCGTTTTTGAAGCCGGAGGTCTTCAGCCAAATTTCGAGTCAGCAACATCCATTATATGACAGAATGTCAACCAGATTTGTACACATTCTATAACAAGATCTTGTATACTTTCTCCATTTATAAGGTCTCAGGTCATAGCACAACCCTTTTGGACTTTCTAGAGATGAGGAAAGAGTGTGCGCTGAGACTCAACATGAAGTAGGTCATGCAGAGCCCTTAGACATATTGGCAGGCTGTATTTCAAAAAGGACACATAAAAAGCGTGAAAATCAATATCTCACAAATGTAAAGTCAAAGATAAAATATAAGTTCACCAGAGATATATAAAACCAGTACCTAGCCACTGATAAATCACACACATCAGAATAACTTCAACTTGACCTTAATCGTATTATTCGAGTATTTTCGTATAGAACTCGTAAAATTCAAACTCTCAACAGGAACTGATAAAAATAGAGATTCCTTTCACCTAATTCACTTTAACCAGTAGCAACCTAAGGCATAAATTCATGCATATTAGAGCATTCATATTTTCTGCATTATTTGCTATTTATTCGATCGTACGTTATTTTCTCTCTAGAGAACGATTTCGATATCGGTGAAGGAGTGAAATAGTTGGAGTCCAAGTACTCAAGAGTAGGCAAGTTTTCTCCCTCCTCCTTGAACAAATTGATCCTATGTTTTGGGGAATGAAATATGTATATTGCAAAACTGCATGCGTATTGTGAATAACGGTATTTGAATTGTGGTAAATGGTAGTTAACCTATTAGTTGCATGATCCACCTTAGAATATTGTAGTCTTGCTGTTTGTAACCTTAGGCTTGATTAAAGTACTTGGTTTTGTACTCATGGGGGTCTGTATCAAGTCAATAAGCACTTGCTTATGCTTAGCCATGCTAGTAACGTGCTAATATTACAGTGATACTATATACATTTGAAATGGGATTTTATGACTTCTGGACAGAGGTGAAGCCTCTGTTATTTGTGAACTAAAATGGTGAAAAACCTGAATTGAATTAGACTTGGGCGGCAAGTGGTGTGCATATGGAGTAGTTGCACACCGAAGGGGGGAGTGTTCGCCCGGGTCAGTTAAGGACTGAACTCAGTGCCATATTCTCATGTTAACAGTACAACCACATGTGCTAGTTTATGGGATGGTCATATGGATTAAGTTACTTAATATTTAGCCTTGCACTTTGGTAGGCCCACTGAGTATAGGGCAGTGCCTACGAATGTACGGTAGGACTGTCCAGAGGAGCTACCTATGTGAACCAGATGAGGGACTGTGATCACCTCATGCGTAGGCGTCTAAGTTTGTCCAATACACGTTGTGTGCCTCGTGGGGAGCCGTGTAGGCCATTCCCACGGCGCTGGTTTAAGGCGTGCCGCCACCACGGCATCGGGCGTTTGCACCCGATGTGGAGTAACACACCTCGTGCTGGTGCAAGGTTAATATTAGGTAATGTAAAAGCTTATGTTGTGACCTCGAGACCGCCATTCAACGTGAAGAGTGTGGTGGTACGAGGGTACCGGACAAACTAGAGTGTAGCCGTTGGGCTTCTATCACATCATGTGGGTAACGATGTACAAACTCTGCAGAGTCAAACTAATCGGTTACCGTGCTCACGGTCATACGGCATGGTTGTGCTCATTGAAGTATAGATTTATGTTTCTAAAATGCTTTATGAAATTGGGATGAGGATTGTGATTTATGAGAACTATTATGCTTATTACAATGCTTATGGTGTCTTGTTGCCGAGGAGAGCACAAGCAGGAAAATCATTATGTGATATTATGTTGATCACTTCACTATTATTATATTTGTTTAAATGCTTTCTAAATTACCATTGCAAAATAATTGTGAACTAAAATTAGCTTTATGCAAAACTGAACCCACAAATAGCCTTCTGATTTAGAACTTGCATTTATTACAGGATTGACATGCCAGTACATTATTTCGGTAATGTACTGACTCTTGCTTGTATTTCCGTTTATTACCTTGTTGTAGGTTTGATGCTACGGGATGCCGTTGCTTTTTCAGGATTGATTCTTTAAGGGGTGTACCCTAGTCGGATGCCTGTGGTATGGTAGACAAGCTTCCGCTGAATCATATTATTTGCCTTTTGGCCTATGTAACTTGATGTAAAAATTTAGTTTACTTACTTGTACAACCACTTATTGCATATACCATTGCTAGAGATGAAAGTGTGGACTAGCAATTTTCCTGGGGCTAGTCTGCATGAGTATAGACTTAGAACAGTTGAGATGCATGGAGAATAGTTCACCGTAGACCATGTCCTTAGAGATATGTATCGTTGGTCGCTGCCTTCGTGTGGTTTGACGGGCATATCTCGCCGTGTGACTGGTCAACTATTCTTCCAAATATCTCTTGTGTTCTTAGTCTGGCGTTCGGTTGTTTTGCATTATAATTGGTGATTTGTGTGACAAGGCTGCGATGAGGTTGGATGGTTACAGTTCTATTTGGTTTTTATTCGAGACCCCATCCAACTAGATATTTCGCGTTGTCGTACCAATTACCTCTTATAGTGCAGAATAATCGGGTGCCCACACGTGCCCTCGCGCCCCGCCCCGCCCTCGCGCCGTGCCCCCGCGGCCGCCTTCCTCCCCGCGCTCGCGCCCCGCGCCCACGCACCACCCGCTGACAGCCCGGGCCCGCCTGTCAGCAACATCTTCCTCCTCCGTCCGAATCGGGCGGAGGGGAAATTCCCCGGAGCCGTCCGATTCGGCGCCGCCTCCCGCCTCATCCCGCGCTCTCCACTCGCTCAAACGGTCGCGGACCGAGTCCGCCCCACTCCCCCGAGTTCTTCGGCGTCCACGTCCCCTCTCTCCCGTGAATCTCGCACATGATGGCCACGCCGCCGTCCACTCTCCCGTGCGCGATTGGAGCCGTTCGGCCTCGTTCTCTCCCGGCCGACTGTATAAAAACCATCTCCACCCTCTCCTCCATCTTTTCCCCAACACGCCGAGCTTTCCAGTGCCCCAGAACCCCGTCGCCACCGCGCACCCGAGCTCCACCGCTTTTCGCCGCCTCCGGCCGCCGCTCGCCGCCGTTTCGGACGCTGCCAAGCTGCTCCACCACCGCCAGCACCTCCGCCGCGCCGCGCCGCACCTCGGCTGCCACTCTGTTGAAGCCGAATCTCGCCGGACCGCTTCTCCCGTGCGCACGTTGAGTATCGGTCCTTCGCCTCCTTTCCGGCCGGTGATTTCCGCCGCGCCGTGTCTTCATTCTCCGCTCTAACTCCTCTCCCGTCCTCCTCATCCTCCAGGACACCTCGGCAATCGCCTCTCGCCCGTTCCCCGCCGTCGGAGCTCCGTCGCCGACGTCGTCCCGAGGCCGCCGCCGCTTTTTCGTCGCCACCGTCGTCTTCGCGCCGTCGCTCGCCGTCGCGAGCCGCCGGTGAGAACCCCCTCCGTTTCCCTGTTCTATTCCGCCTCTCCGTGTGGCCGCCGTAGTCGACCATCGGGTCGCGTGCGCGCCGCCGCCTCCCGCTCAGGACGGCTCGTTTCGGCCGCCGCTCCCCAGGGCCGTCCGATCTGCCGGGTGGCAGATCGGGGCCGCCCGCTCGCTCGCCCACGTGGTTGCCCGCGGTGGCGCCACATGGTGCGCCCGCCTCTGTGCGCCGTCGCCTCCCTCTCGGGTGACGTCTTAAATCGGTTAATGCGCTTTAAATCACTGGTTAATTATATTTGCACTGATAATAGCAGTGAAACTTCAATAAATCATAACTACTTCATTCGAACTCCGATTAAGTCCATTCAAATTTCATTAAATCCAGAAAAATGCCAAGAATCCATTAAAAATACTTTCAGCCCATGTTTGTTGACCTCCATGTACTGTTTTTAAATGTTTATGCATTGTTTGTTGTAGAATCCGACGCCGGTAATTCTCCTGTGTTCTACGAGATCGTAGCCAAATACCTTGAGCCGGAGCAAGGCAAGTCGCACTGATACTTTGATCAATTTGTACCTAATTTTCGCTAAATTGCTTTGTTTATTCAAATAAACTGCATTATTTTAATATTACATGTGGGTGGTTATTACCTACAGAAAGTTAGGACTCAGCCATAGCTTTGAAACCTGATGCCTTGTCACCTGGGTAATAATATGAGTAGATTATAATCCCTAGGGTGCTTAGCCATGCTTAGCAACATAGCTCACTTGGGAATTAAATAATGTCTTTTTATATGACTCGACTCAATGTCGGAAAAAAGGGAACCTTGGATAGGCTGTTGTTAAATTCCTAAAATTTTGACCTAAATGGTGGGCTGTGGGTGTATGGTTTTGCTTGTCACACCCATGGCAATTAAGGACCGGTTCGCGGAAACCACTTGGGCAACTTCCCGTACTTGCCACAAGCCAGCGTGGGCAACGGCTGGGCTTGAAGCGTTTCTTCTCCCTCTCCTAGGCACCGAAGAAGAGGGTGGGCGTGATGGAGTTGGGTCGGCCCGGGGTAGGGTTGATCGGCTGCCGGATTCACCGTGGCGCAAGGGGGGTAGCCTGGCCAATATGGCGTGCCCTGTCGGCAGGTGCAACCTCAGCGTGGTGTGGATGGTTAGGGAGGGGTTTCGTGAACGGTCCTGTCACAGCCTCGCACGGGACATCGTGGTGATGTACTGGCACACGGGAACGTGTGTGGGGGCTGTGTCTTGTGGATACAGTTGTACACCTCTGATCAGAGTAAAACTATTCGAATAGCCGCGCCCGCGGTTATGGGCACATTGGCCAAGACTCACCGTGATTAGTCTCACCCTAGATAATTAATCCTGTTTTATCAACTGGTGTGTGAAAGGTGTTGAGTCTGGTCAGCGTGGTTGAGCTGACTGGGGGTGACTGGTTGGCGTGGTTTAACGCTAATCGGTGGAGACTGGTGAGTGTGGTGTAACTCTCATCAGTTACGCCTGGTGGTCGTGGTGTAACTTCCATCGGCGCGGCCTGGTCAACGTGGTTTAGCGTTGGTCGGGAAAAGCTGGTCAGCGTGGTACGTTGTCCGGTGGTGACTGGTTAACGTGGTGTAGCGTTAATCAGTGGAGTCCGGGTAACGTGGTGTAACGGTACCCGGAGGTGTCTGGTGAACGTGGTGTAGCGTTCATCAGTGGAGACTGGTTGACGTGGTTTAGCGTCAATCGGTTGGGAATGGTTGGGCCTAGTTAACGTGGTGTAACGTTAATCAGTGGAAGTTAATATTGTTAATTAAATCAACTTTTTACTGTTTGCAAACTACTTCCTTTTGTAACTGCTTTTCCGCAAGTAAACCCTATCCCATCTTTGTACCCTGTGCATATGCATACTTGTGGGTGTGATTTGTTGAGTACTGTGGGTGGTACTCAGCCTTGCTCCAATTTTCCCCCAGTGATGGAGAACGTGTCAGATGAAGATCATCCTGAGGATTAGGCTGGCTTCCGCCGTCAAGGTGCCTGTGGGATGGAAGCAGCTGTTTGGCCAGATGTTCATAGGCTTCGTTTTACCTTTTTCCGCTGCATTTATGTAATATACATTTTACTCTGTTTGTAAGACCCTCTGTATGGCAACTTGGTTTGTGTACCCTGGCTTTCCTGGGCAGGGATTTATTACACATTAATGTTCAGAATTTCGGTGCGAATTTCTGGGCGTTACAAGTTGGTATCAGAGCCAGGTTGACCGTAGGATCAGCCAAATGGAAACCCTAAGAGCCCTCTGAAATTCCCATTTGCATATGCTTCTCACATTTTGAGTTGTTTTTGGGAAAAGTGGAAACCTATTTTCAGGTTGGGGTAAAATCTTGGCCGTTTACTCGAAAAAGAATTTGAGTCAAGTTAAATCTGGGGTTAAAAATTTCATTCATGGGTTTGTATGGGTGACCAAATTTTGGGAAAACATTGGTTATTCTTGGGGAAGGTTTGATTTACAGCATGCATACAATCTCTTTATTTGTGTTGAAATTATTATGTGAATTTTATTTGGTATTATTTGGTTTCGCAGTGGTATTTTGTTGGTTTCAAATTTTTACTTACAAAACTATTTACTGCATAAAATCGTTGTTGTTTCCAAATTATTTATTGTTTACTTATTTGGATCTGAGCATACATTGATCCCCCCCCCCTTGCTATCCGTAGACGCACCACCACCCCCACTGGCACCAGCTCCAGCACCAGCTCCAGCGCTAGCCCCAGCTCCAGTACCAGCACCGTCGGGTGGATGGATCAGTGCATCGTCTGACGGCGATGGCTCTCAGGGAGGCACCAGTATCCATGGAGGTTTCACTTCTACGGACGACAGCAGCTCCTTCAGTGGGTCCCGCACCCGCAGCGAGGCCAGTTCTTCGGCCCATGGAAGTGTGGATTATGTGGGCGGATCCAGGAGCCGCACAGACGACGAGGCCGGAGACGAGCAGGAGCCGGAGTACGACTCGGATGACCGTCGAAGCCGCTCGGAGCATTAGACGCGCCACCCTTAGCTTTGCCGTTTTCTTAGTTTGATTTCCTGTTTAGTTGTAATGTTAGGAATGTTTGTTTGTTTGGGGTTAGTGGTGGCATGCCGTCTGTTGTGGTATGTTCGCCGTAATTAGGAGTTGAACTGTTTTTCCTATGTTTCCAACCAAGAAGTTCAGTTAATTTAATTCAATCACTTAATTATCACCCCTGTTTCTGAGCCACCTGTTTTTCTCCTCCCCTCCCTCTGTTCTCCCCTTCGTTTGTTCTCTCCTTCAGATGGTGAACACAAGGAGAGTTGGTTATCTTCAAGTCACCCATGCCGCTGCATCAAGAAGCAAGCTTGAATCAAGTCGCAGCAGAGCAACCGCCAGAAAGTGGAACAAAGCCAGAAAGGAAAATACAGGATATTCCAATAGTAAGGGAATACCAGGATGTGTTCCCAGAGGACCTACCAGGGATGCCACCAAAAAGGGAAATTGAATTTAGGATTGATCTGGCACCTGGAACAGCGCCAATATACAAGAGACCTTACAGAATGGCACCGAATGAGATGGCAGAAGTCAAGAAGCAAGTTGACGACCTGCTACAGAAGGGTTACATCCGACCAAGCACATCACCTTGGGGAGCACCAGTCATCTTTGTGGAAAAGAAAGACAAGACAAAACGGATGTGCGTGGACTATCGCGCACTAAACGATGTCACCATCAAGAACAAGTACCCTTTGCCGAGGATTGATGATCTGTTCGATCAATTGGAGGGTGCCACCGTCTTCTCCAAGATAGACCTGCGATCAGGCTATCATCAACTCAGAATTCGAGAAGAGAATATACCAAAGACAGCCTTCACCACGCGGTACGGGCTGTATGAGTGCACTGTTATGTCCTTTGGACTGACCAATGCACCCGCCTTCTTCATGAATCTGATGAACAAGGTATTCATGGAGTTCCTGGACAAGTTTGTGGTAGTGTTCATCGACGACATCTTGATTTACTCGAAGTCAACAGAAGAGCATGAGCAACATCTTCGCTTGGTTCTGGAAAAGTTGAGAGAGCACCAGTTATACGCCAAGTTCAGCAAGTGCGACTTCTGGCTGAGAGAAGTGCAATTCCTCGGACACATCATCACCGCTCAAGGAGTTGCCGTGGATCCAACGAACGTGGAATCCGTCACCAATTGGAAACCGCCTAAGACAGTGACACAGGTAAGGAGTTTTCTCGGACTTGCGGGGTACTACCGCTGGTTCATCGAGAACTTCTCGAAGATTGCCAGACCTATGACTCAACTACTGAAGAAAGATGTGAAGTTTGTCTAGACATCTGAGTGTAACCACTGCTTCGAAGAACTCAAGACGAAGTTGGTTTCAGCACCGGTTTTGATCTTACCTGATCCCAAGAAGGATTACCAAGTGTACTGTGATGCATCCCGCCAAGGGCTAGGGTGCGTGTTGATGCAAGAAGGCAGGGTTGTAGCCTATGCATCGCGTCAGTTACGCCCCCATGAGAGCAATTACCCAACACACAACCTGGAATTGGCCGCAGTGGTCCATGCTTTAAAGATTTGGCGGCATTACCTCATCGGTAACCGCAGTGAGATTTATACGGACCACAAGAGCTTGAAGTACATATTCACCCAGCCTGATCTGAACCTCCGCCAGAGAAGGTGGCTGGAGTTGATTAAGGATTATGATGTGGGGATACATTACCATCCAGGGAAAGCCAACGTCGTGGCAGACGCCTTGAGCAGGAAAAGTTACTGCAACACCGCTCGGGCAGAGGCAATGTGCAAGGAAATGCAGCAGGAATTTGAACGCTTGAATCTGGGCATTGTTGAACACGGATTCATGGCAGCCCTAGAGGCTCAACCCACGCTTTTTGATCAAGTTCGCGAGGCACAAACGAACGATCCAGAAATTCAAGAACTTAAGAAGAACATGAGAGTTGGAAAAGCCCAGGGTTTTACTGAAGACGAGAACGGAATGGTATGGATGGGGGAACGTTTGTGCGTTCCAGAGAATAAAGAACTCAAGGACCTAATACTCCGGGAAGCCCATGAGACGCAGTACTCCATTCACCCAGGAAGCACCAAGATGTACCAAGACCTTAGAACCAAGTTTTGGTGGGCCAGCATGAGAAGGGAAATCGCCAAGTTTGTGGCGCTTTGTGATGTGTGTCAACGAGTCAAGGCAGAACACCAATGACCTGCGGGACTGCTACAGCTACTCAAGGTCCCAGAGTGGAAGTGGGAAGAGATCGGGATGGATTTTATCACCGGGTTGCCCCGGACATCATCGGGGTATGACTCAATCTGGGTGATCGTGGATCGACTTACCAAAGTTGCACATTTCATTCCGATGCATACAACATACTCGGGTAAGAAACTGGCAGAACTGTACATGGCTCGCATAATGTGTTTACACGGAGTACCCAAGAGGATTGTCTCCGATCGTGGTAGCCAGTTCACTTCCAAGTTTTGGCAGAAGTTACAAGCAGAACTGGGAACCCGACTGAACTTCAGCACAGCATATCATCCACAAACAGATGGTCAGACTGAAAGAGCCAATCAGATATTGGAAGACATGCTGAGGGCTTGCGCACTAGACTTCGGAGGAACATGGGATAAGAGCTTACCATACGCAGAGTTCTCATACAACAACAGCTACCAGGCCAGCTTGCAGATGGCACCGTTTGAGGCTCTGTATGGCAGGAAGTGCCGCACACCCCTTTTCTGGGATCAGACAGGTGAACGTCAGGTATTCGGAACCGACGCACTCAAAGAGGCAGAAGAGAAGGTGGCCATAATACGAGAGCGTTTGAAGACGGCTCAATCCAGACAGAAAAGCTATGCTGACAACCGTCGCCGAGACTTAAGCTTCGAGGAAGGAGACTACGTGTACCTTCGTGTCACACCGCTTCGCGGAGTACACAGGTTCCAAACCAAAGGGAAGCTAGCACCCCGCTTCGTGGGACCTTACCAAGTGCTAGCCCGTAAGGGTGAAGTGGCTTATCAGTTGAGCCTCCCAGCTTCAATGGCAGGCATACACGATGTGTTCCACGTGTCACAACTGAAGAAGTGTTTGAGGATACCAGCAGAACAGGCAGATCCGGAGCAGATCGAGATCCAGGAAGACCTCACCTATGTGGAGAAGCCAACACGGATTCTAGAAATCAGTGAGAGAAACACCAGGAGCAGGGTAATCAGGTTCTGCAAGGTACAGTGGAGCCATCACTCAGAAGAAGAAGCCACCTGGGAGCGAGAAGACGAATTGAAGTCCACCTATCCCCACCTCTTCGCCAGCACCTCCGAATCTCGGGGACGAGATTCTGTTTAAGGGGGGTAGGTTTGTCACACCCTGAGTTTAGCCACACTAAACATTACCTGTGAAGAAAATACACAAGAAAATAAATTTAAAAAAAAGCTAGAGGAATTAATTGATGGTGTAAAATGCAAGATAGTAAATTATCGTGGCGGAGAATATTTTTCTTGTATTCTCTGTGCCAAAATACATTAACTGGATTTTTAGTGAAATTTACAGAGCACAGGAACTATTTTTAATAAATCAAATACGCTTATCGGAATTTAAAATCGCCCTGGGAATCTTTTTCCTTCTTTCTTTCTCTTTTTCTCCCTCTGGGCTGCTGGCCCGCTCCTGTGCCGCGGCCGGTTTTCCTCCCCGGCGCTTTCCTTCCCGCGTACCCGCGCCCCGTGCTCGCGCCCGTGCCCTCGTGCCCGTGCCCGCGCCCCTTGCTCGCGCCCCGTGCCCTCGTGCCCGTGCCCGTGCCCGCGTGCGCGTGCCCGCGTGCCCATGCCCGCGCCCCTTGCTCGCGCCCCGTGCCCTCACGCCCGCGCCCCGCGTCCCCGCGCCCCGCCCTCGCGCCCGCGTCCCAGCGCCCTCGCACCCGCGTCCCCGCGCCCCGCGCTCGCGCCCGCGCCCGCGCCCATGCCCCCGCGGCCGCGCCTTCCTCCCCGCACTCGCGCCCCGCGCCCACGCACCACCCGCTGACAGCCCGGGCCCGCCTGTCAGCAGCATCTTCCTCCTCCGTCCGAATCGGGCGGAGGGGAAATTCCCCGGAGCCGTCCGATTCGGAGCCGCCTCCCGCCTCATCCCGCGCTCTCCACTCGCTCAAACGGTCGCGGACCGAGTCCGCCCCACTCCCCCGAGTTCTCCGGCGTCCACGTCCCCTCTCTCCCGTGAATCTCGCACACGATGGCCACGCCGCCGTCCACTCTCCCGTGCGCGATTGGAGCCGTTCGGCCTCGTTCTCTCCCGGCCGACTGTATAAAAACCATCTCCACCCTCTCCTCCATCTTTTCCCCAACACGCCGAGCTTTCCAGTGCCCCCAGAACCCGTCGCCACCGCGCACCCGAGCTCCACCGCTTTTCGCCGCCTTCGGCCACCGCTCGCCGCCGTTCCGGACGCTGCCAGGCTGCTCCGCCACCGCCAGCACCTCCGCCGCGCTGCGCCGCACCTCGGCCGCCACTCCGTTGAAGCTGAATCTCGCCGGACCGCTTCGCCCGTGCGCACGGTGAGTATCGGTCCTTCGCCTCCTTTCCAGCCGGTGATTTCCGCCGCGCCGTGTCTTCATTCTCCGCTCTAACTCCTCTCCCGTCCTCCTCATCCTCTAGGACACCTCGGCAATCGCCTCTCGCCCGTTCCCCGCCGTCGGAGCTCCGTCGCCGACGTCGTCCCGAGGCCGCCGCCGCTTTTTCGTCGCAACCGTCGTCTTCGCGCCGTCGCTCGCCGTCGTGAGCCGCCGGTGAGAACCCCCTATGTTTCCCTGTTCTATTCCGCCTCTCCGTGTGGCCGCCGCCGCGCCGGGTGGTCGCCGTCGTCGACCATCGGGTCGCGTGCGCGCCGCCGCCTCCCGCTCGGGACGGCTGGTTTCGGCCGCCGCTCCTCGGGGCCGTCCGATCTGCCGGGTGGCAGATCGGGGCCGCCCGCTTGCTCGCCCGCGTGGTTGCCCGCGGTGGCGCCACGTGGTGCGCCCGCCTCTGTGCGCCGTCGCCTCCCTCTCGGGTGACGTCTTAAATTGGTTAATGCGCTTTAAATCACTGGTTAATTATATTTGCACTGATAATAGCAGTGAAACTTCAATAAATTATAACTACTTCATTCGAACTCCGATTAAGTCCATTCAAATTTCATTAAATCCAGAAAAATGCCAAGAATCCATTAAAAATACTTTCAGCCCATGTTTGTTGACCTCCATTGTCGGAGGATGAAACCTCGACGGCGGGAAGTCAGGAGACCCCCCTTTGAGATTCGGCCAGAGGAGTAGTTCTCAGGTGAAGCCGACGTCAGGATGTAGAAGAAAGATCCTCGAAGAAGACGTAGAGGAGAGGCGCATAGAGGAGGCAAGAGGATTTATACAGGTTCGGGCCGCTCGGAAGCGTAATACCCTACGTCCTGTGTGTGGTTTGCTATATGGAGATGAATGTGGTTTGCTGTGTTACAAGGTGATCCTAGCCCTCGGCCGGAGCCGGAGAAGGAGAACAGTGGCTAGAGAGTGAGCTCGGGTGCTGAGAGCTGGGAGCTAGAGGTCCTCCGTCTCCTCCTCCGGTGGCTTGGATCCTTCTTTATAGGCGAGGGGAGTCCACAGTGCCGAATACACGTGAGAGAGCAGGTATGTCTTGTCTTATCGTAGTCTTGTCGCAGGCGTCCGCACTGTCGAAGTCAAGAGTCTCTGACTCTTCTTGACTTCAGCGCACACTCATGCCTCAGAAGTCAAAAGGCTTCTGACAGCAGTCGGGTGTCCTTGGGGGGCCGTCCTGAGGCACTCACGCGTGGCGGAGCGGACGACAGGGGCGACGTGCCCCGTCGCCTCGTCATTAATGCTGTAGTGGCGAGCTGGTTCAGAGCCTGCCGGGGACCGACATGTGGGCCCCGGGCAGGCAGCGAGTCAATAGCGCCCGGAGGCAAGGCTCGGGCCCGAGGCCAAAGAGGCCCCGGGGCCGAGCTGATATATACGACGCCCCGGGGGCGTGCCCGGGGCCGATGGCGGTCGCGCCCCGGGCACGAGCCAGGGGCCTGATGGAGCGGTGCCGCCCCGGGGACGAGCCCGGGGCCGGTGGAAGGGTGCCCCCCGGGGATCTGCCGTGGCCGAAGACCCACGCGTCCCCAGGGCTTGTGGGACCCCCTGTCCTACTTCGCCGACAGTGGCCCCTGGCCCTGTTGCTCGGCCGGGGTCAGCCCCGGGCAGGAACAGGGCCACGTCTTGAAGAAAGGAGGGGACGCTGGGTCCGCCTGGTTCGTCATGTACTGACGTAGCTTGACGATTTGTTGACTTAGATGCGATACGTACCCGGGACCCGGGCTGAAAACATGGAACGAAGTGTTGAGGAAGGCCGGCGACAACGGTCGCGATGGCGTTGCGACAGCTTGCCGCGCGTACTGTCGCCACCGGGTTCTTCGTGGCGACCGCCGGCCGGAGGCCACGGCAGCAGAGGGGTGCGTCGTCCGATTGGAGGCCACCGCCGAATCCGCCGCCGACGAGTTCTCCCGCGCCTGGCCCGAGATGGAGGCGTGGGAGTAGGAAACACCCTCCCGGGGAGAACGCGTACGGGCCCAAGAGGCCAGGCTCGCGTCCCAGGGGTGAGAGTTCTCTGTGGGCGAGGAAGTCGCAGTATTTTGCGAGGTGGTCGCGGTGGTTCGCGAGGTGGTCGCGGTAGTTCACGAGGAAGTGCGGGAGGCCGTGGTTGAGTTCGCTGCCCTGGACGCAGGGTTCTTCGACCGCGGCGACCATCTCGTGGAGCTGATGCCTGACGAAGAGGTTGAGAAAGACACCGGTTTCCTTCTGACGCCGTGCGCGGGCGCCTTCGGGGCCCGGGGGCCCTCCATGCCCCCGAGCGCCCTTCTTCTGTCGTCGCGCGGGGTCCGGTCCGAAGGAGGCCAGCGACCTCTCCCCGTGCGACGGCGTCTCCGGGCCTCGCTCGCGCTTGCGCTCCGGTTTTGCCTGTCTTGTACAAAGAGAGACATTTGTATACGTATACGGTCATGTTTACACTTTTCGTACCTTGGTTTATTGTGTTGTTCCGGGAATGGAGCTCGGGCACGCTTCCCTCGCGGGCCCGAGTCCGGCATGCGCTTGGGACCGGGGGCCCTGGTTGTCATGCGCATACGTGTCCGGGACCCGGGGCCCCGGACTGAAATACGTTTTTGATATAAGCCGGGTTCCGGGGGCCCGGGCTTGAATATGGGATGTGAGACGACCCTCCGGATGCATTCTCGCCGGGACGGTGCTGTCCGGGCTATCGCGCCCTATTCCGGGTGTCGCGTTCCTAGGCTTGCGCTCGCCTTGGCGATGCCGCCCTGGTTCGGCTCCTCGGTGTCAGGCCCGGGGCGCGGATTCGGGAATCCGTGCCTCGGCTCAAGTATGTGCCCGGGACCCAGGGCCCCGGGCGGTAATGCGACTTGATATGTATGGTCGTTACGTGCCCAGGTACGGAGGCCCGGGTAAGGACATGGATCATATTGGGATGGCCTCCCCGGAGCCACCCTTGCCGAGGCGATGCTGTCCGGGTATTCGCGCCCCGTGGGGGTCATTCCGGGTGCCACGTTCCTAGGCGCGCATTCGCCTTGGCAATGCTGCCCCGGGTCGGGCTTCCACAGAGTCAGGCTCGGGAGGTAAGACCAGGCCATATGTTTGCCGGGCGAGGGGCGCTCTACGACGGGCGCCACACTCGCTGCCTGTGGAATTTTATTGGTGCGTGCCCAACCATCGACCCGCGTGTCATGTCCTGAGGCCGCGGCGCGGGGAGCGGGCACGAGCCTCACTGGAGCGAGGATGCTCTCTGGTTCTGGCCTGTTGGGGGCCGTTTTTGGGCTCGGCTTCCCTTGCGAGGGTGCGAGCTCTTGACTCCGGGAGGAGATCCTCGACCGGGAACGGTCTGCCCGGACTCGCGCTCGACAGAGCGGCGTGGTCCGGATTATTACACCGGGGCCCGGAGGCCCCGGGCTGAGTCGGGATGAGCCGCCCGGACTCGCCATCGCGTCCGATGGAGTCCGGGCCGTCGTACCCTATGTGCGTCCGGGGCCCGGAGGCCCCGGACTGAGTCGGGACGGACCGCCCGGACTCGCCATCGCGTTCGATGGAGTCCGGGCAGTCATACCCTATGTGCGTCCGGGGCCCGGAGGCCCCGGACTGAGTGGGGACGGACTGCCCGGACTCGCCATCGCGTCCGATGGAGTCCGGGTAGTCGTACCCTATGTGCGTCCGGGGCCCGAAGGCCCCTGACTGAGTCGGGACGGACCGCCCGGACTCGCCATCGCGTCCGATGGAGTCCGGGCAGTCGTACCCTATGTGCGTCCGGGGCCCGGAGGCCCCGGACTGAGTCGGGACGGACCGCCCGGACTCGCCATCACGTCCGATGGAGTCCGGGCAGTCGTACCCTATGTGCGTCAGGGGCCCGGAGGCCCCGGACTGAGTCGGGGCGGACCGCCCGGACTCGCCATCGCGTCCGATGGAGTCCGGGCAGTCGTACCCTAGGACAAAGGAAAGGGGAAGACTTTCTCTAATAAAGGAGGAGAGGAGAGATTTTCATTAAACCAATAGCCAACCAAAGGACCAGTACCGATACAGTCGACGCTTCCCGGGAAGGTGGGACGAATCGGGATGATCTCTCCGGCTTGGCTGTCCCGGGTGCCACGTCCGAGGCTCACACTCGTTTTGGCAAGGCGGCCTAGGTTCGGGCTTCCCTGAGCTGGGACGTTTGGTCGGCCTATCCGTTGCCCTCGGCCAGACCGTCCGGCCAGGGGTCGGACCATCCAAATCCGCGCGTTCGGACCGTCCGAGCTGGGGCCGGACCGTCCGAACCGGGCTTGGCCGGCTAAGGCTCCTGCCGGAAGTACTTGACCTGCTTGGCCAAGCTCTGGACGGCGCGGCACTCCGTGAGATCGTGCGAATCCGTCTCGTGGACGGCGCACCACTTCTGGGCCGCTGCCGTCGAAGGCGGCGCGTGTGCGGCCCTTGGCCGCTCGCCGGTGATGTTGTCCCCGCGGACATCGTCGGACCGTGGGGCGCCCGCAACAGCCAAGGCGAAGCCATCGGCGGCCGCCTTCTCCTTCTGTCGCTTCCTCCTATCCCGACGCGCCGCGGAGCGCGAGGACTCGCCGTATTCTTTGGGGTCCTCGTCAGGGGCCCCGGGGCGTGGCTCGTTCCACGCCCGGGCCTCCTCCTTGCGGGCGCAGAGATCGGCGAGCTTGAATAGCTCAGCCGTAGTCTGGACGTCGCGGGTGCCCATCTTTTCGAGCATGCGCCTGTCGCGCACACCCGAGCGAAAGGCATGGATAACCGCGTGAGGAGCGATGTGGGAGATGGTATTGCGAACCTGGCTGAAGCGCTGTAGGAAGTGCCTCAGCGTCTCGTCCCTGCCCTGGCGTAGGGCATGGAGGTCCGCCTCGGTCCCAGGGCGCGGAAAGGTGCCCTGGAAGTTGGCCACGAACTGGTGGCAGAGGTCCTCCCACGAGTAGACTGATCCCTCGGGGAGGTTCATCACCCAAGAGCGCGCCTGGGCCTTGAGAGCGACGGGGAAGTAGTTCGCCATCACTCGATCATCGCCACCGGCCGCCCGGATGGCAGTAGTGTATATTTGCAGGAACTCCGTGGGGTTCACGGAGCCGTCATACTTCTCCGGCAAGCTGGGCCGAAACCTGTCCGGCCAGCGAACCTGCCGGAGGCCTGGGGAGAGCGCCAGGCAACCCGAGCCGTACAGGGCGGGCTCGGGTAACAGATGACGGTTTCCCGTCAGTAGGTTGGAGCTGGAGGCCTGGACCTCGGAACGCGTGGCGGCGTCCGCCCGCCGCTTGCGCTGTCGCTCCATGGTGACCCGGGCGTCCTCGTCGGACCGCCCCCGGTTCAGCCGGTCACGGAGGTCGCCGTGGCCGCTGTCTGCCGGAGTCGTGGCATATTGCGCCGTGCTCCGGGCTCTGCTTTGACTCGGGGCGGGGGGCCGGCCCGCGCTAGACGTTGCGCGGTCGGCACTCCTGGCCCCTGCGCTGCTGTGGGCAGCGACCTGGGGATGGGCCGCGCCTACGAGGTCGGTGACTTCGTTGAGCCAGCGCCTCTCCCGGCCCCCGCTCCCATTAAAAGCCGGGGGGTGGCGCAGGAGGGCTTCCGCCGCCAGGAGAGCTCCCTGTGGCGATGCTGGCTGGAAGTCGAGCTTGCGGCGTGCCGTGGAGCGGCGCCTCCGCTTGCGCCTCAAGGATGAGGCCGTGGCAGACCCGGCGGGGCACTTGCCGGTTCCTTCCGAGAGAGAAAGAGCCGACGCCGCACTGCCAGGCCACCGAGGAGCGAGCTTAGCCCACCTGGGTTGCGCGACGCGTCTCCTGGAAGACGGGGAGCGCAGGGGGCTTACCACCAGGCTTACGCCACCTGGCGGGGTGAAGTCGTCGGACTCCTGGTCGTAGTCCCGCGAACGGTGGCCTCCTGCCATGGAGTGCGCTGGTCTTGGGGACGTCGGCGTGTCACCTGAAAAGGAAACTCCCCCTACCTGGCGCGCCAGCTGTCGGAGGATGAAACCTCGACGACGGGAAGTCAGGAGACCCCCCTTTGAGATTCGGCCAGGGGAGTAGTTCTCAGGTGAAGCCGACGTCAGGATGTAGAAGAAAGATCCTCGAAGAAGACGTAGAGGAGAGGCGCACAGAGGAGGCAAGAGGATTTATACAGGTTCGGGCCGCTCGGAAGCGTAATACCCTACGTCCTGTGTGTGGTTTGCTATATGGAGATGAATGTGGTTTGCTGTGTTACAAGGTGATCCTAGCCCTCGGCCGGAGCCGGAGAAGGAGAACAGTGGCTAGAGAGTGAGCTCGGGTGCTGAGAGCTGGGAGCTAGAGGTCCTCTGTCTCCTCCTCCGGTGGCTTGGATCCTTCTTTATAGGCGAGGGGAGTCCACGGTGCCGAATACACGTGAGAGAGCAGGTATGTCTTGTCTTATCGTAGTCTTGTCGCAGGCGTCCGCACTGTCGAAGTCAAGAGTCTCTGACTCTTCTTGACTTCAGCGCACACTCATGCCTCAGAAGTCAAAAGGCTTCTGACAGCAGTCGGGTGTCCTTGGGGGGCCGTCCTGAGGTACTCACGCGTGGCGGAGCGGACGACAGGGGCGACGTGCCCCGTCGCCTCGTCATTAATGCTGTAGTGGCGAGCTGGTTCAGAGCCTGCCGGGGACCGACATGTGGGCCCCGGGCAGGCAGCGAGTCAATAGCGCCCGGAGGCAAGGCTCGGGCCCGAGGCCAAAGAGGCCCCGGGGCCGAGCTGATATATACGACGCCCCGGGGGCGTGCCCGGGGCCGATGGCGGTCGCGCCCCGGGCACGAGCCAGGGGCCTGATGGAGCGGTGCCGCCCCGGGGACGAGCCCGGGGCCGGTGGAAGGGTGCCCCCCGGGGATCTGCCGTGGCCGAAGACCCACGCGTCCCCAGGGCTTGTGGGACCCCCTGTCCTACTTCGCCGACATCCATGTACTGTTTTTAAATGTTTATGCATTGTTTGTTGTAGAATCCGACGCTGGTAATTCTCCTGTGTTCTACGAGATCGTAGCCAAATACCTTGAGCCGGAGCAAGGCAAGTCGCACTGATACTTTGATCAATTTGTACCTAATTTTCGCTAAATTGCTTTGTTTATTCAAATAAACTGCATTATTTTAATTTACATGTGGGTGGTTATTACCTACACAAAGTTAGGACTCAGCCATAGCTTTGAAACCTGATGCCTTGTCACCTGGGTAATAATATGAGTAGATTATAATCCCTAGGGTGCTTAGCCATGCTTAGCAACATAGCTCACTTGGGAATTAAATAATGTCTTTTTATATGACTCGACTCAATGTCGGAAAAAAGGGAACCTTGGATAGGCTGTTGTTAAATTCCTAAAATTTTGACCTAAATGGTGGGCTGTGGGTGTATGGTTTTGCTTGTCACACCCATGGCAATTAAGGACCGGTTCGCGGGAACCACTTGGGCAACTTCCCGTACTTGCCACAAGCCAGCGTGGGCAACGGCTGGGCTTGAAGCGTTTCTTCTCCCTCTCCTAGGCACCGAAGAAGAGGGTGGGCGTGATGGAGTTGGGTCGGCCCGGGGTAGGGTTGATCGGCTGCCGGATTCACCGTGGCGCAAGGGGGGTAGCCTGGCCAATATGGCGTGCCCTGTCGGCAGGTGCAACCTCAGCGTGGTGTGGATGGTTAGGGAGGGGTTTCGTGAACGGTCCTGTCACAGCCTCGCACGGGACATCGTGGTGATGTACTGGCACACGGGAACGTGTGTGGGGGCTGTGTCTTGTGGGTACAGTTGTACACCTCTGATCAGAGTAAAACTATTCGAATAGCCGCGCCCGCGGTTATGGGCACATTGGCCAAGACTCACCGTGATTAGTCTCACCCTAGATAATTAATCCTGTTTTATCAACTGGTGTGTGGAAGGTGTTGAGTCCGGTCAGCGTGGTTGAGCTGACTGGGGGTGACTGGTTGGCGTGGTTTAACGCTAATCGGTGGAGACTGGTGAGTGTGGTGTAACTCTCATCAGTTATGCCTGGTGGTCGTGGTGTAACTTCCATCAGCGCGGCCTGGTCAACGTGGTTTAGCGTTGGTCGGGAAAAGCTGGTCAGCGTGGTACGTTGTCCGGTGGTGACTGGTTAACGTGGTGTAGCGTTAATCAGTGGAGTCCGGGTAACGTGGTGTAACGGTACCCGGAGGTGTCTGGTGAACGTGTGTAGCGTTCATCAGTGGAGACTGGTTGACGTGGTTTAGCGTCAATCGGTTGGGAATGGTTGGGCCTAGTTAACGTGGTGTAACGTTAATCAGTGGAAGTTAATATTGTTAATTAAATCAACTTTTTACTGTTTGCGAACTACTTCCTTTTGTAACTGCTTTTCCGCAAGTAAACTCTATCCCATCTTTGTACCCTGTGCATATGCATACTTGTGGGTGTGATTTGTTGAGTACTGTGGGTGGTACTCAGCCTTGCTCCAATTTTCCCCCAGTGATGGAGAACGTGTCAGATGAAGATCATCCTGAGGATTAGGCTGGCTCTGCCGTCAAGGTGCCTGTGGGATGGAAGCGGCTGTTTGGCCAGATGTTCATAGGCTTCGTTTTACCTTTTTCCGCTGCATTTATGTAATATACATTTTACTCTGTTTGTAAGACGCTCTGTATGGCAACTTGGTTTGTGTACCCTGGCTTTCCTGGGCAGGGATTTATTACACATTAATGTTCAGAATTTCGGTGCGAATTTCTGGGCGTTACAAGAGGGTTCTAGATTCAAGCAATAGAACCACTCTTGGTGCCACCCCTTGAGAGAAGTTTTTAGGGGGACATTGAGGTAGGCCCTCTTCATATCATTCCTGAGCTGAAGGCCTGCCACCCCGATGGTTTGGATTTTGGATTTGGATGGCTAGGGCTTAATGTGGAAGATGTATCTGAAGAGATTGAAATGGGGCTTAACTCTTGAAGAATAGAGTTAGGGTTGAGATTCACCAGTTCAATCTGGTAGAAGGCAAAGAGGTGGCGGAGAAAATCAAAAAACGGAAGAGCCAAACCGCGGTCATAGAATGAAGTAAAAACCACGGTTTCACTCAGGTTTGAAGCGGGGACGGACTCACTATCGGCTAGACGCTAGTTGATGGTTTCTTGTTGCTGCATAATCATCTTCTTCTCCAAAATCCGCAGCTTCACCGTGCTGCAGTCCGACACTGGCCAAACTCTGGACGACATGTCGAGGATCTCGAAGGGGGCCCTCGGCATTGCTGGAGATGAGGAACTAGGCGGAGAAGCTCTAGGGCGCTGGGAATCGACACTAGGAAATGGAGCCTGGCGGGTTTCAAGCCAGAAGCGCAAGCAGCGGTGAACCCTAGCAAGGCGGAGAGCACAAAATTTGGGCGTGGTTTCGGGAGCTAAAGCGATATGGCAGATTGGGGGAGAAAGAGGAATCTTTCCTCTCTCTTGCCGCTTTATAAGGCCTACGCCGAGTTGGTGGGTTTGGGCCGACTAGCTCGGTAATAGGTCATAAAATATGAGTTTCTAAATAGCATATCCTACTGGGCCGATCGCTGACTGTGTTAAAATCACAGTACATATGCTATTTTATAGAAACCGATCAAAATAATCAGATATGTTTTATGTTAAGTCTAATTGCTGGACACATGTATTCAGATATCTGAATTATTTGACAGGTATCGAGGATACATCCTTATAAGGATCAATAGCTGGTCTCCGTTAAAATTGGGGACGTACGTATCTCTCAAGAACACCTCACCATGTATTGGGTAAAAATCCATGAAGTGGTACTCGGTTTACATGCTTAACCAAAATTGTCTTGAGCAAAAATATTTTCAGCTGGTATGATACTGAAGAGTCTAATTTCTGAGAAATATATTACTCGGAAATGACTTGAAAGTTAAAGATCTTTGACTTTATATTTAATTGTTTCATAATTAAGTACAAAGTCGGGGGAACCTAATAGGTGTGCCTATTCGGCGCATACTATTCATATTTTTTATGAAGCCCTTCATAGCCTTGTTGTCAGCTGATATGAAGCAAGACTTGAAGGAGAAGTACTCGGACAATAGGTACTCGGGAGCAAGGCACTCGGAAAATCTATATCAAGGAGGATGAGCACTTGGCACCAGCTGTGACTCAACTATAAAGGTTTCATGGGCTACTATGGAGGCCATGGCCCCTGGGTACCTCATAAGAAGCTTTCTGGCCACTTGGACAGAGGATATGCCCAATCCTGTAATTAGGGATGCAACAGGACTAGGTGAATATTATCTTATACGATAAAGAAAGGGATATAGTCCTAGTCGGGTACGTTATATTCCTAGAAGAAGATCTCTTAATCAAGTCCGACTGGAATTCCTACCTTGTAACCTTGCCTCCTCGGTATAAGGAGAGGCGAGGTGCCCCCTAGGGCAGAAAACAGAATCTCATCTGAGAAACCTCAATGGCAATATACAACAGCTAGAAGTAGGATATTATCTTACCTCGAGGGCCTCAACTAAGATAAATTGTTCCGTGTTTCTTTGCAATCCATTAAGTTTAGGTCTTACGAGTAGCCCCATATTATTATTATCGATATAAAACATTGACACAGACCTTTTATACATGCATATAGATAAGAATATTTGCTGCCTTTATATGTCATGATGAATGTCCTGTTCTTATCAATAGAATGTTCTGTTACATAGTTCGTACCTAATTGATACTGCTGGATTTATGAATGATAAATGAAAATAGGTAAGTCCCTATTTCTTCTCACAGAGGTCCATAATATTTTTTTTATCAGTAGAATGCTAGGTAAAAGAAAACTAGACGGGCAAATAGGTTGGTATTGGAATAAATACCTCAAGTTTGAGCAACTAACAGTATGTGTCCTTCTGACTATTGGTATATTGATAGCTAAAAGGAAATTCAGAAGAATATAGTTATATTTTGAGCAACTAACAGTATGTGTCCTTGTGATAAATGCCCCTACTTAAATGGTTGAATAGATAAATTGTCTGAATTTTTGATTTATTAGGATTATCCAAGCCGGAAACGGATCCACCCGACGCCAACCATGCCTTAGTCCACATACTCTGCGTGAAGAGGAAACCGGTACGTCCCAGTACATCCCATTCTCCTATTTTCTCTGGTAAAAAAATTGATCATTTCGGATAATCGTGTTAACATATATAATTGTTCTACGCTTTAAGATACTTAGTATGGATATTTTTTTCTCATGACTCAATTAAATTTGCACATGGTCTGAAACTCTACGCTTTAAGATACTTAGAACGATTTTTTTTCTCATGACTCAATTAACGGATGTCAACAATATATTAGTCACTGTATGTCACTGAAAACCGATATTGCTGAAAATAATTATTTGATGCTAGATTGGATGAGTGGTTCTTTAGTAGTGATTATATCGTTATATAAAATTGTTTTCTTCTATCCATGACTCATACTACTCATTAGCAGATTTATTGCGCCTGTTCATTCCATTGACAAATGGCCAATGATGATTCTTTTATTTATGACTATAAATCTGATGTGAGCGCATACTTCTTGTTCTTTGTCCATTGCTTCCTCCTGCTGTTATATTGCCTGGTGTGCGGGAAATGGCCAACTTCCTTTATAAGAACAGATACTATCTTGTTCATTGTGACCGCAGGCCAATGATGATAACTACTCTCTATTGATTTTATATCCACCTATTTTGTCAGTGATGATTTTATTTGACTGTTAAGAGCAGATTTGTCTACACGTGGTCTCCCTTTTGCATTTTGAATCCTAAGGTGTTTATTTGTCACCATTTTTCTGAAATGATGGTTAGTGCACATTCTTCAAAAATCTGAGGCCACTACTTCTGTTGATTAATTCTTGAAAAATATGAGGCCACAACTACTTTTTTGATTAATTATTGAAATAATAATCTGATGTCACTACTACTTTTGTTTGACAGTCATGTTCTTTTGTAGTTGTTGATTTACACGCTGTTCAGCATGGCTTCTTCGGTTAGCTTTTTTTCTCGTTTTCCGTAAGCACGTTTTTTCAAAACGATAAACGGTATGTTTTTTATAAAAAAATTTTATATGAAAGTATCTTTACAAAAGCAAATAGATCTATTTTTCAAGTTTTTAATAGTAAATACTTAATTAATCACGTGCTAATGATATTCTTCGTCTCGTTTTACGTGCAGCAGATAGAATAATAAGCATATAAGATCACCACTTAGTATGAGTAGGAAATTTTCTGCATTATGCCTAACTGATCTCTGCCTTGTTCTGATGTGTGATATGTCAACTGATATAAGCACATTTTTTTTTGTGCTTGCTCTTCACATTGACCAATGGCCAATGATGATTCTTTTATTTATGACTGCAAATCTGATGTGAGCACATGCTTCTTGTTCTTTTTTTATCGCTTTCTCCTGCTGTTATATAGCCTGGTGTATGGGAAATGGCCAACTTCCTTCATAAGAACAGATACTCTCTTGTTCATATGAGCTCAGGCCAATGATGATAACTACTCTCTATTTATTTTATATCCACCTCTTTTGTCAGTGATGATTTTATTGGACTGTTAAGAGCAGATTTGCCTACGCTTGGTCTCTTTTCCCTATGGCCAGGCAATCAAACATGGCCTTTGCATTTGAATCCTAAGGTGTTTATTTGTCACCATTTTTCTGAAATGATGGTTAGTGCACATTCTTCAAAAATCTGAGGCCACTACTTCTGTTGATTAATTCTTGAAAAATCTGAGGCCACAACTACTTTTTTGATTAACTATTGAAATAATAATCTGATGCCACTACTACTTTTGTTTGACAGTCATGTTCTTTTGTAGCTGTTGATTTAGTATGAGTAGGAAATTTTCTGCATTATGCCTAACTGATCTCTGCCTTGTTTGCTCTTCCCATTGACAAATGGTCAATGATGGTTCTTTTATTTATGACTGCAAATCTGATGTGAGCACATACTTTTTGTTCTTTTTCCATTGATTCCTCCTGCTGTTATATAGCTTGGTGTATGGGAAATGGCCAACTTCCATGAATATTTCATTTGAAGCAATATCCAAAGCATTGTATAAGTCCGAATGTTTGATTATTTCCATTCATCTTGATGGCATATGTGGATATTTTCTTGTTATTTACTCGATATCAAATTTATTGGTGGCAGTGCTATATTCCATGTGACATCTTTGGATTATTTCTATGTGACTTGGCATAAGTCTTCACCGGCGCCGATGTCGTGCACCTCCCCACCTGCCCCACCCGCCGAAAGGACAAGGACGGCAACGAGCTGCAGCAGCGAAGCGAGCACCATCGCGCCGGCCAGATGGCAGTGTTGCTGCCGCATTGTAGCTACCTGCGCCGTAGCACGACCAGTGGTTGTGCGAGTGTGAAGCTGCAGCTATGAGCTAGCGTGACCGTGTGTGTGGGCACCACAAGGCACGCAACATTTTAGTGTGTATTAGTTCGGATTTGTTTGTGCGCGTAAGTGGGTTTTAAGTTAGGCATTTCGCCGGTGTGAGCGCGATGATGGGGGTGAAGTGTGCGTTTGTTGATTAGTGCCTTTGTTTTTGATGGCTTCGTGACTCTTCTTGCACTAAACTATGCAGGATTGATCTGTACGCCTTCAAGTAAATTTAATGTGGCATGTCAACTGATATATTCCTACGTAGTTTTGACATATTACCCTACGTAATTTTGTGATATGTCAACTGATAAATTATCTTACGTAATAATAATTTTGATGTTGATAAATTACCCTACGTAATTTTACCCATTAGTTGATTATTGGAACCAATAATATGGAACACGGAAATTATGAAATATATAATGAAATAATTACTAAAATTACTAAGTTCCTACATTGTCACATGGACATTATGAAATATATAATGTGAATTTGCATGTCACTGCATAGCAAATTAATTTGGCAAATTAGTTTGATTAGTGCGGTTGGTATTTTTCTATAATGTAAAATAATTGGGTTCCTTGCTTGCTCTGTTGTAGCATCACTGCAGCAATGTCACAGTCATCCCATGAGATTGCCATGCAAAATGATGATGAGAACACGTGTGACTTTATAATCGACACAGAGATGGAATTGATGGAAGAAATCATTTGTGAAAGTATTCATCTTTTTTTATCTACTCTTTATCATTCTCCTCCTATCAATTATCACTTATAAATTAACTGAGTAATAATGTAGGAGAAACACAACCAGTGCAAACATTACAGGTAATTTCACTTCGATCAATGTGATACTCCCTTCAACTGTTTAAAAATATAAGCCGTTATTGTTTTCCGCAAAGTCAATGAAGACTTTTCAGTGTATTATTGCATATATTATTATAATATGCAATATTTATTGGTTACTTAATTTTGTGTACTCAAATCAATGAAGACGCTTTGTATGGTGGTATGACTACAACCCGAGCATCCAAAAAAGCAAGAAATTCCGAATATAAGGATAACACGCCTTTGTCACAAGTATGGATTGGTTAATTGTACTGTCCCTCAATATTTCATTTCAATAGTTTTTCTACGTAAGAAGATCCGCTGAATATGGTTATAATATTAGAAAATACTTTAGTCATTGAATTACATGTTGTCTTTGACTTATGTATATTATTCCGATAATTTTATAAGTACGTGTAAGTATAATATAGGATAAGCAACTATATCTACCCTATACACCTTTATTACAGGACAAGCCATCAGAGGAGCATAGATAAACCAAAGTTGAACTACCAAAGAATAATATTGTACCATCAAATTTGATACGATCAATAATTGGTCAAACTTACGAATCTCTCCCTCAAGGTACATATCCTATTATTCCATTATGTTTATTTTCATCGTTTACTTTTGTTGCCATGTGTAGTTTTCGCATCAAAAATGCCTTTTGTAGATTATGAATTAAACGACAAGGATATGATTGCTCAAATAACGGTAGAGGTATTGTCTCAAAATGATAAGCTGGTGGACATAGAAGATTTTTCTATCAATCAACATTGTCTATTGTGCCTGACAGATAAAAATAAATTCGTAAATGACGATGTAAGTACACCTACTTATAATGAATTACCATCAGCACTTAATGGTAAATATATTATAAAGGAATGAAATATTTTACCTTAAATATATAGGTCATAATTGCGTACATATACTATATAAGGGACCAAGCAAGGAGTGATGAGAAAGTGTATTTTGAAAACACCATTAATTCCAATGTGCTAAAATAGGATGGTGAGTTGGGAGTAAAAGAAGATGGTGATATAAACAAGAACTATATTACAAAGATAGTGAGAAACTATCTTAAGCATGAGCTGGTAATGTCCGTCTCTCTAAATCTAATAGAATTTAAGATTACAACTATATACATGTACATGTACTAACTTGATGTCTTGCTTAGATTTTCATTCCAATAAATATCGAAAACATGCATTGGTATTTAGCGGTTGTGAACGTGAAAAGACATGAGATACAAGTACTTGATTCTCTAGGTTGGCAGCACCGCCGTGCTGATCTCGCTACTACGGTTAGTGAATATGGCATGCTTATTCCTTTATTTAAATTATTATTATTATTTGTGTTTTGTCTATTGCTGATTTAATGATCGAACAGTTATAAGGACTAGAGTACCATCTTAGCATTATTAAACAACAGCAAGACTTGATTAGCCATAAGTGGGGAGACCTTCATATTACGACATGGCGGATTACAGAACAACTACGAGAGCCAGTGCAGAAAGATAGGTGTAGTGCAATTCCTATACTCTTTAAATATTTAATTACGATAAATGATTTATATTCATTGGTGCACTTATGTTTTATAATCTATCCTACAATACAGTTCTTCGTGTGGTCTATTCATGATTAAGTTCATAGAATATTGGACAGAGGATACACTTTCTCGTCGTGTTACACAGGTGTATTTTTAAGTGAACAAATGAGTTAATCATATTTAATCTATTTTTCTATTTAACCATAATTACTTTTTGTTACGTAGGGAGATATTGAACTTTTTATGTTCAAGCTAGTCAGCATACTAATATGTTGGAAAACAAATAAGGCGAAAGCAATTTCCAGCACTGAGCAAAGCATTGGTGCCAAAGATAATTCAGATTCAGATGATGCTGTAATATTGGGTAGCCACCAAAATAGATCCATAGCTAAAAGGAACATCAAAGAATCAAAATCAGCAAACTCGGTATCCGGTGGAAACAAATATGATTCACTACTATCAGTGGTTTTTATGATGGATAAACAGGATTTAATAGGAGGCCTTTCTCATTGTATCAAAGAGATTAAATGTGCCAAAACCTTGGAGTAAGACACTACTATATATATATACACGTACATACAGTTGAAGCGTACATTATTTTATTTTCTTATTCATTGACAGGAAAGTCGAGGTACAAAATTCAAAGCCTTATTCCATTAGCTTGACTCTCAAAAAATTCCAATTAATACTAAAGGAGGATGAACCAATGGACCGTGATTGCTTCAACATGGCCATATGGAAGTTCATGTATGAAAACATCCAAACAATGAAAAAAACTCAATCAACAATAGCGAAGCAAGGAGCATTATCAAAGCATTGTCTGGACTTACAATTTTGGGTATGTTTTTATAATCACATATGTTCTCTCCTTTTGCTCATATTTTTAGAATATTATTTATATCATATAGATTACTACTGAGTTTGGACGACACCCAAACTTCTATAAAAAACTGGATATTGCACAACTGGCAAAGTCAGCTTGTAGCTGGTCCGAAATTGACTATAACATTTAAAATGCAAATCGATAATATTTATATCATTTGCTCCCCTGTGCTCATGTTTTTATGATCATAACATTTAGCATTTTTCATATTCTTATACCAAATGAAAGCGATAATACTTATACTCTGGTCATATTGGAACAAGATACAAGAAAACTTTTTGTTTTGGATCCTATTCCACTTAATCCCCTTTATAAAAAACAATCCAAACATAAAATATGTAAAAAAAACTTTTATGAGTTGCCGAACACTTCAATATAACAATGTGCAGAGTATGCCCTGGCAATGTGTGGAACGAGGACATCAACCTATGGAGTCAAATAATAAATCAAAATATTCCAATTCACGACAAGTAAGTTTTCTTCTAATATCTTGTTGCAATTATTAAATTCATTTCTCTTACACGAATATAGCCAATTATACAATTATCTTACGGATATATCTAGTTATCTTGTTCATCTCTTTATACATAAATGGAATAATGAATAACTACAATTGAAGGTCAGTATCGTGCCATCAGCATTGACCATTTAGAATATTATATATGATTTACTATCAAATAATTGCTTGTGCAGGATGGCTATCGTCTAAGAAAGCAATTTTTGGCATATCTATTGACGTACCAAAACAATAAATGTGAAAGCAATATCCCTAACGGCGTACGAGACATCCTAAAGTGTATCGCAAATACTAAAAATTAAAATTAGTTAATTAGGTGTAGGCTATTGAACATGTTTTTGCCAGCAACAAATTAATAGAATAAATCTCTATTGCTCATTTTTATGTGGCTATATATTGACATCATATATGTATTGGCATGATTAGAAATAATTGAGACTAATTACTTACTTTGTTCCCCTACATATATAACCTTAATACACGGATATTATACTATCTCTTTGATTTTATATATGCATCTTAACTGATTGTACGAAAATTAATAAAATTATGATACCGTAGGGTTAGTACAAGCATATTACTAAAATTAAAAAAAAACCCGCGGCCCCTGAAGTCTGAACCCAATCCACGCGTGAAATCCGAGGTGCCGATGCGGCAGCCGGAGCTCTGCCGCGGCCCACGGGTGGATTGCGCCGGCGATGGGCTCCGGCGCGGCTCTGGGTAATGATCCTTTTAACCCTTTTTCTCCTCAGAGGCAGATCGATCCCGCGCCTAATCTGTGGCGCTTTCGTCCCCTTTCTCCTGCGAGTGTATGGTGCAATCGCTAATTGCCAGTGAAGTTGCTGTACGAATGTGGGAGGCGATATTGTGCTCAATACTTCCATCGATTGTTAGCGATTGGTAGTTGGATGATCCCTACAAGTTTTGTACCTGAGCTAGTGCGGCTGGAGCCTGGAGGGGAATTTTTGGGATTTCTGAGTGTCAATTTTTGGTGGTGCGGTTTGTTATCTGCACACGCTGTTTATCGCCATTTCCACCAGTGTTTTTGTTGTGGAATACTTTGGCAATCTGGCAAGATCTTCCGAGGATTACGGAGAGTCCAATGCCAATTTTGGTGGATTATGTTGTTTGGTGAAGCAGCGAGTAATCTAAATCAAGGTTTTGTTTCTTACAGTCAGTTAATCATCGATTCTACGGATCTGTTTTCAACTTTTCATTAGTAAACAATGCCATAGTTTTCTGTAGAAAAGCACCCAGTTTTTGAGCAACTAGGCCATGCTGTTTTTTTTTACGAGAAACTATCACATGTTGAAATGCGTAATGTAGTTGTTGAATAGTCATCTTTCTTTCCCTTGGTTGGGCCAAATTGGTTGACGGACAAAGGCTGAGCCAATAAATGGTACCGAGTTATTTTGTGAATATGACTGCAATAATCGCAGACGCAGTCCATGCTCTGCACAATCTTGTAAACCAGTGGCTCGCCGGATGTCTGTTTAGAAGCTTGTGTCAATGTATAGTTGATTTCGCAATGTTATTCCCATATGACAATCTTTTATAAAATTCATTTCTCGTGCAAAACTGCAAACCTCTACCAACAATTTTAAGCTTTCCAAATTATCCAATAGTTAAATAAATTGCACAACTTCGAAGCCTCAACAGTTGGATATCTGAATGAGTCTTTGGTTGTCAATACTTTTGCTATCGTGCTGTCTAGAAATGTGAGTCACATCTCATTTAAATTCGTATTAAGTTTATTTTTACTCCAAATGGTAATTGGTCATATGTTATCACAATAATCGTGAAGTATTAATTATATACTGAACACACAACATCATCAACAATCTTCAATTCTTGATTATATCAGTTCCTAATGCTAGTGCTCGTAGTAGATTTCTAAATTTTCTGCAGTTTTCCGCATTATGTAGCAGTGCCATCTTTTTTTGCCACGTTAATTTGTCATCATTTACTGTGTTTTGAAGGCAGTGAGATTCAATTGAACAAAAACTTGACAATATTGTGGGCAAATTTACATCATGGAACTATGCATATTTTTTACAGTTTACATACATGCCTCTTTTCTGTTCGATAAAAGCCAAACTGAACGGATAGGGATGTTAATTGCCTAAGAATGAAACAAATACTGAATATGTTCTCTCCTCATTTACAGTGCTGTGTGCCAATACTCAACAGCAAACTCATTCAAAGCTGAAGACGGTGCTCTTATCTTCTTTGGAAATTGAAGACTTTGATGGAGAAGGCAAAGACGAAAGCGAAGAGAACAGCAAATCCAACAACGGCAGTAGCTACATAACCTAAGTAGTCATGCCTGAACCCAAAGTATCGTCGGATGTAGTCTTGCACCACTTCCCCATCCTCCAGTGTGGAGTATCTGATATCACCATATTGTGAGGCAACAAGTCCGTATAGTGTCCATGCCACTGGGCATGCCCAGGAATACCACCTCCACCATATTGGTATCCTCTGCAAACCAGCCATGTATATTTCAGCATCAACAGTATGGAAAAAAGAATTAGAAGTTGGTATGGACAAGGAATTAATATCAGATACTTACTGGTCGGGGGATTAGGAAGCCGGCAAAGATATTCCATATGCAATAGAATGCAGTAGAGACTATGGCAGCAATGTCGCTGTTTGGTGTCATGGCAACTGCCATCATCCCATAGAATGTGAAGTACATGAAGGTGAAGAACATAAAGAACATGTACCAGAAGAACTTCTCAACTGTCCAGTCAAAGCCAATCAGGCTGTAGACAATCAGACCATACACGACAGTCTGGAGGAAGATGTGTGGTATCTCAATAAGAACCTGTTGAAAGGATCAATTGTTAGAATTTTTCTGTATATTAAAGGAAGCGTACTGCAATTGTTTCTTTTTATTCAAATATACAGCTATGACCATTTACCTGTGCAAATGCATATGGTAGAGCAGAGTACATTCCAGCAGCCTTTTCTCGGTAGAACACTGTTCGCTCAACGTCCACAATTGGTTGGACGGTTTGGCCATTTTGAATTCCAATGAAAAGAACTGCTGCATACATGGATCCCAAAGAGTTGAACAGATCCTGTCTCTTGTTTCTGTAGGCAAGATAAGTGCAGGTAAATTTCTTCTCACAACATGCCAACATAGATCAAGTATTAATTGGATTTGTTAGCAAAGATACTTACATTTTCTTGCCTAGGTTCAAGAATATAGTGCCAAAAATGAGGGCTATAACTGTTGTGAAGAAGATTCTAGTTGCAGTATACGACGGATTTCTCCAGTATGACTTGTGCTGCTTCCACAGGCAAGCCATGCATTGTGTGAAGAAGGACTGTGAAAATTGAGTTGGGAAGTGCAGGTCCTTTGATCCAGGTGGAGGTGTGCTTAATTCACTGATCAAGGCTTTATTCCTCCTGCAATGGTGCAATCGAATCAGTGATATAACACAGAGAAAGCAGAAAAAATCATTTTGGGGGGCTTTTGTCACGAAACATACTGGTATAGATCAGAATTCCTGTATACTTCAGCAAAGTTGATCCCAAGGATATCTTCTTGGGCTAGGGTGGTAACCTCTAACATCCATGTTGCAGGATTGTAACCATCCTTGATTTTCCTCACTCCTTGTATACCCTAAATTTGGAGCAGCGAACAAGGTTACTATGCATGTCTTAAGTTGGGAATTTGGTGTTCACTTCAATATTTAAGTACTGAGACTCACCTCAAAGTAATCGATGAGATGGCATGAGTTGTGTCCCAGGGGCCCCACATATATTTCTTCACCTCCTCGTTTCATCAGAAACAGCTGCAGAAGTTTAAGAATAGCCTGTTAATGTTCATATCAGAGGCATCCAAGATTTGTGCAATTTTGGCCCTTGCTTCAACTTACTTCATCAAAAGCTTCAAATATGTCAATGCTGGGCTGGTGAATTGTGCAGACAACTGTTCTTCCTGTGTCTACTGTGTTTCTAACTGTTCTCATCACAATTGCAGCTGCCCTTGCATCTAGTCCTGAAGTCGGTTCATCCATGAATATGATGGATGGGTTGGCAACAAGCTCAACAGCAATAGTGAGCCTCTTCCGCTGTTCGGTGGATAAACCATTCACTCCTGGCAGTCCCACCAGTGCTCCCCTCAGTGATGTCAGCTCAACAAGTTCCATAACTTCTTCCACAAACATCTGCATCCATGAAGTGAATCAGCATCGCAATGCAAAATGTGTAATGAGCTAGCAGACTAAAGGTTGTTTGACTAACCTTTCTTGCTTCCGAGTCTACTTCAGAGGGCAATCGGAGCCATGCTGAGTACAGAAGGGACTCGTAAACAGTGACATGTGGAGAGTGGATATCATTTTGCTCACAGTAACCAGCAATCCGAGCAAAGGTCTCTTGCTTCTTTGGGTATCCAGAGATGGAGATGTCTCCTTCGATGTAACCGCCAGTTTTCCTTCCCGCCAGCACATCCATTAGAGTTGTTTTACCAGCTCCGCTAACACCCATCAGTGCTGTAAGGACTCCTGGCCTGAAAGCTCCGCTTACACCTTTCAGCAGCAGTAGCCGATCTTCAGTAATACCTTTTTCTTTCATTTCCTGTTAAAATTTGTGCATTGAAATTAGCATTTGGTGGTATATTTGTTACACACACAGTGGGGCTTCCAATGCTTGCTTACCTGAGGCATATCCACAGAGTATCTGATATCGTCGAAGGTGATCGATAGAGGAGTAAATGGAAGTACCATTCCCCTCTTCCTGGTGCTAGCTCTTGTAATATCTCCTCTTCCTGCATTTGCTATACTTGTTAAAAGGACACAACAATGGCATATGTTGTTTAATGTCATAATACAGCGGAATCTACTAAAAGGACTAACCATCAAAAGGTGAATTCTGAGCATCTGTTCCAAGAGCCAGCAACTCGACATTTTCTCCGGTACGGTTTACATGCTTTTCCCTCAATTCCTCTTCAGAAACAACAGCCTGACCTTTTCCAAGTGCTGCACTCAAAAGATGGATGTCATTGCTAAATAAATGATGTTTGAATGTGCTAATCAATGTGTTTCATAGCTTGGATGGTACTCACGGTCAAGCCAGTCAAGGAACAGAATGAAGAGGATGTTGAAGAGCATGATGTATCCAAGTAATGCGCCAACGCCAATCCAGTACCAGTTTGCATCGACAAAGATGCCACGTACCTTAAGGACTTGGACACCAAGCGTGTCGTTGCTTTGTGTCGGATCGACAACCTGCGCAAAGATTGGGTTGTTTCTGAGTTATCTAAATCCAAACTTAGATTATCAAGTTTGGGTTAGTGCAGGAGACACTGCATTACCTTATTCCAGCTGTGCCCAAGGAACTCATTAACCGCAATGGCATTCTGTGCATACATCAGAGGAGAGGACCAGTAGCCCCAAATCCACCATTTCTTGATATTTTCTGCAAAAGGAGAACTCAGCACAATGCTCTTGTTACTTCCGGAACAATATATGGATGATAACTTGGCATACCTCTAGCTATCAAGAAACCACCAAGAACCAGAAGAACAAGCTGAGCAAATGACCCAAACGTGTCTGCAACAACCATCTCTCTTCCTAATGCAGCGAGAAGCCGGAAGAGACCTGACGCCATCTGGCTGATCAGTACCAGCAGCAAATAATGGCGGAAGAATCTCTCTATGTTTGGATCGAAGCCAATGACATAGTATGTCATGCAAATCCACACAGCACATTCCAAGAATGATATTGGGATTTTGAGCACCCATGTAGGCAATGCATACGCCCATGATGGATAGAAGAGTAGGTCCCTCTGCTTATAGAATATCGGCAGCTTTGCAATGCTCATGGCAAGCTCGGCAAATCCATTAAACAAATGTGTGACTAAGCCAAGGAACATAGCACCCAGGAAGATCGCACCATCTTCGACACTGCGTCGATGCATCTTTGTACGAAGGAAGACCGTCATTCCGATGGATCCAAGGATTATGAGCTGGTACAGACGTGTACCTTTGGTCAGATTTATATATGGGTCCAGAAGTAGAGAGAAAAATTCAAGATGCTAAATACATACCTGGAGAATTTTAAAGATGTAAACAAATGAATTCCTCTTCATCAGAAGCCACTCCCTCGAGAAGCATGCCTTGATAAGCTCCATCTTGCTGATGCCATACTTGGATGTTGTGAGAGCAGCAGGATGGTTCCTGGTTCGGTCGAAGGGCATCCTGAGCTCTGAGCCCAGCTTACGCCCAACATGAAATTCCTTGAAGGCCTCTGAAAAATCGTTCACCGAGATGTACCGGTATGGCTCATCTCTGTGGCACCAGTACTGATGCTGATCCTTCCTTGATGTAACCTGTGCATTCAGAAGGAACACTGTCAAATTTGAGCTCCTAGTCCAACATGTAGTGAAGATAATTCTGCTGGATCACTCACTTCTTGCAAGAAGTCTGCAACACCTTTCCTCTCCGGACATTTGAATCCCATTGCCTCAAAGAACTCAAGGATGTTTTCTCGAGGTCCCTGGTACACGATTTGGCCCTCGGAGAGGAGAACAATGTCATCAAAGAGGTCATACGTCTCAGGTGCAGGCTGGAGCAACGCGATGAGCGCAGTTCCTCCTAAGATGTGAACAGATTGCCTGAGGGAGTTGACGATCTGGTATGTTGTGGAGCTGTCCAAACCGGTGGAGATCTCATCCATGAACAGAGCCTTTGCTGGGCCGACAAGCATCTCACCTATGTAAATTCAGTGGTTTGAGAGGTCAGAGTTTTTCGCGATGATCAAAGGGCATTGTTATGCATAGTTCTTTCTTGACTGCAGATTGCACATACCAGTCGTGACACGCTTCTTTTGTCCTCCTGAGATACCTCTGATCATAGCGTCTCCAACCATTGTATCAGCACAGATTTCCAGACCCAGAATCTGCGAAAGCAACATAATTAGTGCTAGTATCATACATATTTCTATTTTTTTTTCTGTGTTTTCCTGTAATGTGCTGTACTCACTTTGAGGATGTAATCTGTGACCACGCTTTCCTGACCTTCCACCGAGATGGCCTGTATGCCAAAGGGAAGAACAATTTGAGCACTTCTTGTATGCTTTTCCATAAAGAAGGGTTGTGCTTTGAATAAATTAGCATTTTACCTTCATGTAAACATCAATATCAGGATCTGGCTTAATGTTGGCTTCTTTCTCCCTTCTTGAAAGTTCAGTAAGCATGTCTGTGTAATACAAAATCACCATAAGAATCACTGCATCAAAACTGAAATAATTTACTCTGCTCTTTTCAGTGCCCATGTTGCATACCGTAGCGAGTTCCAACTCCTTGACATCTTGCAGAGAAGGCCAGCGTCTCCCTCACCGTCATTTCGCCGATGTGAAGATCATGCTGCCCTATGTAAGCTGAAGTTCTCTGAGGGACAAATTCATCCATACCATGCCCATTGTAAGTCACTCTCCCTGATACCTGAGCATTTCAAATTCAAATTCATCCATGTTACAACTTATGCAACTAATCTTCCTCCAGGTGATCATTTTTGTTCGAAAACGCGGAGAACACTCGGAAACAAGAAACATGTGAAGATGTGGTACCTTCAGGGTTGAGTCCAGTTTCCCTGCCAAAGCTAGGAGCAGGCTGGTTTTTCCAGAACCAGGAGGGCCAAGCAACAGAGTCATTCTGAACAAAAATTTCACGTGATTAAACTCCAATCTGCATCGAACCATGAGAACCTGAAAGATGAACAGCTCTTGATTTCTCACCTGCCAGGTCTGATGATTCCATTGATGTCATGAAGGATGGAGATAGGCCTCTTCCCGCTAGGAACGATCCGCATCGCGCTCAGCGCATCCTGAGGATCCAAACAGTTCACAAGAATCAGAAGCTGCAGGAGAAAACTTAACAAAATCTGGACTTAAACTTTTCAGTTCCTCCATGTCCATGGATCATCAAGCTACCATTGCAAATACATACCATGACTTTGTTGGAGAAGAAGTTGGTGAACGTTGGGATCCCCCGGTTGCCGACGTATGCCTCCGCATCGATGCTAAGGTTCTCAAACCTCACTTCAATCGTCGGGTTGTCGATCCCAACTCTGCAAAGCATCAAAACCATCAAGAATTAATTCTCGAAAACAAAACCGAAAAAGAACCGATGACTGATATGCTTGACATGGTTTTGCACTGCAGAATAAGTTTTTTTTCTCTGATGACTGATGCTTCTATAGATCATTTTATTCTTTTTCAGGTGCTAGCAGCTAGCTACTGATGAAGAACAGATCAGTGTTTGTGTTTCCTATCGTTTGTGTCTGAATGGATCAAGAATTCAAGAGCAGAAAGCTGCAAGTGACAAAGAAGTGAAGAGAATTTAGTTTCTCACCGCTCCATCCGGTCGCGGAGCTTGAGAAGAAACCTCTCGTTGTCCTCCTCGGCGGTGCGGATGAGGCGCTCGATGAGGTTCCTCCTCTCCTGCATCCCGAGCCCCTCGATGTCCACCTCCTCCACGTGCCCGCCGGCCCCCGCGGCGGCGGTGAGGATGCCCTTCCGCATCCGGTCGTAGGTCGGGAGCTTCTCGATCGCCGCCCACTTGAGCGCCTCCTCGTCGTCCTCCTCCCTCACCGACCTCCCGAACGCGTCGCTCCTCCCCGACGTCCCCCTCCACGACGACGCCGTCCGCCGAACGCTCCCGCTCGCCATGCTCCCCATCCTCACTATATCCATCCCCGGCAATGCCTCTCTCACACCCTCACCTCTTCGAGCTCCTGATCTCCACCTTGATCGATCCAATCCCGCGCCTTCCCGGCTCGTGCCCTTGCTTGCTTGCTGCTGCTCGAGTGGAGAAGACGACGAGAGGAGGAAGAAGAGAGGGTTTGTGTTGGGAGGAGGAGACGGTGATGGGGGCGTATATATACCGCCGCATCCACGCATGCCTCTTAATCACACACTTAATTAAATATTAATCGGAGATTACCCCAGCAATTGCTGATTAGTCGAGCTAAAAACTAGATTAGCGTGAGTCAAAAAAACTAGATTAGCGAAATGGCGAGCTCACTTAGTTCGCTGGTCATGAAGCAACCGCTGTTTCGAATTTTTTTTAATTCGGTCTCGAGCGTAGATAGTTTGACCGTTCGGTCGGTTCGCGCCGAAACGCCTTGACCGGTTCGGGGTCAGGGTCCGCCTTGTCTGACCCGGGCACTACCGGCCAAGCGCCGCGCATTGGGCTCATCGCGGCCGTCGGTTGGAGGATCTGCGGGTGGGATGCTTCCACGTGTCGACAGGATCCACGGTGTGCGTACCTCTTGCGTACGGCAAGGTGTTGCTTCGTTTTAGTGGTGGCCAGTAAGTCAGCTATGCAGGTAAGCGTTAATTAGTGGATGCATGATTGTGTTATTAGCTAGGAGTATGTAGGTTTTCACGTCCATGACACAGCAACAGTGGTGCCAGATATCGTGATGAGATTTATTATAAAAATAAATTAGATGTGAGCCTGTGAAGTACTGCAAGTGTTCGTGTAACCGAGCTGGTCCTCGATCACTAGACCAGGAAACCCAGCCTGCATGGTAGAGTGGACGTGTTGTAATTAATCTTGTTCTATTAAATACTCTGTTTTACATGGTAAAACGTTTTGATTTTGTTTTAAATCTAACTAAGTTTATAGAAAAAACATAACAATATCCACGACATCAAACTGGTTTTTCACGGTCTCGTTTACGCTCGCCTAGCTGATGTTCCTAGCAGCAAAAGGCAAACTACACACCAAAATAACCGACCGGGTGAAGCCGAAGACTTCATCTGCAGGCAACAAGAAATCAACGGCGGCGTGCGCGACGTCTCACCGGTCACCACCCCAGATCGGACGGCTACGGCTCGTCCTCTAGACGACCAGCTCACTAGTCACATCGTCGGCTTGCCTTCGCTGCAAAGAATAAAGTTCTTAACGATTCCGTTAATTAATATCGCTTGCGCAAGCTAACAAAGTCAGATTCCAGTGGCGAGAGCATCACGAACTCTGGACTCTGAAGGGGTCAGCAGCGGCTTGCGGCCAAATTATTGTTAATAATAATTAAAAAAATAATGTAATAATGACAATACTTTCTGTCAGTCAAAGATGGCCAGCTCTTGCGTTGTACTCGATCACTGTTTTTCAAGGGTTTATGGGAGAATTTCTTTGGAGAATAACGTGATAGTAGTAGATGTAGATGAGATTAGCTGTTTTGGTCGTGGAAGTCGTGCTCCGACGGCGACTGACGGCCACGGGATTCACGGCCTGCCGGCCGACGGCGAGCCGCCGTTCGTTCGTTCGTTCGCACTGCCGGCCTCTTAATTCACTTACATTAGTTTCTTTTTCGTCAATTTCTCAAACTGGTGACGTGCACGCTGCACCAACGTGCTGCTTCCAGTTACATTGGAGTTGTCTTCCAAAACATTTTTCATGGTAGGAGCACATGATTTTAACTTTTGCTGTTATGGTTTTGCTTGGAGAAACCATAAGAAAAGTGCAGTACTAGAAACATGAAAACTTGAAAGTAGCACACAATTGTGGACGTGCGACAGTTGAAAAATGTGCTGGTGTACTAGTCCAGTCGAACTACGTAGTTGCAGCGTAGCAGTGGCACACGGACCGTGCAAGTGGTTCACCACATTTTCCTACAGAAACAAGAGAGCTTAGACCGCACGTGATAACATGAACCATTGAAACCCATTCCAATACCAGCGGCTTATGGCGAGATACATCTAGAAAACAAAAGGTTTTGGACAAATTTCAGAGTCAAGCTAAGATAACTGCACGAGTTGGCCTGATACGGACATCATACATAGTATCAGTTTATCACTGGTCACGGCAAGAAGGCCCCAGGCTAATAATCCACACTAACAAAAGACGCCACGCTAAACAATCTGCATTCACCCCTTGTTACGGTTCTTCCTGGCAGATTGTACCTCTAGGAAGTTGGCACCATGTGAAGCAATACCGGTTTTGTGATGTGCATATGTTCAAGCTACGCCATTCTCATACAATGAACCATCTTTGGTTGTAGCATCTTCACCAATGTCAACCTCACCCATTGCATCATCAACAAGAGACTAACACAGAAAGAGAGAGCAGTTCAGTAATACAGCCGGTAAAGCAATTCAAAGTAATACGAACTACACTAACACACTAACACACTGCTTCATGAGTATCTCCACATATTCTGGGCATGACTGCAAGGGCATGCAGATACTGCAGCCAGCACGCTACTGAAATTCAAGAGAATGGTACTCTTGGGAAATAAAAGAAAGCTATGTTGAGCGAATAACCTGCAGCTCCTTTTCAGACATCTTCACCCTGTCATTGTAGTCTTGAAGTTGCAGAAAACATTTGTACAGCTGCATACGATGTTTTCAAATTATACGGTGTGATTGACTTGGTTATCTGTTGCTTATTTTATAAAGCAGGAGCTAACATGTACCTTTGTAACAACTAACTGTCGTTCTGAAGAAACTTTCCTTGCAGCAGACAATTCATCCTCTAACTTCTGTATTTTTGTAATTAAAAATATGGTTTGTCATCAGAACTCAACCCCGCTGGGAGTCTTGGACAAGGCCAAACAGTTGCAAGTTTAAATAATAACAGCGCGAAAGATGAAAAAAAGGATTCCAATATCATGATATAGATCACCTGAGATCTCTTTTGCAAATCCGCAATGTGCTGTTCCTTGGCTGCAACTTTATCTTTAATCTGACTAACCTGTAATAGCATAGGATTCAATTTTCATGGTATGAGAATCAAATAATAGTCCTCTCGATCTACACTGAACAAAGAACACTATATAGCAATCGTAAATGCTACAGTTAGTAGGGAACATATCCTATGCACACGGCCTTTCTCGTGCCCACCAACTAACAAATATCACCAAAAATTCTAGAAAAATTATACATGTACTTCCAATAGTACTACACCTATGTATAAAGTCTTATCTTCAAATTCATTATATAGAGAGAAACAAAAAAGACAAAATTCTGACAGATTTATCCTCTTAAAACTGTCAAATTTTTTTTACGGCTAAAATATAATGAATTTGAAGATGAGACTTTATACATAGGTGTAATACTATTGGAAGTACATATACAATTTTTTCTAGGTTTTTGAAAATATTTGTTAGTTAGTGTACACAGAAAGCTTGTGTGCATAGGATATGTTCCTCAGTTAGTAAGGACTAAATATGCGGCCTGATACGAGAGCATGATGAAGAATTACTGGTGAGTAGTGGAAGTCCTAGATGCTCAATGTTAAGTCCTAGTTGGCTATCTATTGGTGTTCAAGCAATGTAGGCATGTCGCATCAAATGTATCTTATGAGCCAATGTAAGCTTCGCCTGCTCCATTAGCTGTTACGAACTATCTTAATTGTCCAAATAATGACTAATACTCCCTCCATCCACAAATGATCAGCGTATAATTTTTTTGTGCTCTTCCAGGAATGATCAACGTATAACAGCCCTGAGGACAAACATTTGCATGCATCGCTTAAGTTATCTTGCCATATTCACTGCTGCCATAACATTTGCACACATGCATGGTAGTTGGAACGTTTGCATGCATCGCTAACAGGGACGGCACGACGCAGTGCATGGGCCACTGTAGCGAAGATGCGGCTCCTTCAATGCAGATTAAATGGATTATGGGAGAGATTTTGTTCTCTTGGTCCCGGTGCCAAGACTATATACGCTGATCATTTGTGAATGGAGGGAGTAATATAGAGCATAGCTCTTTAGGAAAAAAAGAGTACCTCATTTTCAAGGTCCTCGCGCATTTGGATTGCTTTGTTCAACTGAAGTTTTGCCTGATACACACATGAAAAAAAAGGAGAGATGAAAACTTAACAAAAAATAGAAGCAATAGAATAAATGGTTAGAAAAGCTCATAGACAGATTTCCATTTAAAGTAATAGAACAAAGATAGATGTATTTACATCACTGTGAAGATCATCACTGGAAACTGATAAATCCCTGTTATCATGATCTTTTGGACGGCTGTACAGAAAAAGTCAGGAAAGTAAAGGGATTCCTCAATCCTAACTTCTCTGCTACTTGATAACAGACAAAATATTAAATATAATAAACAAATTTCGTTTCAAAGCAGACGCAGAAGAAAGTAATAGACTGGACATTATGTTGAAGACTCAAAACTCACCAATGTTCTTTGCGAATTTTGCACCAGCCAACAAAAATAAAGTATATAACAGAAGCATGTGGTACCAGTAAACGTGATTACTTTACATAAGAAAATATTCTGTTTTTTACTGCTCAGTTTTCAGAAAGACAACCATGGATCCAAGCTCACTATTTATGGTTTCGTATCTCAGTCAGATCCAGCAGAACACTTGTTTAAAGTGATTGTTATGGTCGCAAGGCGTATATAATAAATTCACTTTTAAATCCTCAGCATATTCAATATGTGCAACCCATTCAGTTGGTATGCATGCTGTCAGTCTTGATCATTGTTGTGTAATTTTTTTTGGAATGTGTAATGTCTACCCCCAATGGACTTAGCACAGTGTCAACCCCATTATTAGTCTATCATCAGCCATTTTTAGTTAAAATCAATACTAACAGATGACATATGCAGGTAAAGGCAGGCTATAAGACTCAATATGTCTACGGGTCAATACACAGGTGGGTCATTCAGCCGCACACATTCAGCAAGCAGTCAATCTGTAAATTACCAATTGCAAATTTAACATTATTGATAAAAATTAATATATAGGATAAATCATGGGTAAGTTGGCAAAACAATAATAATATAATATATAATAATTGACTTTCGCAGCTGAAACTTTACTAAGGACAACAGGATCCTATCCTGATTTATCAAATAAGATGCTACATCAATAGTCCTAAAAACTAAATAACAGTAATAAAGAAATTACAACATTCTAAACACAATTATGTGCATCAACCAGATAAGCTTTTGCAGAAATTCAACTCAGATGGCTTGTGACTTCAATTAAACTTCATTACAAATATCTTGCAGAGAAGAGATATACATGACTTATTTTCATCCACATGATGATTAGCAATATCAACAGAGCTAAAATACGAAAAAGAAGGTAATACCTGAACCTTTTTCTTGATCTCTGCTCCTTTTCTTTCTCTCTTTCACTATCGTAGTCTTTAGAATTTTCCTTTTCTCTGTCATTATCAGAATCAATATTATGCATCTCTGCTGCACGATCATACTCTCTACCACGCCTTTCATCGCCATGATCTTGATCCATGGGATAGTCCATTTCTTGATCAAAGCCTCTAGGTTCATAAAATCTGTCTCTATCACGCTCACGAGATCTATCACTATCCCTGTCATATGGATCTCTATCACGATCATAGCTCCTTTCCCTATCCCTTCTGTCCCAGTATGCATCCCTTCCAGGTTCTCGTCGAAAACCATCACGCCCGAACTCTCGGGCACCTCTTGTACGAACTTCATTCACTCTAACAACACGTCTATTTATTCTCTGTTGCAAAGAACAGAAGTAATTAATAAAGAGATAATAAAAGGTGTTATGTTCCAAAGAGGAGAATACCTTGCCGTCCATGCCTGAGATAGCATGCTGCGCAGCATCAGCATGAGTGAAAGTAACGAAACCATAACACTTTCCTCTGACCCTCTGATCATTTATCACCTGCAAAGGTCAGAAAGAGATTCATATGTAATCTCAAACAACTGTATCTTCGGTAACATGCAACTACTTCGAGAGGAAAAAAATATTGACTGCGGTTTCATAGCAAAACAAGCAGAGCAAAGATCCTTTTCTTTCTGTTCTTGTATCTGCAAACTCACAATTAAAATTTTTAACCCATCTCTACTCTTGATTTTGGGAGTTACACCATTCTGCGCCTCTTCCACTTGAACCAGAAAATAATATAATCATGAACACACCACAGTGCAATGCCGTCAGCCCTTCACCATCTGTAACTTGCATTTTGAACCTCCCATTCTACTAGGTATTAAATCAACTAACCAAGTACCATGAACAAAAAAAAAGGCACGCATCCAAAATAATATCTGAAGGGAAACCCTTCTAGCAGAAATTTATCCTGAAAACTAATTTGAAATATGTGCTACTCGCACCAGCCTTGCCTCCCTATCCATCTTAGCGGTGAAACAAGTGACTAAACCAAGTAGCCTTGAACTGCATATTCACCTTCATCTCCCCCCTCCCGCTTTTGACAATACAACTATCTCTCACACCAAGTCATAAGCCCTCACTCCAGAGTCACAATTACCCAGACACGCCATGACTCACATTAGAACGTAGAACCAAATACAAATCCTAAATAAACAACGCTCTTGTTGAACCCAACTATCTCGACCACCTAAACAAATCCCGCGGATTTTGCATCACAGCGGGCAGCACCGCAGCAGCAAAACAAACCCTAGAAAAAAACCAGGCCGCTTAATCTCGCACCAAACAACATCAACAGCTAACGCCTCTCCGCCGCGAACCCCTGCGACAGAAGAGCGGGATGGGAAAGCGTGGGGGGCGTGGCGGGGGAGGGGAGGGAGACCTTGACGGAGACGATGGTGCCGAAGCGACCGAAGGCGTCGCGGAGCATCTCCTCGTTGGCCTCGTACGGCAGGCCGCCGACGTACACCGAGGTCTCCTCGTTCACCGCCGACATCTCGCCGCTGGCGACCCGCGGCCTAGGGTTTTGGGTTTACCTCCTCCCCTCTCTCCCCCCCTCCCTCTCCCCTTGTCTCGCGAAGACGACGAGTCGACGAGCGAGCGGAATGGGTGGGGAGGGAGGCTGTCGGATCTGACGCCGTGGTGGGCTGGCATCCAGATCTGCGCGTCCCCTTCGCGACCAATCTCCGCCGTCCGTTTCGATCATGGGGATCTTTTACGTGGGCCCAGCTCGTTTGGAAGGGCGACTTGCCCGCTTGCTAGAACGGGATTGCGGCTTTCGAGCGGGTCCTTATATGGGCGGAATGGGATCGTAGCCCACATGTGAGCCCATCTTAGTTGGTCTGAACGGGATGGTGGCCTACATGCAGGCTCATTTTATTTGGGCCAGAGCGTTGCTGTCGCTAACATGCGGGCCCAAATATTAGGCCCATCAAATGGTTGTTGTGGGCCTACAGAACCAAGACGTCATCGTGCGACCGCGAATTTTTACTGTTACTAATTTAATTTTTTTTTTAATTTACAAAACTAATTTTCGATTTGGGAAATTTGCAAAACTAACCTCTTGCCGCCCTGGGCCACGGCGGTATTTAAAAACCGCCGTGGCCCAGGGCGGCGAATGGCATCCCGTCACCCGGGGCTAACGGCCCCGGCGGCCGTTAGCCACGGGGAGGCCACGTGGATTCGCCGCCCTGGGGGACGGCGGCGTGCATTCGCCGCCGTCCCATGCACGCCGCCGTCCCCCAGGGCGGCGAATGCATAGGACCGTCCGCACAGCGATCGGACGGTCCGAATCTAGGGGGCCACCTGCAAAAAAAAATTTTCTTTTTTTTTGATATTTTTTTCTCAACTAGCAACACGAGAATAGCAAAATCTCGTGAAGGTGCAGCTTAAACCGATGTAAGATGTGGCCTGTAGAAAATTACGAGTGTGCTTTAAAAACCGTGCTGAAACTTCGGACCTCAAAAACTCAATCTTCCCGGCCGAATTTCGCAAAATTTATTTGGACAAACCCGACTTTTGTCGGGGGGAAGCGGATGTAAAATTTTCTGTAGATGTCCGTAGAGTACTTATTTGCCCGATTCCGAGACCGTATGCGAAAGTTATGACTGTTTTAAGGTAGTTAGCGCGCGTTACAATAATTTGCCGTGGATTCGGACCGTCCGATCGCTGTGCGGACGATCCTATGCATTCGCCGCCCTTGCATTCGCCGCCGTCCCCCAGGGCGGCGAATGCACCCAGGGGGCCGAATGCAAAATTGCATTCGCCGCCGCCTGGGTGCATTCGCCGCCGTCCCCTAGGGCGGCGAATCCACGTGGCCTCTCCGTGGCTAACGGCCGCCGGGGCCGTTAGCCCCGGGTGACGGGATGCCATTCGCCGCCCTGGGCCACGGCGGTTTTTAAATACCGCCGTGGCCCAGGGCGGCAAGAGGTTAGTTTTGCAAATTTCCCAAATCGAAAATTAGTTTTGTAAATTAAAAAAAAAATTAAATTAGTAACAGTAAAAATTCGTGCGACCGCCTACCGGAACGACGGCGGCAGGAGAGCCACCGCCGCTGTCGCCCCAGGAATTTTTACTGATACTAATTTAATTTTTTTTTAATTTACAAAACTAATTTATGATTTGGGCTATTTACAGAAGTAGTCTCTTGCCGCCGTGGGCCACGACGGTATTTAAAAACCGCCGTGGCCCAGGGCGGCGAATGGCATCCCCGTCAGTCAGGGCTAACGGCGCCGGCCGCCGCTAGCCCGGGGGAGCCACGTGGCCTTGCCGCGCGAATGCCCCCAGGGGGCCGAATGCAAAATTGCCTGGGGGCATTCGCCGCCGTCCCGTAGGGCGGCGAATGCATAGGACCGTCTACACAGCGATCGGACGGTCCGAATCCTCGGATTGGACCGTCCGCACAGGGATCGGACCGTCTGAATCCACGGTCAACACGGTGAATGCATAGCAAATTATTGTAACGCGCGCTACCTACCTTAAAATAGTCATAACTTTCGCATACGGTCTCGAAATCGGACAAATAAGTACTCTACGGACATCTACAGAAAATTTTACATCCGCTTCCCCTCGACTTTGTTGGGTTTGTCCAAAAAATTTTTGCGAAATTCGGCCGGGAAGATTGAGTTTTTGAGGTTCGAAGTTTCAGCACGGTTTTTAAAGCACACTCACAATTTTCTATAGGCCACATCTTACATCGGTTTGAGCTGCAACTTCACGAGATTTTGCTATTCTCGTGTTGCTAGTTGAGAAAAAAAAATCAAAAAAAAGAAAAAAAAACATTTTGCAGGCGGCCCTCTGGATTCGGACGGTCCGATCCTTGTGCGGACCGTCCGTTCACTATGCTAAAAACCGCCCTGGGGGACGGCGGCGAATGCAATTTTGCATTCGGGGCATTCGCCGCCGTCCCCCAGGGCGGCAAGGCCACGTGGCCCCCCGGGCTAGCGGCTGCCGGCGCCGTTAGCCCCGGCTGACGGGGATGCCATTCGCCGCCCTGGGCCACGGCGGTTTTTAAATACCGCCGTGGCCCACGGCGGCAAGAGACTACTTCTGTAAATAGCCCAAATCAAAATTTAGTTTTGTAAATTTAAAAAAAAAATAAATTAGTAACAGTAAAAATTCGTCGCCCCAGCGTGGAGGCGTTGTGTCCACTTTCCACATCGCGCGCTGTGGCAGGCGGCAAGCCGGCCATTCGCCCGCGGCGAGCTCACCTACTCCGACAGTTCATCGGCACTTGGCAACCCGACTCACCGTAGTTGACCACGAGGGAGGGTAAAGATGATTTGATGCTTATTTGATAAGATTGAGTCATAAACAAAGGAGGACTATGATCATACGGATTTTGTTGGAACAGGATAGTACGACTTCGGTATGAAATCTATAGGTGTAGATTTGATTTCTATTGGTATCATATCTGATACTGCAGGCAGTAGATCTTGTACCCTAGGTTTTATATTGACGCCAGCATGTAAATTATTCCATTATCTCAATGTGATCCCGTTGTCTAATATTTCTGTAAACAAAATTGATTGTTAAGATTTTAAAAATATTATCTAATCTTGTTCTAAACGTTAAAAGTTTGATCCAATCTTATTCAAAACGTTAAATATTTATCAACACCGGAGTACTAGCTTAGCTGCCATAATTAGATATCTGGACGTCTAGCTAAATTCACGGGTGCAAGGCCGTAAACATCATGGACAGACCTTTTGCAAAGACCCAGCTTTGGCAACATTTGTTTCCAGATTAGACGTCCTAGTCTGGAAGATCTGAAGAATAAGTGTTGGGTTTTGGTCGTTTTCTGAAGTTTGCAGCACGAAATACCAGAACCAGTTGAAGTCCATAGGTTTGATTTTTCTGTTTTTCGTAATTGTTTTTGGCTCCTTGAGAAATTTATACGTGGCAGGCTATTTTGCAAAAAGATTCTCGGCAATGTACGGAATCTCAAATATGCCCTCCCACCGCCTGATAGTCCGTTGTCTTTGTTTGGAAGAGGCCCGCTTCTTTCCATGAAATACAATGCGAAGAAGGCAAAATTCCGTTTATAGGGATAGACCTGTAAACATAACAAATACAGGAGTGTTTTCGAAAAACAGGCTTCCCTCACTCCCAAACCCTCCCCTCCCACTCTCACTCCCACGCTATGCCCGCAGGGGGCGCCGCCCCACGGCCACCCGCGCCCCGCGCCGCCGCCCAGGCCACCTGCGCCCGCCCTTCTGTGCACGGAGCCGCCCCGTCATCCTCGGCGGCTCCTCTCTGCGTGCGGCGGGGTCTGGCCCACCTCCCCGGCGCCCGCGCAGTCGTCCTCCGCCACCGCCGCCGCGGCAGCCACGGACCACCACGCCGCTGAGGGCCGGGATGGGCTCCTGTGGTGGCGCGACCTCGCGCGCTGCCATGGCGGCAAGCTGTCCGTCTCCGTCGTGCAGGGGAACCACGTGCTCGAGGACCAGTGCCTCGTCGAGTCGGCCCTGCCCCTCGCACCTGCCTCGGCATCTTTGACGGCCACGCCGGCCCGGACGCCACCCGCTTCGCCTGCGACCACCTCCTCCCCAACCTCCGAGGTGAGCACCTCCCTCGAATCACTTCCTAGCTGCCCGCGGAGCCTTCGCCCGAATCGGAAATTCCGATCCTATCCGAGCCACGGTTGAGCCCAACCGACATCCCGCACGCTGCACGCACGCGAGCACACCGCCCCCTCTTCCTCACCAGCCTCCTCGGCTCCTCCAGATCGAACCAAGAGAGAGGAGGAGGCAGCCGCTGCACGCCACCGCCACCGCGCCAGGAGCTTCCGGAAGCGCCGTCCCAGAGGAGGAGGAAGGGAGGTGAGAGACCCATCCGGAACATTTAACTTGTTTCTCTACTGCTTCACATTCTGGCCTTTGCTGTTGCCTAAGTGATCTTGAACAATTTGCAAAATTTTATGTCCAGACTTTTTTGCCAATAAATTTATTTATTAAGGCTTCAGCCGTGAACGGTGAACCTCTTTATGGAACCTTATTTCACATGTTAACAATGCCTTAATGTATTTTGCTATAATATTTACAATCAAATGTTTGTACTAAAGCTTCAGATCTTCAATATCCTTATGTCAGTTTTGTTCCACAGTGACATTATAATACAAGTTCTGTTTTGCATTTAGACATCACTAGAATTTAGCGTCTTAGTTGCTAAACATTTTCCAAGCATTGCATTATTTAGACTAAATGCTTGTTGGGTGTCGTGTGTATCCGCTAATACAACAAATTCAGAAAGTATCAAGCTGATATATTTGCAATTTCTGATTAACTAACATTACCATTTACTTTTAGCCAACAGAGTGAGCCTTCTGTGCTTGCTTGTATGCCCACATTTTTTTTGGACCAGAAAAAATGCAAAGCCATTGAAGCTGTAGAAATTGCATAATTTCTGAAAGCTCACTGTTTTTATTACAGAATCAATTGTCATACTGATAGTAAAAAGCTTGAAGATATTTCAGTCATAGTGATAGTATAGCAGAAATTTTATAAGTGACATGATGTTCTGAGCTGTTGGTTGATAAATTCGTGTTTAACAACGTGTCAACTGAAGTCTTCTGAATGTAGACAGGGCGTCTCCTAGGACTATTTCTATTTATCCTTTTGTTTTCCTATTCAGGTCTCACAATTCATGCTTATCCCTTGGCTCAGCAGGCGGGCGTGAACGGACGCAGATGTGTACGACAAGATATATCATACCTAAAATCTTTCTCCGTGTACTCGGCACTGTGGACTCCCCTTGAGTTATAAAAGGAGGATCCGAGCCTACAGCAAGGGGACTTCTTCTGGTCTGGAGAGCTTCTGGAGAAGAGGAGCCTCTAGAGTGTCTAGGTCTTCTTCTTCGAGTCCGAGCTTCTGAGTCTTCGGGGAGTCCGGCTTCCGGTAGAGCTTCCCGGGTTGGAGAACATCTTGTAAGAGAGAACCACATTCATCTCCCACATAGTAAACACACACAGGAGTAGAGTATTACGCCACCGTGTGGCCCGAACCTGTATACTTCTCCTGTCTCCCTTGCGTGCCATCTCTCAGCCCGGGCTCCCGGGCCCGAGCATACTATCATCTCCCAGACGCCGCTGCCGTCCTGCAAACAACTCCCCTGGCCGAACCTCACAGGAGGGTCCCCAAACTCCCCGTGGTTGGAGTTCCCCCCTCTGACACTACCGATAAAGGTTCTCTTGATGCCTATACGAGATGCAGGCTATAAACGAGAACTACCGAAGAGGTTTCTCCTATAGGGTCCCTAGCATAAACACTCTTTTAGAAATAAACAGACAGGGAAACTTAAAGAAAACTACTTTATAATTAAACAAATAAGTTTACATATGATTTTCTCTTTCGGGAACCCCGAAGAATGATAAAACAAGTTTACTAGCTTATCTTACACTAATGTATATTACACACCTTGCTATTATATACTTGCAAGGTATCTTCTTAGCAGGCTACTACTAAGGCTAAAAGGTGGATGAGAGTTCTGCTTGGAGGAAATTTTTGCTTCGTCGGTGTGTCTCCTCCCACGGGCAGACCTCTCCTTTTATAGATGCTTCGGGAGGGAGGTTCGTCAGAGTCTTCATGCTTATCTTCACAGCACTGTGGCTTTACGATTACGCCACCTTCATGCTGTTGCTTCTTCCTTTCTTTATTCACGGGCGTCCTTCATTCACTTTCCCATCGAAAGCAAGATTCTTCGTTCTTCTTTATGTCACTTTCGCATTCACTTTCGGTGCATTCACTTTTCCGCCGAAAGCAAGTCTTCTGTAAGATATTATCCAATTCTTTATAAGGGCCATTATTAGCCTACAAATTAGCTCACATTATTAGCCTACTTGTCATGCCCAGATGATTGATAATACCTTATCAATTTAATATTTGCTTTATCTTCGACTAATAATTTTAGTGGTTTGGTTGCCCATGACCACCAATATCCATGGTATCCACATCTGATAAAGATACTTCAAATTTTTCATCATATGCTTTTTTCATCTCTTCAAATTTTTCGTTTATTTCTTGTTTTAATTCCTTGAGTATTTCTTCCTTTAATTCTTTCTTCCACTGGGGAGAAACTTCTTCAAATTTTTCTATTATTTTTCAATCTATATATTCACCATCTAAAGGGTCAATTCCCTTTGTTAAACATTCTTTATATGTGGGTTTTTAGATGGTATTTCTTCTTTTATGTTTATATAATGAAGGGGTTCTGGAGCCTTCTTATTCTTCAATCTTTTGTATTTTTCAATATATTCTTTGGCGGCTGGCTCTATATAGTAATTTACTCCTAATATTTTTCTTGCCTGACTTAGTGCTTCTTCAATATCTTTATATTTTTTCCATAATATTTCACCCGTTAATTTTGAGTCTATCTTCTGGGCTATTATTTGTTCAAAGGATATATATATTCCTGAAACCTTTCCTTCAAAAACCACATATATGGGCTTTTGGTCTATGGTTTCAATATTCTGAGCAATAGGCATTAATTCATTTATTTGATGGAAATATTCAGAAAGGCTATTTAATATTGATAACATATATCCCTTTTCTTCTCTCTTGTTATTATATTGATACCAGAAATTGTCTAAGATGCATTCTTGCACCTCGTCTATAACTATGTGATCTTTTGGTTTAAATTTATAGGTATTAGGTGAAAATATTTTCAGCTTGTTGTCATCTCTGAAAGTGAAGAATTCAACTCCGTTGAAATTCATTGACCTCTTCATACCTACAAGATAGGTAAGCGAGAGAGCAAATCAGGTAAATGGTTATCCTTTCCCTTAATATGCTCAAATATTACTTTATATCCATTTTCGGAAATAATATCTTCAAATAAGATCCACCTCCTGATAGAACTCTTCTTACTATTAAGCTGATTATAATATCTATATATTGCTTCACAATATGTTCTAACTATAAATTCTTTGAAACCTAGATAGAGTCTAAAAGCATTTATCGCATTAATTATTGCAAGTATCTCTCTATCTGTATTATTCATAGTTTTTAATTTATAACTTCCAGAGGCATATCTACATATTTTTTCTTCTGTTTTGGATGAAAATTTAGTGGTCTTTGTTTTAATACAGCACCCCATCCTTGTTGGGATGCATCAGTTTCAATAATAAAATAATTATCTTCTAATGGTAATTATAAGAGTTTTAAACCTCTAACTCTTTCTTTTATTATCTTTACAAGTCTAATGTCTTCAGAGTTAAAATATTTTTGGCCATTTTTTCTTAATTTTGTATATAATGGTCCTGCTAGTTTTGCTAAATTATCTATGTGATTTCTAGCATAATTTATAATTTCCAAAAATTGCTGTAGCTCCTTTTTATCATTCATGACATCAGGGAATTGTAGAATTTTCTTGGCAATATGATCTTGTAAATGTATTTTGCCTTCTCCTATTTCATGACCAAAGAAGTTGATTTTCTCCTTGCATATTTCCATTTTCTTCTTGGATAAAATTAACCTATTTTGTTCTACCGTTCTAAAAAAGATTTCAAGGTGAGCAATATGCTCCTTATATGTTTTTGAGAACACCAGCAAGTCATCTATATATACTAATATAAAATCTTGGTTTTCGTTAAATATATTTTGCATTTTTCTTTGGAATAAGGCAGGTGCATTTTTTAAGCCTAATGGCATTACAAGCCATTCATAGTGTCCCTGAAGACAGGTGAACGCAGTCCATTCTATGGATTCTTCTACCATCTTTACTTGCCAAAACCCAGCCTTCAAGTCAAATTTAGAGAAATATTTACTACATTGTATTCTGTTAATCCACTCTTGCTTATTTGGAATATTATAGGCATCTTCTGTAGTATTATCATTTAACCTTTTATAATTGATGACGATTCTGGATTTACCTCTAACTTCTTCTGCATGGTTTCTTATTATAAATGCTGCTGATCTATGTGGACTCCTGCTTTCTCTTATTGCTCCTCATTTTAACAATTCTTCTATATGCATTTTAAATTCCTCTATATCCTTTGGAGTTGCTTCTATTGGGCATGTTTTAATTATATAGTCTGAATTTATTATATTAATTTTGCAACTTATTGAATTTTTCTTCCAGTATTTCATAGGGATTTCTCCTATTATTTGAATGTCTTCTAGTCTTTGAATAACCCCTTCAATATCTATTTTAGACTTTATATCTCTATACCAATTTGGAGCAAATGATTGTAATCCTATGCATTTTATATTAGAATTTGACATATAGTATTCTTCTATATTTTCACTAAGCTCAAATTGTATACTTATAGGGTCAAGGTTATCAAGGTTGAAAGACGAGGAGGAGGCGGTTCCATATATATATATATATATATGTAAGTATATGAATACATGCATATATACATACATGTATCAACCCTCCTACTCAACTCCACCAACTTATGTGTGTGTTTGTATATATCAACCCAAATAAGTCTCACCTCCATCCAAAGCCCCAAAAAAAACTCCTCAAAATTCCCTTGAGCTTTCCCCCAAAAATTCAAATTAAATATTGTAATTTGAATTTGATCCTCCCTCCTTGAATTTTTCTCTCTTTGGATCTCCGCAAAAATCCTCGGAAAAAGATTAATCCCAAAAATACCAACAATTGCCACCTTGGACCCCTCCGTGAATTCCTAAAATTTTCCTGGGTTCAAGACTAAATTTTAAATTCAAAAACCCTTGAAAATCCTCAAAAATCCCTCACATAAATTCCCTGGGAAAAAGAAAATAGTCACTGTTTCCGCTGGGCCGCGTTTTCCTCTTTTTGGCCTAGCAGTATGCCACCAAACGCGCCAGCCGCTGAGGCCATCAGATCGGCGCTGTGTGGCTAGCGCACCGCGCAGCAGCCGTCGATCTCCTCGGCCCTGCGCGTGGACGCCGCACCCTGCCCCAATGATGCCACGTGCCTTGTGTTCACTCGGCAGCTGTCGATCTCCGTCGCCGCTCACCCGCTCGCTTGAGCCACGCCGAGTTGCGGGATGCGCCCCGCGTGTCCTTCGCTCGGCCATCGATCTCCGTCGCCGCTCGCCCGCTCGCATGAGCCGTCGTGCGCCACGAATGGCCGCCACGCGTTTTCCCCACGTGTCCCGTGAATCGTCGATCGCCCGACACTGTGCTTCTTCCTCCTAAAGCCGACCCCGTTCGCTCCTGTTCCGCCCCGACGGTGTTCGTTCAAATGCTGAACCGTCGCTGCCACTACACCGGTTCCGGTCTAGCCCCGCTTTGGTCGCCGCTAGCCACCAAGGGCTGGACAGCCACTGCCGCCACCACCGCCGCCCTCCTTTATACCTTTTCCCTCCTTCTTTTGACCGAGACCGCATCGGCTTGGTCCCATGGCGCCTTCTTCCTCTCTCTCTCAATCAGACCGCCCAGCGCGTGGTTTTTCAAACCCCGCCGCCCGATAGACCGCCCTCACCGCCCACCACATCCACACCGTCCACCAAATTCGCCGTGTAAGAGAATCCCGCACCGCCTCGATCAAACTTGCCTCTCAATGATTGAACCTCTGTTTGAGCTCCATTATTGGAGGCCGAGGCTCTAGTTGAGCCCCCTCCGCTCCTATAAATACCCCCGGAGAGCTCCTCCCTTCCCCCTTGGTCTCTTCCGTCCTCAAGCCCCGTCGACCACTACGTCGCGCCGCCGGTCGCCCAAATTCTTGGAGCTTGGTGGTCGTCGTCGTTCGGCCACCTCCGGCGTCGCTCTCCGAGGCCGTGAAGAACACTGCCTCCCGCTGACACAGAACCCATCCAACCCGTCCCGGTCCGCTCACACATCGCCAACTGCCCGTGTTCTGCACCGCCACCGCCGGCACTACCCCTCCCCGCCGGCCTCCCTGCTTGACCACAATGCCGCCGCCACTCTGATTCACCTCGGTAAGCTCCCTTCCCGTGCAATCACTCGTGCCTCCGAGTCCGCTCTGGATGTCGTTAGGCCCAACCTTCCCCGTGTGATCTCGAGCAAGGACTCCCTACTTCTTTCCTCCTCCATCGCCGCCGAGCGCAGCCATGCTACGTCGCCGAATCTCGCTCTCCCGCTGTATCCCTAGGCTGTCGGCCTCTCCCTCTCCCTTCCTCCACGCCCAACGGCCCCCTTCCCCTCTCTGGGATCGCCTCGGACGACCGAAGCCGTCGCGCCGCCATGGCCATCGCTTCCCCTTTTCTCTTCATCTCTCTCTTCCCGCCTCCAAGTTTGCGTCGGCAGCTGCCCCCGCTCAGCCTCTCGCGGATCCGAGCCGCTCAGGTGACTCACCGTGATCTCCTCTTACTGCCGGCGCTGCCGCTCGCCGCCTATCACCGTCGCTCGCCGAGTCACATCGCCCTGTCATCGGCTGTTCGATCCCACGCCCCTCCTCCCCCCTCGCTCCTGGGTACGCCCGGGGAAGACGACCGCGCGGTGGTCCTGGCGAACGCCAGCTCCGCAGAGCCGATTCCCGTGCGAGTTCCCGGCCTATGTGACTGTCTGTCACTGGCACGTGGGCCCTCTACCCCTTGGCCCACGGTAGACCGCGCCCATACATCCCTCTGGTCCACTGCCGCCTAGGTCCCGCCGCTAATATCTCTTGTCCCAATGACACCTAGGCCCCACGGCCATCTCCTCCCTCGAGAGCCAATGACAGGTGGGCCACCTCGTAACCCCGGCCCACTCCCTCTGTTTCCCTCTGCTCCGTGGGCCATGCCTATCAGTGTCACAGTGAAAAGATCCTTGGAATATTCCCTGAAGAATTTAATTTAATCCTTTTCCAGTGAATCAGAAATTCAATTTAACTTCAAAAAATCATATCTTTTAATCTGTGACTCCGATTGACTTCGTTCCTGTAATTTTCTAAAATTGAGATCTATCCAATGGCACTATTAGTAGTACTAAATAGGATCTGTTTCTTGGACTTTGTGTAGATTTTTGTGTGTTTGTGCATAGTAACGACCGTCGGAAATTTGTTTCGGAGCGGTTTTCGCGACGATTTCTCAAAGACTCGTGAAGACCTAGAACAAGGCAAGTCACCTTTGATCGATCGAGCCTATATGTGAACTTTAATTATTTTATTTGCGAAATCCTACATCGATATGCGTGCACTAAATCGTTTGGTCCCGTCTGTGAGTCAGACCGGGTGACCTACCCAACCTTACTGCATTTAAATCCTCCCTTGATGATTGTAATACCCTGTTCCCTTGTAACCACCGCTGTCGTGCCTCGGTATTTGTGCACTATTGTACGAGTACCGACGGCTGCCTCTTTAACTTAAAATTAGAGCAACTTCTTGGGTAAAATATGGTTTTACGAAACGTTTGGAAAACCCGACACCTGGGTCGGTGCCTTGTGAAAGCAAAATGAATTTTCAAATGGAGATTCACGACACAAGGCCAATCTGGTGTGTGAGATGCCTATGTGGTCGCTTTAAGGACCGATTCCTTCGGAATTTCATCCGAGCATATGACAATACATCCACATGGGTGAATTGGGAAGCCCCTGGCCGAGTAACTAGACTCTCAGGGTCGCCTTGCATGCTATTGGACTGTGGATCATGCGGGAGGGCGTTGGGATTGCCTCCTAGGTTCCTGGTACAGCATGGTCGTGGACCTACCCTGTGATTGGTCTCGAGGACCCCTCCAGTTGGCATAGAGTAACCTGAGAGGGCTAGGGAAATACCTTGTCGCGAAAACCTCTAGGCCATCGATCGTGCCTGCTCAGTGTGAGCTGGTGGCTAGAGTGAGTCGCGTCGTGTGGGTAAAGTGTACCCCTCTGCAGAGGTCTAAACTGTTTGAACAACCGTGCCCATGGTCATGGGCGGATGTGAGGTGATTCCCTAGCGTAGTTTTATTTTACCCTATATGCAAAAGCGTGTGTGGTTTTGGGAACTATGAGAAGGATGTGCCGTCGAGGACACAGGTCGTCCGATGATGTCGGCTTGGCTGTCGTGTACAGCAGGACTCGGAAAGTCCAGGAAAATGCTTTGGCTCGGGAAGCCGTTTGATGTGAATTCTTGATTGTGAAAACTGGAGAAATAAAGATTGATGCATCTTTCACTCCGATTGGGCGAGACTCATCTCGCCCTGATTGTTGAGAAGCATACATTAGCAGATTTAAAGGATTTCAACAAAAAGAAATTACAAAATATCCAGCCCCTCTTTGAAGCCTACAACAACCAACTAAGTTCCCCTGGCTTGTTGAGTACGTGAGTACTCACCCTTGCTATATATATATATATATATATATATATATATATATATATATATATATATATATATATATATATATATATATCTCCGTCGGGAGCTGAAGCGGGAGTTGCTGTAAAGTGAAGATTAGGGTTTCGTTCTGGTTTCTAGCCATTGCCTGTGTGTTGGGACTTAGTCCGCTGTTCCGATGCTGCCGCTGTCTCTGTGTTGTTCGTTGCTGTCTCCGGCTCGTTTCGAAGCTGCAACGTAAGTTAAGGTATATGTCTATTTATTTAATTATGTAACTAAGGTACTGCAATAATACATGTTTGATTTCTGTGGATATCAGCGCTGCGTCCTGGGACTAGTATTGGTATCGCGGTTCCGCGGGGAAGCGGTTCGCACTGTTTTCCTGCGGCACGTTTTATTTGGTGCCATCGTACGGTGGTGCTAGATCGGGGTGTGACAAATGCTGCCATCGAGCCTAGCAGCGTGCAGTGTTGAGTGAGATGACCGTAGCTTGATGGCTTCAGCCCATCTGTCCTCGAGCTCGAGGACATCGTCCTCGTGCTTGACTAAAGTCCTTGGTTTTGAGTTCTGTTTGCTACTCTTACATTCTTTTCATTTTTTTGTTATGCTGAATATTTTGACTTGGTTATGAATAGCAGCTGTTGTTATGTGCCGCCCTATCTCCTCTACGGTCCATAGTCATAAATCCTGTTTGTTTGTTGTACACTTGGGTACTTTTTGTAATATATAGTGTGTTGTATATACCCAAGAAGCAGTGTATGCATTATTCAGATTTAGAGAGTTTCAATTATAATCATCATCATCATTAAGACCATAATGAAGTCTAAGATTGTTTAGAAATTTGTAGTCGTCTATCTGACAAGATCAAATAATTCGTTCAGCTCAATGATCAAGGTTTGGCATGCTTAGACCATATGGTTATAACTTCTTTTTGTCAAGGATGACCATATGGTTATGACATGATGCTCCACATCTATGGTTCAATGCAGGTGACAGCATATTTCCTTCACCGATATCCACTGCAACAGTCACTAGAAATGTGTATACGTTGCAACAAAGGCGACTGAGAAATCATGTTGGTCAGTTACATATCAACATTTCCTACATGGTTGGCCATTTTCACTGTCAGTAAAAAGCTTCTACTACAACTAATTTAATCTCTGGGTAAGATATGCCTGTTGGTTTGCTCATGTTGTTTGCATTTTTGCTCAAGTTCCAGGACTCTAGGTCCAGTCCTTTGAGCTTTTCAGTGCATTGGAAAAGAGAAAAATGATCAAACGTTGTCTGTCATATAATCAATATCTAAACAAATATCCACCTCTCTCAAGCGGAAGGTCCCGTTTATTTTTCTTTGGTATGTTGTTTTAATTGTTGAAAGAATTGTAGGAACTAAAATGTTCAGATGTTGGCTCTCATATAAACTATATCTAAACAAATGGCCACCCCTCTCAGGCGGAATGTCTTTTTATTTTTCTTTTATTTTTCTTGTTATTTTTAATTGTTAAAAAAATCCTTAAAAAAATTGTTGAAAGGATTGTAAGAAGTAAAATGTTCAGTGTTGTGCAAGGTAACATCAAATGGATTGTCATCTAAGTTCTTGGTTAGTTGAGAATATTAAATCTGTTATTTGCATATAAAGTTCTGATTGCATCATAACTTGTAATATTGAACAACAAATGACATTATTTAACACAAAGATATGAAACCTGCCGTTTCTATTTTTTATTCTGCAATACGTATTTGATTTCCGTTGCAACGTAGGGGCACCTAACTAGTATTTTGCAATATCATTGGGAAGTGAACCCTGTTCTTTGATTATAGCCCATTTGCTTTGATTACCTAGAATTTGTACCTATGGGATAATATGACTAGCTAGTTTTTATTATTAGTTAACTAGAATAAACATAGGACCCTGCTTAGCCATGCTTAGGAACTATAGTGAAACTTATGGGCTATCGCTTAACTGTTACTATGGATGACATGAAATGATGAACTAGTTCATGACCGAGGTCATGTGTAGTTAATTAATTGGTCAACTAAAATTTGACTAAAAGGTGGGTTGTGAGCACATAGAATGTTGTTGATGCTAGTGGTGCTCATCACACTTAAGGACCAGTTCATGAGCTATCTTTGCGAAGCAATACCCATACTAACCACAAGTTAGAATGGGTAATGACAGGATTTGAAGTGTAACGAGTCTAATAGGAGGCACCAGAGCGTGTTTGTTGCTATTGTAAGTCCACACATGGTAGTTGGCAAGTCCATGAGTTCGGGCGTCGAGCCGTCTTGCGGAAAGACACTTGATCACCCTTACCGGAGACCGGAGGCTTGGCGGGAGACACTCCTATTGTGCGAGTTATATAGATGGTCCTGTCACAACTCCTTTTCAAGATACTATGGTGGTATTGAGACGCACGATAACGTGGGGGTTATATCTTGTGGGTAAATTGGTACACTTCTGACCAGAGTAAAACTGTTCAAATAGCCATGCCGGCGGTTAATAGACGGCCTAGCAATGTTTTTTGTGATTAGTCCCACTCGTAATTAAATTAATTTCGACATGAGTTGGTGTAGCTCCAGGATGGGAGTGGTTGGGCCTGTATTACCTTGGAGGATCGTACGGTGATGATTAATCTTGTTTAATGATTACTTGTTCTACTACTTTCTTAAATATTTTATTAAATGTTGTTTATGCAAATGAGCCATATTATGCTCTGTGCACTTGCATCTTTACTGTGTGAGCAGAAGCCTGTGCACTTGCATCTTTATTGTGTGAGCGGGAGCCTGATCAAGCCCCTGTGGAGTTAGAGTATCATGCCTATGGCTAGTTTCGTTCCGCTGTTAAGATATTTATTATTTTGAGAGGCGTCATTCGTCTCAGTAATAATTATACTCGATTTATGTAAGATAATTATTTTGATATCAATTATGTTGTTCGTCAAGATGAGGATTTTTTAACAATAAATTACTTGAATTTTGAATAGAAATTCTAGATATGACACTTCTGCTCAAAATCCTGTTGATCATTGAACCGCATTGATTGTTAAGTGCTCCGTGCTGTTTTTTATCTTGCTTTGCACGCGTTCGCGAGCGTCTGTTCTTTGTGTAGATTGATCTGTGTGGTGAAAGTTCCTGATTTTCTTCTGCGGATTTATCTCTGCATCATCTTCGCGACAAACAATGTTTCCCGGCCTCTGCATTATTTGCAGATGATACTCGCCGGATTAGTGTCCCTAAATTTTCTTGTTATTTGCCCGCACGGCTTTGTGGGGCAATTGGTGTGGCCCTGTTCGTCATCAATGTCCCTCTGCAAACCTGTGAGGCAGACTGCTGGCACCATGTATTTATGGAAGAAATTACTCGCTAATCCCTGTACTCTCTGAAGATGGCACCTGTTTCTCTATGGCAGATGGTGTTGCTGGCGTCGACTGTTGTTCGTGCTAGAAAGGGTTGAAGAAGAATTAATTTTACCTGGAGACAGAGGAGAGGCGCGAGGGCTGATGCGTAGATGCAACAGGAGCTATGAGATTGAGAGAGAGAGAGAGAGTTGGGGAAGCCAATACGGTGGGTTTACTGTGATATTTATAGCTGAACAGATGATGTACCTACGTCATCAACTGAATTTGAATAGTGGAGAGATTAGATTTTTCCAGTTTGTTTGGGAGGCTAAGCATTATCGTGATTAGCTGGAGGCAAACCAACAGCAAAAAGCCGATATCGGTACTTATCTGCTAACAGAGTTGGATCCGATTGGTTTATTCTGCTGTTATGGTTTCTCGACGTGAGAGGGATGCTACAATACAGAATAATCAAATGTACATTCATCTTGCAAATTCTACATGTTTCGCCAAGTTGAATTTAAACTACCATGCATTCGAACTCAATTAGGCGAGGGGCATTTGTTTGACTATAATTAGTTATTTATTAGTGGTGGTGCAATGAAAATAATGGATAAAGTGCTTCAGTACTTTGAAATTGATTGAGAAGGGATTTTTTTGTGAATATTAAGAAGATCAGGGACCATACAAGTGCGTAAATTATACAAGTATACAGGTGCTGAGATTAGGTTCAAACCTCAGGATCCGACACAATTATCCTGCAATACGGTTAAATTGGAAAAACAATTAGATGTGCAGCGTGGTGAGACGTCATAGTAATTTGCAGGGACCAAACTGCAAAACAGGAAGAAGTCTGATGAGCCGGAGGACGCCAGCATCCCGCTCACGCCGGAGTCCGGAGTAGGTGACTCCACCGGAGTCCAGTCCTCAATCTGGTCAATATGTATGAGGACATGGGCCATCCTCCTCTCTGGTGGCAGTGCAACCTTGTCCGGGAGTGGTGGCATAAAGCCTGAGGTCACTCTGCGTCTTCCCGGAGGGAAGAAGGACGTCAGCTTGGTGCGTGAGAGATTGTCCGGGTCCCACATCTAGACCCAACAAGCGAAGATCGCCGTGCCCTGCCTCTCCGTTGTCTCCTGCTCAATGCGCTCAAACAGGCAGACATCACCGAGCACCTTCTCTACCGCCTCCCTGTCCCATGCATATTGTGGAACACCCTCCAGGCTAACCCGCACACGGTAATATCAGGTAGGGTGGTGCACATGACGGTCCGTGCTCCATGACGCAATGGTGTATCAAACTCCGTCGATGACGATGTACCCTCTTCATATGGCTGCCGCACGGTTCTCTATGAAGTCGAAGTAGGTGAAGTAGTCTTCAGGGTGATGGTGTGTCACCCAAAGACTGGCAATGGGTGTTTCCACCTACAGCATCAAAGCCTCCGCCACCTCCCTCGGGTTCGTGGCATGGCCACTAACCAAAGAAGAGATGAGGGCCCCATGGTGGAGGTGGTGCTTGAGCTCGTGCTCCATGAACTCAGACGTCGGGACATCATATACCCAAATTCCGGTCGCTGGTGCAACAGACCAGGGGTGTGTTCCATGGTGGTTTTATGTGATGGAACAAGCTTTGGCAGCGGTCGCTTGGATGGCAGAGGCAGGAACTCTTTGGCTAAGAGTGGATTGGGGAGAGTGATGCGGGACTGAATTGGCGTGGGGAAAGGTGCTTCGGTAGTGGATGAATTTCGGTAGGAAGGTTAGTCGTGAGCTTAGGGGTGGCTTCTTCTTGCTTGGATAGCGAGAGGAGACGTGGCCGGATTTCCTACAGGAGTACATCTCCCCGTGGTGGCCCAGTTGTACCTGGCCCTAAGCAGTGGCGGAGTAACGCCGGTGGTTGGGGGCATCTTGATGGTTGTTTTAGCAATCCCCAAAGCAGGCTTGGAGCGCTTCTGCTTGACTATAATTGATTATTTATTAATGGTGGTGCAATAAAAATAATGAATAAAGTGCTCGGGTACTTTAAAATTGATTGAGAAGAGACTTGTTTGTAAATATTAAGAAGTTTAGGGACCATGCAAGTGCACAAATTATACAAGTATACAAGTGCTGAGATTAGGTCCAAAGCTCAGGATCCGACACAATTATCTTGCAATATGGTTAAATTTGGAAAATAGTTAGACACGCAGCGTGACGAGGCGTCAGAGTAATTTGCAGCGTCGTACCTGCGAAACGGAAAGACATAGGGGCCTAGATGTGAATGGTTATTGATTAGCAGCCCACAATCACAGTGTATCTCAGTTGGTCCAATTTAATTAATTCTTCATGCATGGGTTCTATCCACGTTAGTGCACATATAATTTAGGCTGCCTTAGCACTTGTTTAGTTAGGCCCACAGCTAGCATTTGCGTTTGTACACGGCTGGCTGTGGTATAGGTTTCCACTATAAAAGCTCACACACCCTCGTTATTTGAAAAAAACTCTCTGACTCTCTGACACTTACGCACTCACCAGCCGCCATCGCCATCACCATCTCACACATATACACCATTTCTCTTCCATCCTGATCTCAATTACAGCGTTGTTTTTTTTTTCTCCACACAGCGGCGTTGATTTTCGGTGTTTCTTATTTATGGCGCTTGATGCAAATGGTAAGCAGTTTGAATGAATCCTAGTCCTATTCGTCCCCTCTTTCGTATTGGCATGAGCTGCCATTCTACAGGTTCTTCACATGAGAAACGCCGCCCCGGCTCGCGGCAGCGGGCGCGGTTGTGCTCAACAGGTTATGGATTCTTTACAAGGAGAATGCCGTCTCGTTGGCCCGGCGGTGACGTGCACATTCCGATGACGCCATCTCGACGACGGCGCACACGTGCTTCACAGGCTACAGGTCTTCTAGAGGGGGAAACGCCATTCTGATGACGGCACATATGTACATAGCAGGTTACAGGTCTCCTACAAGAAAAACGCCACTCCAACGGCGGCACACACGTGCACAACAAGTTGTAGACCATCTATATGGAAAACACAGCCCCAGTGGCGGATTATATACGTGGATTTGACAGGGCACAAATTCAGTTTGTCTATACACTGTTTTGGTGGCGGTACAAATTGTGTGTATATTGCAAATACACATGTACAGGTTCTCACAGGAAATAGCTTTAGAGAGAAATAACCAAAGATCAATCACTGATCGAATAAAATAGATATATGCAATTTATTAAAATTGTGTCGACTTATCTTATGGCAGATGAGAAATTCAGGTTTTATTCTGACAGGAAGTGCACTAATCCAGTCTCAAACATAAATCAATCATTTTCCTTGATTGACGAAGCTTGGAAAATCCTTTTTTTTTTTGACTGACGAGGCCGTAGATATATTTACATCCTGACCGTTTCGTGACTGACAAAGCCGAACAATATTATTTTGTGAGACAGTTTTGTAACTTCCATGGTCAGGATATATGAGATTTCTATATACCTGCCATAATCAATGGGTCTGCAATAATCGAGTTCCATTATTTTCCTTCTATACGATTTGTTCTCATGGAAGAAATAAATGAGGTTGAATAAAAATAATCATTTGACATAGCTTAATCGAAGGTTTTCTATAGGTCAATGCCTATAGATATAATTAAGTGGAGGTCTCACGAGGCTTAGAAAACTAGAATCTACACAATCATCATCTCGTCGGATCAATATTTTACAGACGTTACGCAGAGAAATATATGTAAAAAAAAGGATACTTGTAAATTTATTATAATGAATAAAAATGCAAGTGTCCATATTGTGTGTTGTCTCTGCATTAATTTATATTTATTTTATATATGTTTGTATACTAGTACACCCGCATTTATTTACTGAAATGCCGAGAAATTTAAATATTTCTCTTGCGAAACAATCGTCTCTTCCTCCGCTTAGCGCGTGACGCTCCCAACCAGCGCTCCGACACTGGATCCATGTAGGTCTTTGTCTCCCCTCCCATGACCGGTCTGCCTCGGACCCAACTGAGGCAACTGAGGCAAGAGGGTCTCCAACTCGAAGACGGTGACGTCGGGTGAACGAGTCGAGCTTGAGCAAGCGGCTAGGCTCAAGCTCGATACGAACTCAACTCGATTCATGGCCAGGGCGGCTGAGGGCCTAGGCGGAGGTGCAACAGCCTAGGGGCCAAGGCCGGGAGTGGCCCGGTCTAATATTATTTATATATGTTTGTGTTTATAAGTATTAGTTTTTGCATCTATTTAGTTTAAAAATTATGTTACTCTTCAACCTATGAATTCTTATAGATGATGGTAATCTATTAGTTAGCATGTTAGGGTTTTTTTATTCATTTTAGCTTTTTAATTGTAGTATCAATATTATTTATCGAGAACTACGACCATATTAAAAGTAAGCTATTAAGAGTTACTACTTGGTGTATCATATTGATGATATTCTTTTGTGTCATTTTATAGGGTGGATAGATTAAAAATATATTTTATAAATAAAAAATATTTAACCTAAAGGATATATAGGGTCAAATTCGCCCTAGGGCCCCTTGAAACTATAGAGTCGGCCCTGTTGACAACTGATGGCAAGATTAATCCATGGCACCTGTCAGATTTGAAGACGATTTAAACGGATAAATACCTATTAGGAGACGAGATTGTAGGAGAGCAGTGACGAACTTAAGGCACGCCGGTGGCGGCTTGCCTCCGCGCGGAGAAAATTGACGATTTGCTGTCTGCGTCGCAACCACTTGTGCTCAGCCGCTGCTTGCCGTCGCCTTCGCCGCGGGGAAGCTGTCAAGAAGGGACTGACACCGCCGCCGCTTTCCGTCGACGAGCGCACGGGGAGCTCGCCGAGCCGAGCCCAGGCGGAGGCCAGCTTCCCCCCTTTCTGGCCGCCGTCGCTTGTCGCACCGGGAAGAGGGGCCACGGCTGCTCGCAGAGTCCCGGCGCGCGACGGCCGGCTAACCAGCCAGTTCTCCCCAGCGGCGGTACGAGTCCTGGAGCGATGAACAGAGGGAGACGAGAGAGAAAGCGCGCGTGTGAGAGAGAGGATGGATCGATCTGATCGATATTCTTGAATAGGAAGGGATTTCAGTCTTTTTCTACGGTTAATCTGCGAAGAAAAAAGAGAAAAAAATAACAATAGAGTAAATTCCCCATAATGGCATATTAGGTGGCATTCTATCGAAGTCTCACAAAATGGGTGGCAAAATATTAATGCGTGGATGGGGAATTACAATTGAGAAGAATGGTTTGGTGGAATTGCTTCGGGACAGAGTTGTCAGGATTTTGATGCTTCATTGCAGATCAACGGGGGGATAGGCTAGCTGTTGCTGCGGCAGGCAGCGCCTTGGGCGTTAGGACTTCTTGTTGGTACAGGTATTGCATGGATTTAAGTTAAATTTGAAACTTTTGGATGTTTAGCTTCTCGTAAAGATTCAATCTTGAGGATTAGGTGGAATTTAGTATGCTCGTGGTGTTTTGTAGCTTGATTGTAGTAGAATTTAATGGGGAATAATACTAGCTTTGTTATTTAGAGCTTTGCAGCAATACGAGTTAGTAGTTTGCACTATTATCCCCATCCTCTGAATTTAATGCTACTTAGCTATCTTTTTAGTTGTTTGATTGGTCAGTTTGTTGAATTCGTCATATGTAGATACTTTTGTTATTTTACCGATTGTAGTAATCACCAGCCGATTGCTCGATTGGGACAGCCGGATATGGAAGAGGCCAGACTGCGCCATGGAGATACCGAGAGATGACGCCATTAGATCACCAAGCCAAAGCCAAAACATGCGCAGATACCAAGGAGAGATGACGCCGTTTGATCACCAAGCCAAAGCCGAAACATGTTTAATTTCTCTTGTACAAATTCATGATTATGACCGAAGCAAAAATTTTAGCTGAGTTGTAGGGAGGATAACAATTCTCATTGTTTAATTTGCATTAGAAGATACCGATATCGTATTAAAATTAGGTAATCGGTCCTGAATGTATAATCTTTAAAAGGTCATTCTTCGTATGGTCCTTTTGCTAAATTGAGGCTTTTGTACCGTTAACTGATGCTTTGCTAAATTGAGACCCGTCTCTGTACCATAAATAGATTCTGTTTAAAATTTCTCTCGTAGCAACGCTGTTGCTACGGGCAATATGCTAGTTACCAAAAAAAGCAGTTTCATATCTATGGGATGGAACAACAAACAGCTACAGATATTCTCAAGCAAAGAACTACAGACAATCTCAAGGTGAAGTCAAAATATATGTTACAGCAACAGAAAAAAAAAATGGCCTGCTTATTTTTCTTACCACTTTGCTGCTTTCCCCAGCAACAACCCACAACAGGCCAAACTAAGCAGCTTTTGGTTCCATGGAAGACTTATACTAACTAAATTTCCGAGGCAAAAAAACTTATTGAGATTGTTGACCAGATTTTTCTGGGGTAGTACTCTCAGATTCTTGAGACTGTTTGATGGCTGAACCATTCGCAGAGTTCTCACTGGCTAGAGTTTCTTGGAGAGAACCATTTCCTGACCCAACAACCTGAGCAGTTGTTTCGGCTGTCTTTGCTTTCAGCATTTTCTCCCTCTCAAGCTCTTGCTTTGCCAGTGGGGAGAACTGCGAGTCAAGAGACCTTACAGCACCCAACCAGGCAAGAACAATTACCAATAGAATTCCACCAAGGTAGGGTGTAGAATTTGCAAGAGATCCAAATGACAAGATCATGAACTGCTGGATCAAGGCACCTCCAGACTTCCCCAATGGGTTGCAGACCACATCAATTGCTGCCTTACCCTTGACCTGAAATCATGACCGAAAGCACACGAGAAGAAAATTTTAATACCATTGATAACATATATATTCTGAATCTTACATCAGCTTTAAAATTTATGGCAGGTCATGCATTCTTAATGGTGAGATAACATGAGAAAAAGATTGGATGGCTATTATAATGGATTTGTGTATCATAATGTTACGGTTAGCATTTAGAATAAATAAGCACACAAAATTCGATCCAGTTATATTGTACCAATGCAACTGCATTCCAGCCACAATCAACAAATTAATCAGATTATTGTAGAACTAACAATTCTAATATGAATGCATTTTACTATCAACCTATCAGGTGTCAGGGACTATACTCATAGCAATCCATCATGTAATAATAGCAAGTGCATCAGCCATCAGGTGAGGTACTATCAAGCATGCCTAGCACAGTATTCTGAATTCCAACAGAACTAGTGGGCAGCAAGGCTTATCTATTCAATACTACCACATGTTTTCTTACATTAGAGCAACTGGCCTGATTAATTATATCAAGATATGCATTTTGGAGACTAACCTTCATGTCCTCATCCAAAGGAATGTACGCCATTTCCTTACAAGGGTCAAACAAACTGTACTTCGCACTCTTACTGAAAATGTTCTGCATTGCCCCAACATAGACCGCAGCAAGCAAAGGAGTCATTCCAAACTTGGCCATAAGAGGAGTCAATGGCTCACCGAATAAAATCAGTGAGAAGAATCCAACTCCTGTGAGAAGCAACACAGCAGGGGTGATTGTAGCTGCGACTCCCCACCCAAACTTCCTAAGAATTACTCTCCCTAGCAACATCATTGTAAATGTGGCTATGCCGGTAGCAGTTGAGAAATCCCCCATGAATGAAGAATATTCGTTAGGGCTTGGGTACTGCAACACAACAACACAGAGTTAACAACCACGCATATTATCACTTAAAATTGCACATAAGGCAATGTGGATAAACTTACTTGTGCCTTCAGTTTTGATTTCCATGTCACCTCAACAAGGTTAATGCTTATACCATATGCAACGACCAGTGTGGCAAGATCCCTCACATAACGAGATGACACAAGCACCTTCAAACTCTCTCCCATACTCAGCTTTGGCTTTTCCTGTAGGGTCAGGTTTGAAGCATCATAAATGAAAGCTCAATAACCAGAAGAAGCAAACCACAGAAACCATAAGAAAACCAACCTTCTTCTTCCGCTCAACGATTGGAACAGCTGATTTATCAATAACAAACTTGTTTACTCCCCAGTATATGCCGGCAATTACAAGACCAAGCAAAACCACTATGCTCATCATGCCCCTCAAAGAAATAGCCCATCCGTCCACCCCTGGACCCAAATTCTGCCTCATGTTTGAGAAGTATTTCACTGTGCGGCCTGAGAATATGAGTGCTACATTGGCCCCAAGCCCAAACAGTGGGTAGAACTCTTTGGCCTCTTCAACCGTAGTAATCTGCAAGCATTAAGTGCACTGAGAATTTGTATACGTACCCAATTGCTTTCAAATGAGAATCTACACATGTTTAGCAATTCACAAATGTTTGGAATAACAGTGTCAGCTATTGCGAGATTTTGGGACAAGAGTTTGCAATTGCAATTGCTACACCCAAGAGCAGAGAATGGAAGGATTGATTATACCTGATTGGCGAATCCCCAGAAAAGCACTGAGATGACGACGCTGCCCCAGAGCTCCGCCATGACATAGAAGAGGCAGAAGCTCCAGACGCGCAGGATGGCGACGGGTCCCAGAAAGCTGGGTCCTAGCGCGGCGAGGAGGCGGTCGGCGAGCGCGGTTGGGTGGATGGCGTCGCGCATGGGGTAGAGAAGGTAGCCGAACGCGCCGAAGAAGGCGATGAAGGGGAAGATGACGGTGTAGAAGAGCGCCTCCTTGGAGAGCACGTCGGCGAGCTTGGTGTAGAGCAGCATGAAGCCGATGGCCATGGGGAGGTTAACCCAAGTCTTGAGGAACGGGATGATCTCCGCGCTGCTGCCCTTGGCGGTGACGACGAGCACGTCCTTGGTGTCCCGCAGGATGGTATAGTTGAAGAGGATGCAAAAGAACATGAGCCCCAGGGGCACGATCTTCTTCAGCGTCCGCGTCTCCACGCCAAGGAACTTGGAGGAAGACCCCGCCGCCGGCTCCGGCGAGGACGCCGCCGCGGAGGCGGCGGCGCGGAGAGGCGGGAGGCACGGGCGGAGCGGGAGGGCGGCGGGGAGGCGGAGCGGGGTCGGCGTGGGGAGGTGGCGCGGGAGGAGCCGGAGCGGAGTGGCCGCCGCGACGCCGGCCCGTCTCTGGCGGAGCAGGTGCGGCGGCTTTCCCCCCGCGGGGTGGAGGGCGGCGGAGGGGAGGCGGAGGCGGTGGCTTGCGACGAGGCCAGACTCCATGGCAGCGGCGGCGGAGGTGGGAAAATATCCTGGGGGTCGTGGGAGGGAGGGAGGAGGAGATAAGGCCAGGCACTCAAGCGGGGGTTTGGGAAGGGGAGGGCTCTGTGTTATAGTTTGGTTTGGTTTAAGGCTAAAATTAAGTGTAATATAGTGTCGTCGAGATTAGAGAGAAAGATTATAGTGAAGTAGAGGTGTGTGACTTAATTAGTGCTAGATTAATATAACGAGCCTTCGCTAATATTAGAGAGGGGACTGTATAGTCTATATACTCAGTGTCTCTAAGTGTTTTTTTACTAAATAAAAAAATAAAAAAATCTTACTATTATGGGAGAGGGGGTACGTTCCATTCTAGCTAAACCGATCTGTGCGTGTCTACAGTCCAGAAGGGTCTGAGAGGACGGGAAAGAAACGCATGGGAGACGCACACCCAATGGTTTCTCATGCGTGACACACCCAATGGGAGACGCACACCCTAGTCGCAGGTGACACACATGCCCGCATCGGACGCGCCGAGGGTGGTGTCGCGTGACCCTGTCTCGCTCCGATTGATTGACGGCCAGGAACGCGCGCGCTTACCTGTCCGGTCCGGCGCAGTGCCCTTTTTAGCGGTGCTTTCTGTTAAGTCGTATGCACGAAACAGTGTAATGCAAAAGCTGATATACAATTTACTTTATATTTTAACATTTTCTCTTACAAGAGACTCTTCTAAATCTCAAACATGAAAAATAAGTGGATTATAATTTTTATTTAATTACGTGTTAGATAGAATTCGAATTCTAAGATCTCTTAACATATTATTAAGTTATATGAATCAACCGATTTAATCTAGAGGCTATGTAATTCACTTTATATATCATAAACCCTTTTGATCTCGTCCGCCACCGTCGTGTCCGTACTCCGACGACTCCTTCCACGTGACGCCCGGTGGGCCGCCGGCCAGTGGCCCCTCGCCTTCTCATGGCCGTCCGTTTCGATCGCTAGCTGCCGGCCAGGACGCCTCCAACGTCTGCTGTTTGATTAATCTCGTGGCGAGGACAGACTGGAATGGAGCCAGGAAACGCACAGATTCTGGGGTCGAATCGCCTATCTGCATCTGCATATATGGCGCTCTTTCTGGGTGATTAATCTCGTAGTACTACGTGTCATGCCTCTGGGTGATGTGATGTACAGTGCGCGGGATGATAAAATTCCAAGGTAGATGGCGTGGAGTGTGGTTTAGTAGTGCTAAACCTCTTTTTGTTTCACGCGCGTGAGTGCCACGGGACTCTCGGGCTTGGCTCCTGTAGCCTGCAAAATATCTCGGTCTCGATCGCCTCGTGTCCTTTTCAGTTTTTCCCTTTTCCGGCGACGCACGCACGGTCGAAATTTCGTATGGGACAACTCGTGGCTATTTCGCATCCATCGCTGCGGCCACAGGGCCCTCTCTAGTCTCCGCACGGATCCAAAGTTCCAAACCAATACTGGCCACCATCCGGCTTGAACACTCATAAAATTAAAACATGCTGTTGTTCTCTTCCCGCCCTATTTGCACGCTGATCAGGGGATATTACCAAGCTGACGGTACATACAAGTCCTGTGCGTACAAGAAATACATCATTGGAATTTACTGCTCTCTAATCCATACAAATTGTCACTATCCACCCTCCGAGAGCTGCGTGCTTGTGTACTAACTCTCTTCTAAAATATAAACATTTTAGATTGTTTAACGGAGATTAAGCTTTTAAAAAAAGAAGACTTTGGTAAATAAATACGAGATGATTGAGATTTGATAGAACAAGTAGTATTATAAATAATACTACAAATTTTTATATGGTGAAATAGATTTGAATCCTAAAAATACTTATATTTTAGAAAAGAAGAAGCACATAACTGGAGGCCCATCAAACACGAGCTGGGCAGGCATAGTGCATGGGCTAGCCTTCTTTTGCCACTATCCAGTCCACTAGCCATCCCACGTGCAGCCCATATAGTAGAAGGTAGTGGGCCACGGGCCTACATATGTTATTGGCCTAATAGTTCCAATAGTCACAAAAAGAACAAAAAGAGAGAAGTCAAAGTCCTCCGCGGATAGGTGGGTCCCAGCTTTCCGCCACATGGGCCCCGCCAATCCTCTCTATCACTCAGCCACCCACATCCGTCCACGTCACAATCACTGTTCGTTCTAGCCCCACCAACCTACCACTAGCCTACGTCGTCCTCACATATTAACCACATAGGGAACCGGAAACCGCTTATCACTATTTTTTTATCGTCAAAAATTTGAAAAAAATAAATCTATTAAACGATTTTTTTATATCCGAAGAACAAGATACGAACCGTTAAATACAATTATATATATTTATGATTTAGTTGCACAAATTTATAAATAAAATTATACAAATTGATAATGATAACTATAATAAATTAAAAGTGTAACTACAATAAGCTAAAAGTGTAATTTAGAATTTGCTTTCTCAATCCTAAATCTTAAAGTTATATCTAACGGCGAACGTTGTTGTTTGACAGAATAAAAAAAATCAAATGTTTGATCAATAGCAAATCTGTTTTTTCTTTGTTTAAACCGATATAAAGGAAACGCCTATTGATTAAACATTTGAAAAAAATAAACTCATCAATTGATTGTAGCTGTATATATTTATGACTGAGTTACATAAATTTATAACTAAAGTTACGCATAATTGATAAATTATATACAGTTGCAGATATTTATGACTGAGTTATATAAATTTATAACTAAAGTTGCGCGTGATTGATAATGGCAATTACAGTAAGTTAAAAGTAAAACTATAACAAGTTAAAAGTGTAATTTGAAACTCGCTTCTCCCGTCTCAAATCTCGATCCAACGAACTGTTATTATTTGACGTAATCCAAAAAAATTAAGCATTTGGCCAATACCAAGTCTGCTATATAAATAAGCTCACCCATCTTCCATTTATGCTGGCTTTCGTCAAACGAAAATAAAGGGAGGAAAAAAAATCTTCTCGCGCTCTGCCGTCTCCGGCTCCGGCGATGGCACCGGCCAGAGAGCAGCCGCCGCCGGCGAAGAAATACTTCTGGGGCGACTCTCCCGAGCCCGACGAATACTACGCATCGCTGGGGCTCCGCCACGCGGAGGCCTACTTCCAGTCCCCCTGCGGCCGCCTCTTCACGCACTCGTTCCACCCGCTCTCCGCCTCCCACGACGGCGACGTCAGGGGCGTCGTGTTCATGACCCACGGCTACGGCTCCGACTCCTCGTGGATGTTCCAGACGATCGCCATCAACTACGCGAAGTGGGGGTACGCCGTCTTCTGCGCCGACCTCCTCGGCCACGGCCGCTCCGAGGGCGTCCACGGCTACCTCGGCGATATGGAGGCCGTCGCCAGGGCGGCGCTCTCCTTCTTCCTCTCCGTGCGCAGGAGCGACGCCTACGCCGCCCTCCCGGCCTTCCTCTTCGGCGAGTCCATGGGCGGCGCCGCCACGATGCTCGTGTACCTCCGCTCCCCGCCGGACGCCGGGTGGACAGGGATCATCCTGTCGGCGCCGCTGCTCGTCATCCCCGACGACATGTACCCGTCACGAGTGCGGCTCTTCCTGTACGGCCTCCTCTTCGGGCTCGCCGACACATGGGCGGTGCTGCCGGACAAGAAGATGGTGGGCAAGTCGATCCGGGACCCGGAGAAGCTGAAGGTGATCGCGTCGAACCCGCGGCTGTACCGCGGCCCGCCGCGGGTGGGGACGATGAGGGAACTCGCCCGCGTGACGGCGATGCTGCGGGAGAGCTTCGGGGAGGTGACGGCGCCGTTCCTAGCCGTGCATGGCACCGACGACGGGGTGACCTCGCCGGAGGGGTCCAAGATGCTGTACGAGCGCGCGGCCAGCGAGGACAAGAGTTTGATTCTCTACGACGGGATGTACCACTCGCTCATCCAGGGGGAGTCCGACGAGAACCGCCACCGCGTGCTCGCTGACATGCGCGCCTGGATCGACGAGCGCGTCCGCCGCTACGCTGGCTCCGGCGCCGCCGCCGAGGCGCCCGCGGCCTGATGACAGTGCGGTGCCTCTTCATCCACTCTCCCTGGCTTAATTTATCTTTCTTTTTTTTTTCTTTTTTTTGCTCTTGATAATTAAGCAATTACTCTCGCATGGGTTCGAATATTCGATTTGTCCTGTAAGATCTGAGACTGATAATACCAACAAAGCAATACACTATAGTTGGTTGATTAGTTTGTCTCCTCGGACAAACCATCTACTCCCCGTTCCAAAAAAATTAAAAAAATTATAAGATTTAAATTTTACACCACAATATAAATACTTCTATACTAATTTCCATGATTTCACTATCAATCGGATACTTGTAAAAGAAAACATACGTAATTCAAAATTTTTAAAAAATGATAATTAAAATGACAAAAAAGATTTTTGACATAATATTAGTATTTGTTAAACAACGTATAAAACTTTATAATTTTTTTTAACGTGGGGAGTAATCAAAACTTGTCAACAGTGTGACACAGGTTACAAAATGTTCAGAGTTGAGTTGAGATCACATGGAGAGCGGTTTGACTCCACGAGACCACGAGTACGTTTGTGGAATGCAAGCGATCAACGACGTCGATGAGTACTGGTTCAGCTTGCTGAATTGGCCTTGTTCGAGATGGACCTCCCAACGCGCCGCAACCTCCCAACGCGCCGCAACCGTGCCCGGCAGAGCCTTGAATGCACTGATCTAGATGACGAGAAGGATGGAGCCACCAACCAAAATGAGCCGACGGTTTGGACCAGAACATGGCGCTATGATCTCGTCAATGTTCTCGTCGGTGAAGATACATCCATCCTGCAGAGAGATAGTTTGATACTTTATGTTTGGGAAAGCAGTGGAATTGAAGCCTATCCTAGTCGAGATTATTGATCGATGTTTCGGTCCAACACTGAAACAATTAGGGAAGATAAAAACTATCACCGATTTTTTCTCCTACACGAAAAAGAAATTAGAAAGGTAACAATGAATTAGAATTTCCATCGAGATATGCCCCTAAGCCCTACCAGCACACATATAAAGGGGAGAGGCGCAAGGCTGAGAGGATGTTTTGAAACCTTCATCGCCAAAACTCTAAAACCCCAAGAGCCTGATCAATCAGAGTGTTGAAAGGAGTTCATAGAGCTCTCCCTCATCGGCGATCAAAAAGCAATTCAGTGAAGCAAAAGAAGAAGAAACAAAGCAGAAGAAGGCGATGGCATCTCAATCCGGTCAGTGTTCACTAAATTTCGCAATTAGGGTGATTATGTTAGGCTAAGCAATTCATATATTAGTGTATAAGTTACAACATTGTGATATCAGAGCAAATGCTTAGCAACATAATTCCATCATCGTGGCCATGATGCCATCGAGTTTGGAACATAATTCTGACATTGTGGTCTTTACAGTAGATTTAGCTCTTGATTTATATGTGCAGCAATATCCATATCTTTAACTCAATTTCTACTCTGATTTTTGTTTATTGCACGTACAGGTACATCCTTCCACATAAAAAGACTTCTCCAAAAAGGTTCTGGATTAATTATATCATCTTGATATAATTGTCTGAGATCAATAAAGCTTCATTTATATAAAATGAGACCTATAACTTGATAACTTTCTATGTATATCAAATCATAACCACAAAAATTTGGACATACCAAGATCCAACGGTTAATATCTTTTTCCTTTTTTTATTTGCCATATATACTTGTTATTGTAATGAACATTCGTATTTTTAATTACTTGCTTACCTAAGCGTGAGACTTACTTGCATGTAAATATGTTGAGCACTACCTCCGTTGGCTTGCTGTTTTGCTTGTGTGCATACAAAGCATGTATAATCTAGCACAACGGCGACTAAGTCACGTACTTAATTGCAATTCAACTCTAGCATGGATTTATTTTAACAGAGTGAAAATCCGATTCCTTTTATCTAGCCAAACCGAAAGAACTATACTATTGCATTTTTTCTTTACATTAAAATGATTTATCTATATCGTTATAATATAGACTCACCATAGTCTAATGGTCTCTAAGTAGCCTAAAGTAATTAGAAACAGCAAAGTTGTAACATGATTCTTCATATCTGATCATGATTCTTCCAGAGTTATGGGAGACGGAATACGGATATCGGACAGAGATAGTATCATCAAACGATTAATCGGAATACGGACGATTAATCGGAATTTGGCGGAAATTTGACGTTCGCAAGTAAATGTATTTATTTTATAATATTATACCCTTTTTGGAGATTTAAATGTATACAACTATATAAATTGAATACGTTCATACTTTTTTCAAATAAACAATCATAGCTTGATATTATATAAAAATATAGCTTCTGACACTCACAGTTATATACCAAATAGTGATAATTTGGATCATATTGAGAAAATAAAACATTAAAAATATGTAACAAAACATAATAGACGCTAAATAAAATCCTAAAAGATATATTTGTTTCTTACAATCATCATCAAGCTCAATATACGGACGATTAAACGGAAAATGATCCATTAACGACTAAAAATGGAGTTTTGATGTTCACAAACAATAATGATAGACCACATCATTATAATGGAACAGTTTATCCATCGTATCTAAATATTCGGCCGACTTAACGACCGGTAGGACCGTTTTCCATTCACTTAGATCAGTTACAAATATGCGGCCAAGCTCCCCAAACATGATAGACTATCGTACATGCATGGTTCAATTGGAAAACTAATCATGTTCCTAATTAATTAATTAATTGGTCGATGATGTCATTGTTAAGAGAGCCATGCACATGCATGGAAACCAACCAAGATATGCGCTATGGCGGTTTGCGCTTAACGATGTTTGCCAATATAGCGTGTACATGTCTTCTTCTTAGTTCATGCCAATTTTTTTTAACTGGAATCTGAATCTCAATCCGTATAGCTTAACTCCTGTAGAATTGGACCTCGATTTAATCCATCGAGCAACCCGCTTTGTACTCCACATTAGCACTACAACTCTAATTCCTATTTATATATACATATTAGATCTCAACTGATATGATTTAACGATGTATATTTTTCTCTTTTTCTCATATTAACATTGTCGGAGGACGAAGTCTCGACGGCGGGAAGTCGGGAGACCCCCTTTTGAGATTCGGCCAGGGGAGTAGTTCTCAGGCGGAGCCGGCTTCAGGTGTAGCAGAAAAATAGGCGAAGAAGACGTAGAAAAGACTGCGGGGTTCGGACCGTCCACAGCAGGCCCGGACCGTCCAAACCGCGGTGAAGCAGAGGACGGAGGCTGAAGGGTCCGGACCGTCCGAACCGGGTCCGGACCGTCCGAACCGAGGAGATCCCGCGGGGAAGACGATGAACAGCACACACGAGAGAGACGCGAGGATTTATACAGGTTCGGGCCGCCGAAGCGTAATACCCTACTCCTGTGTTTTGGACTATGAGAGAGAGAGAGATGAATGTGGTATTGTGGTTTACAAGGAGGGCCCCAGGAGCTTGGAAGCTCACCGGGAATCCGGAGGTGGCGTCGGTTGTTCTACCAGCGACCGGACTCGAGGAAGGAGAGGGAGATCTCTGTTGTCTAAGGTTGGAGCTTCAGCTGCCTGCGTTCGTCTACGGCAGGGATCCTCCTTTATAGGCGAGGGGAGTCCACAGTGCCCCGTACATAGAGAGAGAGAGGTTGCTATGTCCTGTTGCACGCTCGTGGCCGCCTGCTGCGCCGCGCCGGAGAGACGTCCAGTCACCCACGCCCGCTTGCTGAGCCGTGTGGGAGGCACGCCGGGTCGCCCGGTCGCCCGCTGCGGGCGGCTGGTCTGGTCGGCCCCTTGCTAGGCGGCTGTGTACGGCTACAGCAGCGCACCCTGTTGAGAAGTGAGAGTGCACGTCGCTTGTGTCTCGGACTGTGCAGGGAGCAGGCCCACGGGGGGCCGTTCTTGAGAATCCACGCGCGTCCCACCGGGTGGCGGGGCGCGGCACGCCCCGTCACCTGTCACCCGGGTCTGGGGCGGCGCCCCCGGGCACGGGAGGTGCTCCGGGGCCGGGGGCGACGCATCCGGGCGGGGGGGGGCGCGCCCTGGGCCCGGACACCGTGCGGGAGACACGGCCGGCACGGGGAGGCGCATCCGCAGCTAGGGGCGACGCATCCTGGGACCGGGAGGCGCGCCCGAGCCCCGGACACCGTGCGAGAGACACGATCGTAGCCGGTTGTCAGTCGTGCAGGACGTGGCCCCGGGGAACTGACGTGGCAGAAGACCCACGCGTCCCCGGCGACTGTGGATACCCCCAGTCCCGTTTCGCCGACAAACATAGATATTATACATGAAAAATCATTAATGTGCAAAACCAAATAGAAGTCGATCAATCAATCCAAAAAGTTTCATATATTATAGCAGGGCAGTTTCCATCGACTCGCAGAATAATTCCCCAATTAGATTGGAGGGTATACTTTCAAATCGGACGTGTGGCTTATTTGTTTTGCTCTAGCATCTTATAACTTTGTTTTCAACATCGGACGTGTGGCTTATTTGTTTTGCTCCAACATCTTATAACATTGTTTATTCAAGTGAGAACTAATCTTTCGGATACAAAACTCCTCTCCATCTTCACTATTAATACCGTAAAACGATAGACCGATGCATGCTCTGCTTCGATGGTTTACCAACCGGCTCATAAGATCTTTGTGGCTCATCGTCTGATGTTTTTTGGTGTATGGTCATGAAGTGGTGCAAATGTTAGCATCGAATACCTAATTGGTAGTCCACTATTACGAAATTAGGAATCGCTGACAGTCAAAATAAGTTTTCGCAAGCGGGCAAATGGACCGCCTGCGACTAATAACCAGTGAAATCGACTATGTTCGCAGGTTGTTCCAAACCCACCTGTAAAAATCGTTTTCGCAGGCACTCTCCTAAAGAGGACCGCCTGTGAAAATTAATTAAAATCAATTTTCACAAGTGGCTACGTTAAGACGATTGACTGTACTAATAATTTTCGAAAAAAAAAATAATTTCCAGCAATTCTAGCTCCCTAGAAAAATTTCCCCAAATTTAAACCCAAGAACCCTAGCCACCGTCGATGAGCTCGCCAGTACCTTGGTGGCCGGTGAAGCCGCTGTTTTGACCCGAGCCATAATCCTCGCCGTGGTTAGCGTTGCCGCCACCGTCACCGAGCGCAAGCCTAGCCGCCGCCGCCAAGCCGGCAGAGCCGTCGGCACCGAGGGCCGCCGTTGCCGAGGACCGCTGCCGCCGCCTGATCTGGCGGTCCGCCGGCCGGGGTCGCTAGATCCGGCGAGGCCCTCCTCATTGCTGTGCCAACCGCAGGAGCGGCCAAGGCGGCGGTGATGACCGCAGTGAAGGGAAGGGGGAGACAACGACATGGCCAGCACGGTGGGTTTCGACAGCGGCAGGCGGGGACCGCCAGATCTAGCGGCCGGCCTCGGTGGCGAGGGTTGGCTCGGCAACGATGACCGTGGCTCAGCGACTGTGGCTCGGAAGCTTGGGGTCGTCGATGACGGTGGCCTGGAGGGAAAGGGCCTGGAGAGGGAGTGAGAGAGGCGGAGGGAGGAAGGAGCGAGAGGGGAGGAAGAAGAGGAGTAGAGACTTAGCCGATTTTGGTGCTCTTAATAACGTGTTTTTTTTAAGGCAGTGCTCTTAAGCAATTCCTGCAAAAATCGATTTTTCAAGAAGGTTTTAAGATCACACGAACTTCTCGTTATTATTATAAGCGAATTTTTTTTATAGTCCATCTATAAAATTAAATCCTTCTCACATATAAAAATAGTTTTCTTATAGTGGTCCTGGCCTTTAGTACATTGAAAACATATTAGGACAAGAACGAAAAGTTAATTGAGTAAACACTCGGGCGTTAGTTTTTTTAATCAATAGTATATTTGCCATTAGTGCATGCTCCAATTGTCAAAATACAACCGGATTTTGCCTAATTGCTCTCATGCCACTATTTAAGTGTGAGTTGCAAAAATAGGCCGTTGTAATTAATGTCTTATGCTGTTATATGCTATTTTATCCCAAAATACCCTCTATCTCTCTATCTTTTCTCATATCTGTCTTTCATTTTCGTATCTCCCTGCCATGGGTGTGTGAATAAGGAAGCCACCTACGAATCTACGATTGTGCATGAAGAAAGAGAGAAGGGATTTTCTTTATTCTTTTGTGTTCTATCGTGGGGGCATTTTGGTCCTATGTATGGTCAAAGACTGTTGACTTAACGGTGTTAATGGAAACTAACACCGTAGAGGCATTTGACAACTCAGAACAAAACTACTGACATTTGAGCAATTAGGGAAAAAACGATGATAGATTGACAAATAATAGTGTAAACCCTAGTCGCAATTATTTAGCGGGTGAAGGCTGTGATGTACTATTCCAAAAGGCTTAAAAGATCATTTTGCTCGCTCAAACAATCATGCCAACACTTAACCATCTAAAGTGTTTTTTTCGTTTTACCTCACAAACGATTGAAATTAGCTCGCCTTACTCCGTAATGACATTTATAACCTTTTTCTTTTCGCAAGTCATTTTATACTTTAGGATTTTGGATGATAGACATATAGTGCTATACCTCACGTATCAACATTTTTCTTAATTTTCTTTTAGTATTACTTGTATAGGTAGGAAGCACCTACGAGTGATTTAATTATTGAGATTTAAAACTACATGAAACATAGGGCCTTGTTACTAAATGCTACAAGATCTAGCGCACTGAAACTCATGATTATGAATTCAAATCCTTTAGTATGGAACATTGTCTTTTCCAAGTAAAAACTATGAAAGAATAAAAATGTGCTTTCGTTCTTTTCTTGTGGAATAAGAAGCCCTCGTACCTTAATGAAAAAAAAACAGAAATTTTTCGTTAACTATTTGACTAAATAGGACCGTCTAGTTCCTATAGTACCCATCAGATAGGGCTAAGGGAACGAAAATGATTTTTTCTGAGATTGTAAATGAAAACAATTAGCCACATGCGAAGTTTGGGAATAAGTTTTCATGAAAAAGCTTGAAAATATTTTTATAACATAAATAATGTTCTCAAATATGGTTATACAAAATTTTAACTTAAATTGTATATGAAGAAAAAAAATCAAATGCTGCATGGGAGTAAAATGAGTCACTTTTAGCCATTTAGACTTTAGAGCAGGGTAAACGGAGCCAAAAAAGTGTGTACTTACATAGTGCATCTCCTTACGAAAACAATGTCTATGTTAAACTCAAACCAAACCCAGCTAAAGAAACTAAATCATAATTCCACTTAGTACTTTAAAAACCAACTAAATTGCATTACCAAGTTCACCAACATGTTAAATCAACTGCTATTTGGGATTCCAAACTTGATAGGGAAAAGAAGTGTTTTGTCTATCCCGTTTTAGTCTCTACCACCAGAAATGTTGACGGGTCTGATTGATATACATACCACGCTTATTTGTCTTTCTCCATTGTCTCATGTGGCATTCTTCAACTCCAAGCATGCTAAGAAACCAGCAGATTTGGAGGTGAAATGGCTACATAGTTTATGTCTACGAAGCTTCACCTTTGTAGTAGAAGAAGCTAACTAACCTCTTGCTTTTATGGAGCATGACAGCTAGCTGCTCTGCTCATCCAAGTTTTGCCTAACATTCATGACCACCACGTTGATGTCTACATGTAGCCAACCATGGATCTTTCATGAGGTTTTATCTGTTAGAGAAATTAAAATTACAGTGTCGAATAAAATTGATTCACTGAATTTATCCCCTTAGAAGTTCAATCACCTATATGAAAAATTTAATTCTAATCACTGACCTGCTTGTGATGCCATCTTCATTTCCTCTTCTCTGTTTCCTTTTCTTCTTGATGCTTCTCTTCTCTGTGTGTGCCGAAGCCGGCCTGATCAATCGCCGGTGTTGAGACGTATAAGGACCTCACGAACCTCTTCTAGTGCAATTGTCGATCGGACACAATTAGGTTTTTTTTAGAGAGCAAGCGGCGTCCCGTTCTCTCCGAATTTTTCTTTTATATGTGCACTAGTGGAGCTCGGGGGTTTCCTTCGGTTTAGGGAAAATTAGTTGAATCCACCGATCACGAATTCTATCTCTTATCTTATCTCTAAGCCGATAAAACAACCAACATTCTCCCCTTGATTTAGAGGCTTAATTAATTTCTATTCTATTAAGTAAAACAGTTCCCCAAGGCAATGTGTCATAACAACTTTAAACATCATTAAGACTACAAGACCTATAGTTCACTATAATACTTAAATAAACTCACATCTTAACTTAGCAGGTGTTGATTGAAAAATTAATCCCCTTATTTCCAGGATCTTAGTCAAAGGCAATCACTTAATCCCATGCCGGCCACATGTTCTTTAAATAGGTTGGGAGGTAAGCCTTTGGTTAGCGGATCCGCAAGTATAAATTTAGTATTTATGTACTCAATCTTAATTGTTTGATCCTGGACTCTATCTTTCACAACATGGTATTTAATATTAATGTGTTTGGCACTTTACTTGACTTATTGTTACTCATATAGAATACTGCAGCTTCATTATCACAGTATATAACAAGTGGTCTCTCAATGTTGTCAACCACTTTTAATCTTGGGATAAAATTCTTAAGTTATACGGCCTGCCCCGTCACATGGTAATATGCTACAAATTCCACTTGCATTGTCGACGATGCAGTAAGCGTTTGTTTAGAGCTTTTTCATGAAATAGCTCCTCCCGCAAGGGTGAAAGTATATCCTGAAGTGGATTTCTTTGTGTCTACGCACCCCGCAAAATCAGCGTCTGAATAGCCTAGGACTTCAAGCTTATCAGACTTTCTGTATGTAAGCATGTAATATTTAGTTCCTTGTAAATAATGCAGAACTTTCTTTATTGCCTTCCAGTGGTCCATTCCTGGTTTAGACAGAAATCTGCCAAGCATCCCTGTGACGAATGCTAAGTCTGGTCGCGTACAGATTTATGCATACATCAAGCTTCCGACAGCTGAAGCATAAGGTACCTTGTCCATTTCTTTAGATTCTAACTCATTCCTTGGACTTTGGAATAATCCAAATTTATCGCCCTTCATTATTGGAGCAGGTGAAGAGGCGCATTTACTCATATTATATCTTTCTAAGATTCTTGAGATGTAAGGTTTCTGAGATAGTCCTAACATTCCTTTGGACCTATCTCGGTGAATCTCAATGCCCAAAACATAAGATGCTTCACCAAGATCTTTCATATCAAATTTTGATGACAAGAATTCTTTAGTTTCTCGCAGCAAGTTCTTATCGCTGCTTGCTAACAAAATGTCATCAACATAGAGTACTAGGATGATGAATTTACCACCTTTATATTTAACATAAATACAGTTGTCCACCTCATTCTCCTTAAATCCAAACTGTCTGATGATCTGATCGAATTTAAGGTTCCATTGCCTGGACGCCTGTTTAAGTCCATAGATGGATTTATTAAGTTTGCATACTAAATGGCCTTTTCTTTCCATAACAAAACCTTTCGGTTGTGTCATGTAAACATTATCTTTTAGGTCACCATTTAGAAATGCAGTCTTTACATCCATCTGATGGAGTTCTAAGTCAAAGTGAGCTACTAGTGCCATGACAATTCTGAATGAGTCTTTCTTAGAGACAGGAGAAAAAGTTTCATTATAGTCAATTCCTTCTCTCTGTGAAAAACCCTTGGCAGCTAGCCTTGCTTTGAATCGTTCGATGTTCCCTCTAGAGTCAAGCTTAGTTTTGTAGACCCACTTACAGCCTACTGTTTTGACTCCTTTAAGAACTTCTACTAAATCCCATACTTTATTATAGCTCATTGATTTTAGTTCATCTTCCATAGCCTGAAGCCATTTAGATGAATCCTTGCTGTTTATTGCTTCTTTAAATGAGGTGGGATCATCTACCTTCCCTATGTCTTCTTCATTCATGTATACTTCATAATAATCAGGGATGACAGATCTCCTCACTTGCTGTGACCTTCTTAATTCTTGAGTTTCATTGTTTGTCACTTGAGGTTGAGGATCTTCATGTGGAGGTTCTTCTTCATTATGTGGCACTTCAATCTGTTGAGGCTCATCATCATTATTACTCTCAACACTTTCTTCAACAGAAGGTGTAGCCCCAGACGGTCCAGAATTACCTGTTGGCGGTGCTACATCGCGTGGCACATTAGGAATTATGGGGATGTTCTGAATAATTGGAATATCAGTCTCTCGAAATTCCGGAGTTTGAATATTAGCCCGAATTTCCTCAAGATTGATTTTCCTTTTCTGTGAGCTCCCCCATTTACTGTCCTCAAGGAAGACAGCATGTCTAGTCTCCATAAATTTAGTAACCCGGTCTGGGCAATAAAATCGGTATCCTTTGGATCTCTCGGGATAACCGATAAAATGACAGCTCACAGTCTTAGGATCTAATTTCTTTAATTGTGGATTAAATATTCTGGCTTCCGCACGACAGCCCCACACACGTAAATAATTGAGTGTTGGTTTTCTTCCGGTCTACAATTCATAAGGGGTCTTAGGCACTGGTTTACTAGGCACTCTGTTGATTATGTGTGCAACTGTTTTAAGTGCTTCAATCCACAGCTTAGGTGACAGGGTAGAGTGATTCAGCATACTGCGTACCATATCCATGAGTGTGCGGTTGCGTCGTTCTGCTACTCTATTCTGCTGAGGTTCTCCAGGCATGGAATATTGGGCAATAATCCCATGTTGCTAGAGATACGAGGCAAATGGACCAGGAATTTGCCCAAATGGAGCGTGTTTCCCGTAGTATTCACCACTACGGTCCGATCTCACAACTTTGATTTTAGCATTATGCTGATTCTCCACTTCACCTTTAAATATCTTAAATTTCTCAAGAGATTCGGAACGGTCGCTTATGGGGTAAATGTAACCATAACGGGAATAATCATCTGTAAATGTTATAAATGAATCAAATCCATCCACAGATGTCACCGGAAACGGTCCACAAATATCAGTGTGAATTATTTCTAGTGGACTTGAGCTCCTAGTGGCTCCTTTCTTTATTGTTTTAGTGAATTTTCCCTTAATGCAATCTATGCAATGATCCGCGTCAGAAAAGTCTAAGGGAAGGAGTATCTCTTCTCTTATGAGACGTTCAATTCTCCCCCTAGAAATATGGCCTAAGCGACAGTGCCATAATTTCGACGACGTCTCATTTATCACATTCATTACTTTATCATTGCAGGCATTATTAACATTCAGGACCATATCATCCAATGAGAGCAAGAATAGCTTATCTCGCACGAAGGCGAAGCCAATCACTTTATTATCTAAGTTAATGTAACATGTTCTCTTTGAAAAATGACAATCATAACCAATTTCTGTCAACACTCGAACAGAAATGAGGTTTCTCTTAATTGAGGAAGCAAATAAAACATTATTCAGAATTAAATTGTAGCCACTAGGGAGTCTAAGTGCTAGGTCTCCAACGGCCTTCACTTCGATCTCCGCTCCATCAGCTACTCTTAGGATTCGCTCCCCCTTTGCTACCGCCTGGACAGTAGTCAATCCCTGCAATGAGTAACAGACGTGCACAGTGGCACCTGAGTCAACCCACCAGGTATTAATGGAGAATTCAGAGTAAAATAACTCATTAATGTTAGATATTTCATCAATCTCATTTATACCTTCTTAGCTAGCCACTCTCGGAAGCGTGGACAATCCCTCTGCCAATGTCCATCTTTACTGCAAAACTTGCAATATGGACTTGCAGTGGTGGAGGCAGCTAAAGCTTGAGACTGAGGATGCGGCTTTGCTTGAGCAGTGTTACTCCCTCTAGACTTATGAGGGTGATATGGCTTCTTTCTGCCACCACCCGAGCTTTGGCCTTGATTTGTCTTCCTCTTGCCTTTAGTATGGATGAGGTTGAGCTGATCTTTAAGTTTCTGCTTATCAGCCTTTTGTCGCTCTTCCTCTTCCACTGAGTGGGAGATCAATTCTGCTACGGTCCACTTCTCTTTCTGAATATTATAATTAATCTTGAAGGGACTATAGTCAGGACCAAGAGAGTTCAATATGAAATGCACTAAGAAACCTTCAGACAATTCCATGTCCATGGTCTTTAGTGTATGTGCCATATGAGTCATCTTAAGGATGCGCTTTCTTACACCACCTTTGCCATCATACTGGCTGGTGATCAGCTTACTTATTAAGGTACTGGCATGGCTCTTAGATGAAGTCTTAAAATTCTCTTCAATGTTTGCCAAGTACGTCTTAACATCGTCTGAGTTCGTAATCCCTCCAATAATTCCTGGAGCGATAGTACTCTTGATGTACATGAGAGACATTCTGTTGGACTTTTCCCAAGAGGCCACTTTTTCTTCGTAACTCCACTTGGTATTATCATAAACTTCCTGACTCATTTCGTCAATGTACATGGGCTCCTCAGGGGAGTCCACTCTTAGTGCTAAGTCATAGTCCAACATGCCAAGATTCAGTAGCACATCGTTCTTCCACTCAGCGAAATTTGTCCCATCAAGGGGTGTAATGATTTTAAGTTGCCCCAATGCTGAAAATAACCAATGGAAAAATATTAGCAAAAATATTGCATATGATTAATTTGCGTTGGCTCAATTAATCACATGCGATGATAGGCTCCTTTTCTAAATTTAATCACAGTTGGGCAAAAAAATTTAGAAAATATATGAAAAAACAAAAATAATCCTCAATTACATCACCGTTGGGCAGAAATAATTAAGGAAGCAATATTCTGAATTTATTTGACATGAAATTATAATTAACGTTGGTCAAAAAATGATTTCACATCATAAATACTTTCTAGCAAAACTTCCCGTTGGTTCCATTTAGCTAGAAATAATTTTTTGAGTCATCAAAATAATTTTTCAGCATTTTTAATGGCCAAGAAAGCATATAAATGGATTTCTGTAAATAATAAATGAATAAAATCGGTGGATAAACACTTTAACTTAATCCAGCCTTGCCCATTACTGTAGCCGTGGCACGTGGGTCCCAGGAGCCTAATAGTGCAGTGGCTGCCCAATGCACGCGTCGGCCGCCCGATGAAGATCGAACGGTCGCCGTAATCCCCGCGTCTATTTTCTTCAACGCCGTCCGATGAGCATCCGACGGCTAGGATCGGTTCTCGCCGGATTAAAAAAATCGGTGGCCGGCGGCCAAACCCTAGGTCCTCTCCCCGGCCGATCCCCTTTTCTCCTCATCTTCTTCCCGATGCGTTCGACGAGCAAGCGGCGGCGGCGATGGCGACGATGCGCCGAGCGAAGCAGCGGCGACGATGGCCAAAGCTCTCCTTTCCCATCTTTCCTCTTCCCCTCCCACCCCAGTTCTCCTCCCCTTTGCGCAAAAGCAACACCGAGGTGAGCCTCGGTCTCGCGTGGCCGAGCGACGGCGCGAGACCGGTCTGGGGCGGCGGGGTGGTTTAGCGGCGACGCATGGCGGCGTCAGCGGTGCGGCGGAGAGGGAGTTCCCGAGGCATGTACGCGGCGGAGAACACACCACGCGCGGCAACGGCGGCTACCCAACGGCGACGCACGGATGCGAGCACATCGGCAGCGAAGGCGACGAACCGGGTAAGATAATCCCAATTTCATTGAATTCGCGTTGATTTTGGGTCTTATTCAAATTAGGGTTCTTCGGATTTGGGGGTTTAGGGTTTCTTGCTGAGTTAAATTTCTAACGGCTTCACTGAGGGATGATGATTGGGATTGATTTCTAAGGGGCCTGGCTCTGATACCACAATGTTGGAGAAATTAAAATTACAGTGTCGAATAAAATTGATTCACTGAGTTTATCCCCTTAGAAGTTCAATCACCTATGCGGAAAATTTAATTCTAATCACTGACCTGTTTGTGATGCCATCTTGATTTTCTCCTCTGTTTCCTTTTCTTCTTGATGCTTCTCTTCTCTGTGTGTGCCGACGCCAGCTTGATCAATCGCCAGTGTTGAGACGTATAAGGACCTCACGAACCTCTTCTAGTGCAGTTGTCGATCGGGTACAATTAGGTTTTTTTTAGAGAGTAAGCGGCGTCCTGTTCTCGCCGAATTTTTCTTTTATATGTGCACTAGTGGAGCTCGGGGGTTTCCTTCGGTTTAGAGAAAATTAGTTGAATCCACCGATCACGAATTCTATCTCTTATCTTATCTCTAAGCCGATAAAACAACCAACATTACCAACCATTTTTTGCAGGTAATTAGGATACAGAACTAAGTGTGCCAGATTGCAGTAGTGTACGTTGATGGGCATGGTGTGATTTCTCTAATTAAGTTATGTCTTTGATAAATGATAACTTGCGGCCTATAACATCGAGGCCGCTCGCCCCTCTCGCGCGCTGTTATTGGACACTGACCTCCGACGAGGTAGTTATTTGTAGCTCACCGCCCAACGGCGACGATGGAGACACCTCACCTGTCTTTGGTGAAAATTTTCTAGCAAAGCCTATCTTCTGGCTCAACGAGTAATTTTTGGCTGTTTATACCCACTTATTTATGTAGAGATCAGATTTTTATTTATTATCTTAAAAACACAAAGAAGATCGTTCGATCGAATTGGTGAAAGAAAAGCCCCAAGATGTCTCTCTTAATTCCTGCTTCAATGCAATCTCTTTCTGCTCCAAGGGCGGTAGCCCACAGATAATGCAATGTCTCAGATTTCTATTCGTTGTCTTAAAAACAAGACGATCATCGTGGCTACCTGTCTGTCTCTCAGCTTCTTGTAAAGCTCGTGCCAACACGCCTAACCATGGCGCTCGCGTCGGATTCCGTTAATGCTACTCCACCGCCGTCACCGTCGCCGCACTTTGTTATGGTCCCCTTCGCGGCGCAGGGGCACACCATACCCATGGTCGACCTTGCGCTCCTGCTCGCGGGGCGCGGCGCGCGCACCAGCCTCGTCACCACGCCGTTGAACGCCGCGCGCCTGCACGGCGTCGCCGACCTGGTCAGGATGCCCGTCGAGATAGTGGAGATCCCGTTCCCGGCTCCGGCCGTCGACGGAGGCCTCCTCCCTGGGTGCGAGAGCGTCGACCAGATCAAGGACTTCAGCCAAATCTTCCCGTTCCTCGGCGCCCTGCGCGAGCTCGCCGGCCCGCTCGACGCGTACCTGCGGGAACTGGCGGCGCGCCCGAGCTGCGTCATCTCCGACTCGTTCAACCCATGGCCGGCCGGCGTGGCGAGGCGCGTCGGCGTCCCGCAACTGTTCTTCCAATCCTCGTCGTGCTTCTACTCTCTCTGCGACCTCAGCGCCGCCACGCACGGGATGCAGCAGCAGCAGGCCGACGGCGAGAGGTACGCCGTGCTGGGCATGCCGATCCGCGTGGAGGTGACCAGGGCCACGCAACCCGACTTCTTCGACGAGGCATGGTGGGAGACGGTCCGGAAGGAGACCATGGATGCCACCCGCAACGCCGACGGCGTGGTAGTGAACACGTTCATGGACCTCGAGGACGAGTTCGTCGCGTGCTACGAGGCCGCGCTCGGCAAGCCGGTGTGGACGCTCGGGCCGTTCTGCCTCTGCAACCGTGACGCCGACGCCATGGCGTCGCGCGGGAACAGGCATGACGTTGCCCAGAGCGCGGTCACCGCGTGGCTGGATGCCATGGACACCGACTCCGTCGTCTACGTCAACTTTGGCAGCCTCGTGCGAAAGGTTCCCAGGTACTTGTCGAGGTCGGCCATGGCCTCGAGGACGCCGGCAAGCCGTTCCTCTGGGTGGTGAAGGAGTCGGAGGTGGCCGTGCCAGAAGTGCAGGAATGGCTGTGAGCTCTGGAGGCGCGCACGGCGAGGCGTGGCCTCGTGGTGCGCGGCTGGGCGCCGCAGCTGGCCATCCTCTCGCACCGCGCCGTGGGGGGCTTCGTCACGCACGGCGGCTGGAACTTAATGCTGGAGGCCGTCGCCCATGGCGTGCCCGTCGTGACGTGGCCTCACTTTGCCGATCAGTTCTTGAACGAGCGGTCGGTCGTGAAGATGGTCAGCAACGAGGCCGTGCCAGTGACACGGGCAGATGTCATACAGGCGGTGTTGGCGCTTATGGACGGCGGCGAGGTCGGCGAGGAGCGGAGGAGGAAGGCCAAGGAGTACGGGAGAAAGCTCGTAGAGCCATGGAGAAAGGTGGTTCCTCATATGAAAACGTGACGAAGTTGATAGAGAGCTTCACCACGCAGAGTGACAAAAACTCTAGAACAACTACAGTGACATAGAAAAGTAGATAAGCCCTTGTGAATTGACAAGTTGCATTGGTTGCTGAATATTGTTTTTTTCTGTTCTGTTATTTTGCTGAAGAACAAGTAACCGAGTTCAGGAGTACATCCATAGTTGGATATGCCTTGGATCTGAATGTGATAACCCAATGATAATCACTTGTCTGTTTTAGCTGCGTGTCACTGACACTAAGAGTGAGTTAGGTTTGCTTCTTATTTTTCACGACACAACGTATAAGGTATTTAATACATTATTAGGAAAATTGATTCTGTGGTACTGAAAGCTCAGGAGTTTAGGTTTATAGCATTGAAAAATCCGTTCTTTTTTTTTTTTACCATTGCCGCCAACTTCTCCTGTGCTTTTCTTTTAATTTCATTTTTATTTACTTCCCCAGCTGGAGTGGTATTAGAAAATAACAAAGTTGTCCTTCTGGTAAGACCAAACCAATCGATATAGTTGGCCAGATGGGCCAGGCCCATTGGGCGGCCCAAGGCACGGCCTGAAAAAGCCTGGTCCGAACACGGCACGGCCTGATGTGAATAGTGCCCGTGCCGCCCCGGTCCTATCCATCGGGCAGTGCCTGGGCCACCAATCCGGCCCATAGTACCGGCTCGGGCACGACCCGATTTTTGGGCCGGCACAATGGTGGCCTGGCTCCCCAGCCTGGCTTGCCAAGGTAGCCGTTGGCCGGCCTGCCAACGGCCTTGACCTGCTACCCGTTGGAGGCCGAGGGGGGCCGGGACTATATAAGCCGGCGCCATCGGCTCCCCACTCCCGAGTCCCGACCCCTCCTAAACCCTAGCGTCGCCTCGCCTCCTCGCTCGCTCTGCCGCTCACCACTCTAGATCCAGAGCCCCTCCCGTCTTCTCCCTCGCCAGCGGTGGCTCTCCGCCTCAGCGCCGCCACAAGCCGGCATGGCACACTCCGCCAGAGCTCCTCCCGCCTTTCCTTCTCGCCTCTCCTCGCTCGTTCCGCCACACGCCGCTCTAGATCCAGAGCTCCTCCCGTCTTCTCCATCTCCGACGGCGGCTCTCCGCCTCTGCGCCGCTGCCGGCGTCACGGCATATTCCGCCAGAGCTCCTCTCGTTTTCTCCCTCTCTACTTCCTTTTCTCCTCTCCTAATCTCTGGTGAACGGATTCTCGAATCCGTCCCTAATCCCTAGTCTCCATCTCGTCATCTCCTAGATCCATGACTCGTCGACCTCGCCGGTGCTTCTGGTGCTCCGGTTTCGCAGGTAAGTGCTCGGACCCCAAACCCTAACCCTAGATCTGTTCATATGTTCTTCTGTTCATGAGTTCTTACTCTTCCTGACTTCCTTTCTTTCTTCTTCTTGTTCGCGCAGCCGTTGAGGAACCAGAGGGCTGGGCCGGAGCCGTTGTTCGTCCACCTCGCGTAGCCATTGAGGAACCAAAGGACCCCCTCTAGTGCTCCGGTTCACGATGGACGGCTCGAGCAGGACGGCGCTGACGAGTACCAGGGGCACTCCATCAACGATGCTCTTCGAATGATGGGCCAGACTAGAGATGATGAGAGTGACCACGGCGATGGACGGGATGAGCTGTTCGGCCGCAGTGCAGCCGATCCCATCGACCTTGTTGGCGATGATGGGGCTGGTGCTGCAACTGCTGCTGCGGCGGCCGATCCAGAGACCGTGGGCACGGGGGGCAACAAGAGGACCCGTCCATCCACCTCTGAAGCCTGGAATGATTTCGAGAAGATCTTCAAGGTAATCAACGGTAAGAAAGTAAGGGTTGGTGCCAAGTGCATTCATTGTGGCAATCAGTACTCTACCTTATCCTCTGGTGGCACTGGCCATCTCTTGCGGCATGTTGATAAACGCCAAGCGAGAAAGGAAAAGTCTCGCGTGTCTCAGTCTTTGCTTAAGTTCGATTCAGATGGTAATGTTCGTCACTGGGAGTATAGTCCTGCTGTTGCACGTACACAGCTTTGTCGTTTGATTGCTAGACTAGATCTTCCTCTCTGTTTTGGTGAATCTGATGTATTTGAGGAGTACATTAAGGTTACACATAATCCTAGATTTGCTTCTGTCTTGAGGCAAACCACCACTAGAGATTTTGTGAAATACTTTAATAATTGCCGTGGTAAGCTTATAAAGTCTTTAAGCTCTAGTGTTTCTTCTGTTGCTATTACATCTAATATTTGGTCTGATAATGCTAAGGAAGACTATCTTAGTGTGGTTGCTCATTATATTAGTTTTGATTGGCAATTAGAGAAGATGATCATTGGTATGAGGCTTATTGATGAATCCCACTCTGGTCAGAACATTGCTGATCGTGTGACTTCTGTGCTTGGGGAATATAGTTTATGTGCAAAGGTGATCTTTGTTACTTTAGACAATGCATCTGCTAATACTAATGCCATTGACAAACTTACACCTGCACTGTCTATTTATGTTGGTGATCTGTTCTTCCATCAGCATTGTGCTTGTCACATTATTAACATAATTGTAAAGTCTACCTTGTCTGAGATTAAGAAATACCTTGAAGCATTTAGAACTGCAATTTCTTTCTTAAACTCTTCTAACCAGCGTATTGTTGTATTTAAGAGGTATTGCATTGCTGTTAATGTGAGGCCAAGAAAGTTTGGATTGGACATGGATGTGAGGTAGAACTCTACATACCTCATGCTTAAGCATCTAGTCCCTTACAAGCAGACTTTTGGTGTGTTCATTGAGACTCACTATCCTATGGGTGAAGATGAGCCTTTACTTTTGACAGAAGATCATTGGTATGTTGCAGAGAAAGTTTTATCATTTCTTGAACTGTTTTATGATTCAACTGTTGCACTATCTGGTGTCTATTATCCTACATCTCCACTAATGTTGCATCATCTTATTCTGATATCTAAGCACCTAAAGACTTATGAAAATGATAGATTGCTTAGACATATGGTTGTGCCTATGAATGACTACTATCTTAAGTACTGGAGGGACATTCCATTGCTTTATTCTGTTGCATTTATCTTGGATCCTAGAGCTAAGTTGAAAGGTTTTAGCAATGTGCTTAGGTTGTTATCTAACCTCACTGGTACTGATTATTCAGCTTACTTTACTGAGGTAAGAGCTCAACTTTCTACCATCTTTAAAAGGTATGATGATAAGTTTGGTGCAGTTAAGTTGCAAAGGCTTTCACAGTCCTCTCGTTCTGGTAAGAAAAAAGTACTTGGGATGATATTTTTTCTGATGGTGCTGGTGATGATACACCTGACTTTGGACTTGGTCCTGGTCCTGGAACATCTTTGAGTTCTTTCTGCACCCCCACTCCTACTCTGTCTAGAAGAACTTCTGCTAGTGCCTTGCTGCATGCAGCAAGCATTGGAGCAGCTGGTATTGGTTGTTCTGAACTCTCTTCCTACTTGGAAAGTGACACTATCAACCACCATGATGATAGTTTTAACATCTTGAATTGGTGGCATAAGCACAAACTTATATACCCAGTTCTTTTAATTTTAGCTAAAGATGTTTTGACTATGCCTGTTTCTACCATATTTTCAGAATCTGCTTTTAGTACAACTGGCAGGATCATCGAGGAGTGGCAGCGTCGGCTGAGCCCTGAGATGGTGGAGATACTCTCCTGCATCAAGGATTGGGAGGCTGGAGTAGCAAGACTACAGCACATGGTGGAGGACAAGGAACTTGAAGCTAGTTTTAAAAACTTGTATCTTGATCATGATTCAAATGTGTAACCTATGATGAAACTGTATTGTAATAATAATGAACTATTTGAATTAATTGAGCTGGGCTGTACTCTTTTTTCCTATCTAGGGTTTCTCACGAGGTGTGAGTTTTACTTAGATAGGTTTTAATGAGGCAGCCATTGCACCAGCTCAAACTTGAAAAAATTGTCTCTGTGGTCTATATTCTTGTATGTCTGTGATGTGATCTGTGAAAGTTATGTTCAAGTTAATATATGATGTGATCTGTTGAAATTGTTCAAGTATTTGATGATTTCTGGATGTGATGTGATCTGTTGAGAACTTTTTGAATCTGTGAATTCTATTGAATAATTCAAAATTTTGAACTTGTGCTGTGCTGATTGAGTAGTTGATGCCTTTAATGCCTGGGCCGGCACTAAGCCCGGCGGGCTTGGCGAGCCGTCGAGCTGGCGCGGCACAATTTTGGGGCCGTAGGGCTGTGCCTGGGCCAAGAAACAGGCATGGCGTGCCGGCACGGCATGGCACGATCAGGCCACCGTGCCTAATAGTGCCGTGCCGCATAGTGCCGTGCCACTATCGTGCTAAGGCTGGGCCGGGCCGGGTGGCCTGTTTGGCCTTCTATACCAATCGATCCCCCGCTTAAAGTGCTGCGAACATGAACCTTTGGTTTCCAGATCTGCGAGCGTCGGCGCTCAGCGGAGCGAGCTAGTCGGTGACAGCAGCGACCACGAACTTGAACCTGGTTGGCAGCGCTGTGAGTGCGAGCTCTCGCCGGCTGCAGAGCGAACCGGTCGGTAGATGGCGGCAACCTGCGGACGAGGCGGTGAGCAAGTTCAAGCCCAAGTTGCAGCACGACGAGCACAAGCACGAGCTCGTGCCAGTGGTGAAGCTTACCGGCGGCGGACGTCGTCGACCTACGGGTGAGTGAGCTTGCGCAGCCATCGTGAAAGGGGGCGATTGATTTGGCGGACGACGAGCTCGCAGGAGAGCGATGGAGCAGTTTGGCAGGAGGGGGTTGGTGTAGCGGGAAGGGGAAGCAACCTCGCCGACCAGCAGAGCAGCCGAGAAGGAGGCAACAAGGGGATCAACCGGCGGGAATTGACTGAACAACATCAGTTGGCGGGCGGCGGCGGCATGAATCGGTGGGCTCTGAGGGGGATTGACCGGCGGCCTGGAGGATCATTGCAGTGGCGGCTCGCATCGCTGTTGCTGGTTCCATTTTGACGAGGGGTATACCAATTTCGGTGGTATTAAAGTGTAACCCTGATCTTTCAATGGTATAAAGCTAAACTCATGAGCTTTGAGTATAATAGAACCAATTTTCCCTACAATCCACTTTCACACAGAAGATAGGGTTTGTTAAAGGTGATACAAAAGGAATCGAAAACCTCTCCGCAGATTACTGCAAAATGTAGATAGTAGGTATGAGAAGAATTTACTGCAACTAATTTAAATTTATGAATTAGTACCATACTAACATATGTATCTTGGAACAACTACACTAGTGTTGAGACTAATTAAGATAGCATGACTTCACTAAAGATAAGAGCATGATCCAACTTACAACATTGATTAACTATCCAAATGATATCAACAATTTAGATGATTTGTTTCCGTGAGAAAACAGTGGGTTAGCTTACATGATGAAGCCGAAAGCTTCATAATGATTGAAATACTATGAGTTCGATGTAAATTCACCCTAAAAAAATGTGCCATAGGAACAAGATCCATGGTGTTTTTATTTAGATCATTTGTTTCACTCCAATATCTCATGACAATCACATTACAAGGGTTAGTTTCTAACTTTTAAGGTACATGACGACAAGCACAAGTACATTGGTACATATGGGGTCATACTTTAGATTATCATAGATTAATTATTTTCACTATTTATAGTGAGAATTTGAGGAGATAAAAGATTACTCCGTCACTCGGCTCATTCATTATTTGATTTTTGATCATGCATATAGTACTAGTGTTGTCTTATTAAACCATTTTGGTGTGTTTTTTGTGTACCGCACCCCTTTAGTTTATCATTTTGCATGAAGGAAGCGTTGAATTCATGTATGTTACACTACCGCTCATGAGTTCTGCCTGTCGGATCAGGCAAGCACATCACTTGCATAGTACTCCCTCAGTTTTTTTAATAGTCATCGTTGATTTTTGACATAACATTTAACCATTATTCTTATTTAAAAATTTAAATAAGTATAATTTATTTTGTTGTGGCATAGCTTATTATTAAAGAAAATTTAAGCATGACTAAGATTTTTACATATTTACATCAATTTTTTTAATAAGAAGAATGGTCAAACGTCATAACAAAAATTAACGGCATTATTTATTAATGGAAAATTGCAAAACCCCCAAATGTCACTTTGAGTTTGATATTTCCCTTATAAGATGATTTATTGTAAATACGCCCTTCTAATTAACCTGGGTTTGAGACCCCCATTGCCACCACTCACGCATTCTTGTGGCTGCAAACCCCCAAACGACATCTTCACTCATGGCACCTAACACGTGCATTGGGTGATGATGATCATGAGTTCCGCTCTTGAACATCAGGGTCGTCAAAAGATAAACTATTGTGCCTACCTCATAGGGTTCGGGGGCGCCTGCCTACCTCATAGGGTTCGGGGACGCCTAGTTTCTTCGGTAGATTTAAGGTCAAAAAGACGAGCTTAGGGTAACATTGGATTATAGAGAAAGAAGGTATGTTTATGGCCACAGGTGCAGTGAAACATGCATGACTTAACTCTATCTCGCGCTCCCATCGGACCGAACTCGATTGATGTGGTAAGCTTTGAGACCATAATAAACAAGAGATGTGCTAGATCATATAGTATGTACGAAAAGAGACATGAGAACATACGGGCAACAGTAATTGGGGAAAATTTCAAAGTAAGGTGAATTAGGCAGGTATTGACAATAAATCTATCTGAAATCAAAAAAGGGAAAATGTTATATATTCTTTCTATATTGTAAAAACTTTTAAAGCTTTTCATGAAGATTAAAAAGAGAGATAAAATTAAATGAGAGATGGGTCATTAATATGGAACAAATTATCTGTGACGGTTAGTAAACCTCATCTTTGTCAGGTAGGCGTCTCATCAGTGATGAGTGGTCAGTAATGCTTGGTTGACGCTCTAAATAATTTTAAATAAAAATGTGATCAGCTGCAAAGTTCTAGAGCTCATTGAAAACTATAACTTTGATATAAAGCTTGTCTCCATCAGAGTTAGTTTGAAATGTAAATCTAAGATTTTGTAAAAATAGATCTGAGATTTTGTAACAAATATTTGGACCCCTAAAAGATCTTAAATACAAAAGTTCTTAACTATGTAGACCTCGTCAAGCTCTACAATTTTAATATAAAGTTTGATTTTATTGGACTTCATATGACCTGTTTATATATTATACACCACACAGAGGGCAGGGCCTAAATACAAATTTTTCTATACACTATTGCCAGGTCACATTTTTCGTCCTCTGGGAGCGTGGTTTTTTTAAAAAAAACTCCTAGAGGACAGGAGGAGCACACTTATATAATTTTTGAAAGCAAAAATATGTAATGTGAGTAATATGATCTGTGATCTAGTAGTTGATGAGGCGTGCATAAGTTGATCAAAATCTTTACTCTTGGACAATCCGAACATGAGAGTAGAGAAAAGAGGAACAAAATCACAGAAAACGAGATGAGTAATCAGCGCATGATTAATTGAGTATTAATTATTTTAAACTTGAAAAGTGGATTAATATGATTTTTTAAAGGAATTTTTATATAAAAAATTTTTAAAAAAACGTACCGTTTAGCAGTTCGAGAAACTTGCTCATAGAAAACGAGGTGTTTTTTTTTTTTTTTGCCTCAACCATTGATTTGAACTCACCTTGAGTCTATAGTGCAGAGTTGAAGCTCCTGTTGTACTATGTTATTGCCTAAATGCCTATCAATCTTGTCACTAGTTTCTTGTGTTGGTACAGGAAAGTGTTTACTGTCTCAACTCTCAAAAGATGAAAAATTGGACTTGAGAAAGTGATCTGTGATGTTTGAATCTTTATGATATAAAGTGGAATTATTAGTTGCAACAATTTAGAAATGTTGATATATTATTTTAGAAAAATAACAAGCTATATCACTTCATTGATTTTGAAAGCTCAGTTTAATGGGTTTTTATATGCCTTTCGATTCGTATTGGCTTCGTATTTGTATTCGATAATATCTAATTCTATTTTCGCATCGATTCGTATTGGCTTCGTATTTGTATTCGATAATATCTGATTCTATTTTCGTACATGGAGTCTCCGATTCTGATTCCCATTCTCTGAAAAAAAAATAATAAAAACAAATACAATAGAGCTGGTTTCGTCCGTTTTCATCCCTATCTGGAGTTGCCCGGTCCTCATTCACGTGACAGCCGGGAGAACAAGAAAAGAAATGCCACAGCGGACCTCTGTGCGCGTGCCTGACGTGGTTCGATAGGACGACGGTGCCTAACCCCCTTGCTGCCCTGTGCGCAGCGGCCCACGCATGGCTCATGTTGGCGCTTGCCCAGTTGCCATCCGCACTGTGGTGGACGACATGCCTAAACTGTGTGCCTAAGCGTTTACCCAGCGTCTCATTTGCACCACTGCATTGCCTTCTCCCTACGAGCGGGTACAATAGACGTCCGATCACTGACGACAATAATTCCACATAGACTTGGATGATACGCTGGAGGAGAGAGGGAAAGAGAGAGAACACGAGCAGGCTATTGATTAGTTGCCGAGCTACAAGCGCGCTCCGAGAAAACTGTGGACCCACTGATAGCGTGCGAGACTTGTGAGATGAGCCGGCCGATGCAGCATCGCGAGTTCGCAACGACAAGTCCACGACCATTACTCACCTGCTGCGGTGCTCCTCCGCTAGTGCTTGATGCTGTCGAGTTGGGGTTCTGCCGTCGTCGGCTGCATCGGGCGCTTTGTCAGGTTCACCGTGGTCGGCGGCGCTCGTGGCCGCCGTGATGTGACAGAATTATAGCCAATTGATATAGCAGCTGTCTCTTAAGTTCCGTGGAGATGACGTGGAACAAATTAGAGTAAGCAATGGGCTATATTATTGATCTTGCTCTAAGTGTTTCCTTGTGGCAACAATTATTTGCCTCCCTTCCTTTTAATTACCTCAACTGCAGAATTGTATTCTGCAGATGAAATCTGAGAGGACCTGTGCCTTTTATTTTCTTCTTAATTAGGAAAATGCCAGTGATCAAATATCGAGCCTTTTAGCGGGTGCAATGTGAAGAGTTGAACCCAGGACCTCTCTTGACGTCTTAGCGGGTGCAGGATGAAGAGTCGAACCGAGACGTCTCTCTTCAAGAGTAGCTTCATTTACCACCTCAGCTATCAAACACATATGATATTATTCTTTTGATTTCATATCTCCGAAACTTGTAATGCTTGTTTTGCACTCTAAATGATCTTCAATGGAAAAGTCAACAACTATAAATTTGTAGAGCTCAACCTACAATTTTGATCTAGATCACATCTCCATCGAAGGTCGTTCAAATATAGGTATGAGATTTTGTAACGAATATTTGGATCCCTAAACGATCTCAAATCAAAAAGTTTTCAACTATAAAGTTGTAGACCTTGTCGCGCTCTATAATTTTGATATAAATTTTATCTTCATCCGAGTTTATGTGAAAAAATTAGATATACATGTGTTTTTTCTAATGATTTTTACAGGCGGATGACTTAAGCACTCGTCTGTAAAAATCAATTTTCATATGCGGATTCTTTAGTCATCCACCTATAAAAATAGAGGCACAGGGGCATCTTTGAAGGCGTTTGGCTTAAGTGACTGCCTAGATTTTCATAGGCGGTCCGTAACCGGGATTTTTATAGGCGTGTCTTTTTTTGATACCGTCTGTAAAAATAAAAAAAGAGCAGTAGAAAAAATGATTTTTAAGTAGTGTATAAATCGGTTTGCCGTATAGTAGATGACCCTGCAAATTTGTTGGCACATTGGAAGATTACACCCAATGATCTTTACCAAGATGATTGGCTCGTCTGGTACTCTATCGTGTTCTAGCTTGAGGCATCCTTTTACATATCTGATTTCTCTTCGTTTATCCCCAAGATGCATATGCCAATATATCACAAATTACAACTATGATAACTTCAATTTTGTGCTCGCTTTGCAGTGTATCACAAATTACAGAAACATGCCGATATACCCCCGCTGCGCCCTCGACGTCTCGCCCCTGAAACGTCAGACGAACCCTTATATAGTTTGGGAACTCGCCGTTGATGGGCGGTGCAGCTTTGCCCATGTTTTACCCGCAGACGACGATGAAGATGAGAGAAAGGCCGGGCCGTCGTCGATGGTGCGTTCCAAGAGGTTTTTTACTGTTACTAATTTATTTTTTTAATTTACAAAACTAAATTTTGATTTGGTTATATTACAGAAATAGCCTCTTGCCGCCGTGGGCCACGGCGGTATTTAAAAACCGCTGTGGCCCAGGGCGGCGAATGGCCTCCCCGTCAGGCGCGGCTAACGGCGGCCCCCCGCCGTTAGCCGGGGGGGCCACGTGGCGTTGCCGCCCTCGGGGACGGCGGCGAATGCCTCCAGGGGGCTGAATGCAAAAATGCATTCGCTGCCGTCCCCCAGGGCGACGAATGCATAGCGAACGAACCGTCCGCACAGGGATCGGACCGTCTGAATCCCCGGATCGGACCGTTGCCCGCCGGATTGGACCGTCCGCTTAGGTATCGGACCGTCCGAATCGTCCGATCGGACCGTTGCCCCTCGAATCGGACCGTTGGTCGGACTGACCATTGCCCAAGATCAGACCATCCGCCCAGGGATCGGGCCATCGGAATGCACACGATCGGACCGTTGATCGGACTGACCATTGCCCCAGATCGGACCGTCCGTCTAGGGATTGGACCGTCCGAATACCCCCGATCGGACCGTTGCCCCCTCCCGATCGGACCATTGCCTAGCCCAGGCCTCGCCCCCTGGAGCCATTTGCAAATTACCAAATTTGAAAATTTTGTTGCTAATTTTTAACCCCAAAAATGTACATACTGAATGATTTTTAATTCGACATTGGAAGACGATATATTGTATTATTCGTCATCCACTCGGTCGATACTTAACGCAGTGCACGTACAATAGCATAGTGATATTAGCTAGATGCGAGCCGTTTGTATTGCGGCATGATGAATGCGACACCCATAGTACGAAATACAACAAGGGATACTACATTGTTAGCAGTACAATGTATCCGCTCGTTCTAGTCACCGGTTTCTAGAAAAGCGGGCGATTCGTTCATGGTACGATCTAGACAGGCTGTAGTCGGCTGGTGATTCTAGTTGCATGTTCCAGTGCCGTGATAGATATGACGGCGTGAAATTGTCAATCCATTGTCTGAATTGACACCTCCTTGGAGGATCCTGTGGGACGAGCTTGATTAGTAAATTCGTCACGTTTGGTGAAGGTAAACTATCTGCAGGAAGTAAGGTGCGGCTTGAACTTACATCGATATCGTTGTCAAGAATGTTCGGACAAACAAAGCTTCTGCGTCGCAGAGTTCCTGGCCTTCTCGACCTGACGACCTGGCAACGATCACCACAAGCGCACGTTGGATGGTCCTCCCATCGCGGTAGTCCGAGAGGTCGATTTCTCCAGTCTGCCCCTTCTAGCTCTAGACGTTGTTCGTGCTCCGCCCTCCTGGCCATGTATTACGCCATGCTTTTGTCTAACGGGATGTAGTCATATTCCGGGTTGCCGTTGTCAATCCACTCGATGAAGCCGCAATATCTTTCCTCGGTCTGTTAAGGTAAATATCCTGGTATAAGAGTCGTGGGCGTAAAAACGAATATGACAAAGACTTGACTGAAACACGTACCTGGGGACTCTAGTGCACGCACTCGAAGTATCTCCAGCCGTAAGTCTCCTCCTGATGAGATACGCGTAGCCGGCAACGGTCACCACAAAGGCATATCGAGCGTTCAGCCCAAGGTGGCAGTACCAAAGCGAAACCTAAATATTGCCAGTTGCAATCCTCCACGAAAAGAGGTGTAGGAGACATTGTTCGATGCTGCTACAAGAAGAAAAGGAAACTAGTGAGTCAGGTAGTGGCCGTAGTTCATAAACGGTGCGAAGTTTGCCCAAGGGCCTGGGTGAAGGCCCTCTGCTACTATGATGGTGCTTTTATATAGGTTGTTGTGCGTCTATTTCCCTATGAGACGTATAGGTCAAAATATAAGGGATATGCATATGCAAAAAGCGGTTGAAGTGGCCGACCATGTATTCAGAATGCCCGTGACGACGCATGATTAAAACGACGCGCCGAAAGGTCGCTTGTCGCAATGTGGCGCACGCGCGGCTTATATTATGCAAGTAAAGGTGGTCCGTACTCGCGCATGGTATGCGCCGAAAGTGGTTTCTCCTTTTAAAATGGTACAGACAGGATGGAGTACCGTTGTAAATATTTGTGAAAGGTCAGATCTGAAGGGTGGGATCGAGCTTAGAGGGGGTGAATATGGACATGAAAATTTTAAACAAGTTATGCGAGACCTATAAATAAATAAATACAACAATAGCCCCTAGGTCATACGCCTCCTTGTCCTCCTAGGCTGCGCTCGCACGTGCCCGCGCGAGTACGTTAGGCGGTCCGCTGGTACCCCACGGGTGGCTCGGACCGCCTGAGCAGCAGGGGAAGCACCGGCGTCGTGCGGCTGTGTGTGCGGTGCACCTCCGAGCTGTGACGACCCGATCACGTCCTGCTCCGGAACGAGGTCGTCCTCGGTAGAGATCCAAGCAGAGGTGCTCGGGGCAGATCCCCGCCGAGTGTCCCCCAGGTGGTGGTGAGATCCGCCGCGTGGGTCTGGTAAAGAAAAGTTCGCGTCAGTCGAATAAAAAGTGCAGTTAGTTATGGAGAATAGGTTCAAACCTGACGTACTTGACAATCCTCGCCCGATTGTGGAACCTGCCGACCTCGATCCTCCGGCGGTACCAGAAGGACCTGCTCCCCACGACGTACTGGCCCCTACAGAACCCACCGCTCCTGCCGATGTCCCTTCACCATGGGGACCTCGCATATGTATCTGCATCGGTGGGGCTGCATCGGAACGGCGACAAGTCAAAGCACGGACGACCGAGTGCATCGTGTTGCACATCCGGCCGAACGTGATCGTCTGCTCCTGCTGCGTGAGAGGGATGCCAGCCTCGAGGCGCTGCCGGAGTAGGCCGAGCTCCGTGTGGACCTGCCTATCATCGTCTGCCTGTTCAGTAGGACATGCATGGTTAGTTGCGCGTGGTAACTACCGTTGAAAATAGTATGAAAACCATTGACTCACTGCGCGGAAGTAGTCCTGGTCGCGGTGTGTTGGGTATGCGTCTCGCACCCCCGTGACGTGCGCCAGTGGAGCCTCGGGAGTGAACGTCACCCGTAGTCTGGTACGGGGCTGGTACCAGGAAAGGTACTGCTCGTACCTGGCGGCTGTGTAGGGGTGCATCTCCGTGATGACGTCCTCTGTGGCTATGAGCCAGTCGTTGATGTACTCGATGACAGTGGGTCTCCACAACTTACCGGCGGCCTGGCCACACCGATTTAACCTGCAGAGCACAACCGGTGACACAATGCATAACAATACGGAATATTCATTTCCACATATACCTGTGAACGTGTTGCGGTACGCCCGGGCGTTGTGGATGGCCGAAGGTCTGTCGCATACCGAACTGCCGCATCACACGCTGCGGGCAGTGTGGCTCGACAGAAATGTCGAACAGCATCGGCGTCATCGTCAGCCAGTACGCCTGGTCCCTGTTGCAGAGGGACGACAGCCCAAGCGGCGCACACGTGTTCACCGCCTCGACGCTGTACGGCTCCCAGACAACGTCGTCATCCGTGATCCTGTCGAACTCCATGACGAAGTCTGGGTACGACTTCTGCACCTGCACGTGAGCGTACCGACGCTACAAACAAGAAAAGAGTTCTCGTTAGTCCAAGTAACATAAAAAATCGAGACGGTTCTAACACCGAACATACCTCACGACGACACCACACCGTTCCCATCGTCGGATAGTCCTCCGGTGGGACATCCACGTACAGGGTCGACTTGTACGGACTGTGGTCCACCACGGGGCAGCTGATCGCGAACCGCTCTGCCGCCCAGAGCTGTAGGAGGAGTAGACAACCCGTGAAGACCGCTTCTAGGTCGGTCTTCCTGCAGCCGTCGCACAGACCCCTGTACGTGGCGGCAAGGACTGCCGATCCCCAACTGTACTGGGGAACAGCACCGTCCTCGGCGTCGGCTATCTCCCTCGTGTAAGGGATCAAGCCCTTGTCGAATGCGTGGCCGTGCGAGTTGGTGAACATCACCCACCCAAACAGCCACAACAGGTACGCCTCTAGGCTCCTCTGCAGTGAGTACGCGTCGGCCTCCGGGTCTAGCTGGTCAGACTGCAGTAACATATAAAGAAGTTGACACTGTAATTCTAGTACAGACTGAAGGATGAACATAAAACAACAAGAAAGCATTCTTACCGTGTAGCTCAGTACCCAAGCGTGAGGGGGGCCCGCATGCGTGTACGGGGAGATCTCGCCAACGAGGGGAAGCCCCGGAGCACGGTGAACCGGGGCGAACCGCTGCAGGATGTCGTCTCGCCACGCCTGGAGCCCGTCAACTGGGCCCACCGCATCACCGGCTAGAGGCAGCCTAAGGAGGAGGCTGACGTCCTGCAGTGTGGGGGCCATCTCACCGCATGGGAGGTGGAAGGTGTGCGTCTCCGGTCTCCACCGGTCCACAAGAGATATGATCAGCGACCGGTCGATACCCCACTTCTTCGCCGAGTCAGTCGGGTCCACTGCGGCTGCTACCAGCCTACACAGCGGCAGAAGGCCTGCCTCCCGCAACCTGACAATCAAAACAAAGCAAGTTAGTAAGTTAACATATACAGTTTCACAGTACAACGTTCGTACGTACCTAGTCGTGAACCTGTCGTCCACGGGAAGGAGTCGCCTAGAAGGTCGAGGACGTAAGGTACCGAGCTCGAGGTTCTGCACCGCCGAGAGAAACGACCGATAGGACTGATCGGTGGCGTGATCCAGCAGCTCAGGCATCTGGTAGTCCATACCTGCAAGGAAAAAGAAGCGGAACGGATTAGCTCAATTAAACATAGTGCATTACAGTCAGAAAATTAACAAACAGCAAAGTACCTTTAAAAGGCCCACACTAAAACGAAAATCAGATAGCAATACATGCATATTGGTACACATTACAGGGACATTACATCAGCAACCAGCGGCTATACTACACAACATAACCCGAAGGTGCACGAGGACGCCTGCGATGACGCTGCCTATCAGTGGTGCCTTCCCCAGTTGGCCGCCTTCCGTCGGCGCCTGATCCTTCCATAGGAACTTTCGCTGCACTTGGGGCCTCAGCGTCTTTCGTGCACTTCTTGTAGGTATGTCCATCCTCTCCACACCTACTGCAACGTTGAGCGCTAACGCCGGCCTCGGATTCGTCCATATCATCGCGAATCCTCCGTGTTCGACGGCGGCCTGCCTTGTTCCTTGCCTTCGTCGGGTCAGGGATGAAATAAACTGGGCTTGTGTCTTCAGTGAAAGTGCCGACGATGCCGAAACCAAAAATCTCGGTACTCCATGTATGCATGATTGCTTTCTTTTTAAAGTACGGAGACACATATTGGCGTTCATCAATGCCGCACTCCCCGCAAGCGGCAATGACATGAGAACAGGGCTTGTGGTACAAGCTTGGTTTCCGATAGGAGCACTTGCATGTCCCATCTTCCTTTATGACACACTCTTGCCGAGGTTTCCTTGCGAATATGCCACGCCTGGACCTGTCGGCACACAATATCTCAAATCTATGCTCTCGTGTGCCCTGCACTCGGACTCGGTGCTCTCTTGCCTTCTTGCATTTCTCCTCAAGATACTCTGTCATTTTTGTGCCGAACCAAAGGTTTCCATCGGCCATAGATGGGCCATTCTGTCTGCACCTGTCGTGAAAGTACGTCTGTGTTCCATGTAGGATGAACTCCACGATGGCAACAAGGGGGAGTTGCCTCACACCACGCATGACCCAGTTGTAAACCTCTGCAAGGTTCGTGGTCATTATGCCGTACCTTGCTCCACCTTCATCGTACAACAATGCCCATTTCTCCTTCGGCTCGTGCTCGATCCACTGTGAAAATCTGCTAACCGAGGAACCGGGCCTCCTTCTGAATGTACCGTCATCGGTGGGAAGTGCACCTAGAGCTTCAGGGCCGTCAACATCTCTAGCTGCGGGTCTTGCAGAACTCTCGCCTCTATGTTTGGCTGTCAGCTCATCAAGTCTCCTCCACAGCTCATTGAACTTCTTTTGTTGATTCTGGGCGCACAAACGTTTGAACATGGCCATCAGCTCCTTGTTTCTGAACTGCTTATAAAAGTTTGCGCCCATGTGACACATGCACCATCTGCTCTTTACATCTTCCCACACCGGAGGGTATCCCTTGTCTGCACATCCGTTTCGCAGCTCCTCAATTGCACGCAGCATTCCTGGATGACGGTCATGTATGAGACATACATCTGGCCTCATCCCCACCACCTTTTCATTAACCAGCTTCAGAAACCAGTACCAACTCTTTGTGTTCTCGCTCTCGACGAAGGCAAAGGCCACGGGCAACACTTGGTTGTTCCCGTCTACTCCGATTGCCGTCAATATTTGACCTCTGTATTTTTCAGTTAGGAACGTGCCATCGATGCAGAGAATGGGCCTGCAATGAAGAAATGCAAACATGCACGCCTGTAGAGAGAGAAAGGCCCGCTGAAGGACGCTTTGCCCAGGATTTGGTAACGATGGAAAACTTTTGATTTCGGAGTAGCTGCCAGGATTCCTCGCACAGATGGTTTCCAGTAGACGAGGCAAATTATTGTACGAAGCTTCAAAACTGCCGAATCTCCTTTCAATTATCTTCTGTTTGGCCCTCCATGCCTTGGCATATGTAATGGTGTACTTGTACTTCTCCTCGATGCGCCTGATAATTGACTTGGGCTCGAACCGGAGGTTCTCCACAATAGCATAATACAGCTCTGAAGCGATGAATGCAGATGATATGTTCCTGTGGTACTTCTGAACATCCGGAAGATGGCAGTTGTGCTCCGTCACGATTGACACGGACCAACAGTCGTTATATTTCTTCCTGGATGCGTACATCCTCCATGGACATGCATCGCTTGAACTTGCACATTTCACTTCGTACACTGATCTGGTGGACTTTGATACCTAGAACTTCCTCCCAAGTGACACGGCCCACATCTTCACAGCCTCTGTCAACTGTGCTTTTTCGGCGTATCTAGCGCCTTGCACCACTTCATTCTGCCGATACTCCCATGCCACGGTGTGCCCCTCTGAGACAACGAGTCCGGAGAAATCCTCGTTGTCCCATTCTGCCGGGTATACATCGTCCTCCGAAGAATCATCATCCTCCATATGCTCAGGTTCTGAGTCTTCAATTTTCATCTCTGTACTAGACCTGGGTGTCTCTCCCCTTCATCTGCAAACCCCCCGGTCCCATGTCTTCTTGGCCTCCTTCCTCTCCAGCACCCTCGTCTTCTGCCTCATTTTGCTCCCCTGTTTCATCGGGCCCTTCCGCTGTACTTGGACCAGCCTGATCAATGCTGACCCTGTCATGCACTACCACTAGGATGCTCGGTGCCCATCCTCGCTGCAGTGCACTCTCCACAAAAAATACCCAGCTGGCCGTCGAATCTATTGGCATCAATTCCCACCAAAAACCTTCCACAGCCCAGCTAACCAGTGCGTACACCGTAATTGCATTTACTTCAGGATCTACTCCGAATCCCCTCATTAACCAATTGTAAACTCCAGGAAAACTTCTCTCAGCTGGAGCTATAATTCCCTTTTGTGCTACGTTGAACTCCGATAAATCTGCCCCATATGGTCCTTCTCTGACATTTCCTTCACCGTGATATATCGCGAATACAACTCTATTTGCCATTTCTGTTGACAAAAAAGATTTTCACTACAGTTATTAATCTGTACTAATCAATATTCGTTCCATAAAAACGCTATAGGTATGAGTCAAACCATTACCGTTTCTACATTTTACAAACTAACCCAGCAGCGCTAATAAAGTTATACGCTAGGTTTATCTAACGTGTCGAAATGACGTATACCAACGATGGCCATGGCGGAGCATATTTATTTCTAAAATATCTACAATTTACTACATGTCCGCTATGTTCTTCTAGTACGGTCAAATAAATTTAACACTAACGATGGTTATGCCAAACCGTTAATATTTTCATAATATGTCGGGTATTACACTACGCGTCTAGTACTAATTAACACTTGTCTAAAAAATTGACTATATAACAGGGGGAGAGCAAAAAAATACCTAGATTCGGCTCAAAAATCCGTGAGGGCTTCGCCGCTGTACTGCTCCTCTTTTGCCTCAGCTCTATTGGACGAACGCTGGAGGCGGAAGGGGGAAATGACGCGTCGGCGAGTATGCGAAGGGATTATATAGGGGAGGGCTAAAAACCGCCGTCCCCCAGGGCAGCGATTGGGCTAAAAACCGCCCTGGGGGACGGCGGCGAATGCATTTTTGCATTCGGCCCCCTGGAGGCATTCGCCGCCGTCCCCGAGAGCGGCAACGCCACGTGGCCCCCCCGAGAGTCATCTGTTTTGGAGGCATTTGCAAAAGTTTTGCAATTTTGGCCCCAAGGTTAACCATCATGAAAAATTCCGGAAAGGCTAATGTTCAGGCATATTTGTGCCCAAGGTTAATACTCATGAAATTCTGGTCTATAGGCCAAAATTCATGTGTGTTTGGCTTGATTTAAAATTTGAGGTTTACCACTATAGTAGGTTCTAGCATCTCAATATAGCGTTGAATGGTGATGTTCTCTGTCTGCACTCCTAGAATATTCACGGTTGTGCAAGAACTGCTATCAACGGTGTCACCAGCTATCACTATTTGCTCACGTATTACTATTCCTAGCACACTACCCGTTTTTTTTGGTTAAAAACTACATACAACCGGCATGCATGTCATGTTATCCTCTTGTATGTTATCCACTTGCTACCTGTGTCGATACATGTCACAAATTTTTTTCCCCAGGGTTCTTACCCTTCAAGGATATATACACAACCTCACCCATGTTTCTCATACAACCCACTTCTCAAACTTATATGTTGTAAAATATTATAGCAGCTAATAACTGCATCTTCCCTCTTTCATAGAACAATTTCATAGAACAATGTCATTAGAAATATTCATTCTGTATGTTGCTCTCGTCTGCTACATAATTGCCAGTACTACATCTTCCTTCTTTCATAGAACAATGCCATGAGAAGCGTTGGTTTTTTTTCGTTGCCTTCGTATGCTACATAATTGCCAGTGTCGTCGGCTACTATTTGTTCTTCTTAGTTATGATTTGCCACCACAACTTATATTAACAGGTTGAGTTTGATGCTTCCCTTCCACCCATTGCTTTTTATCCTACTTTCTCTCCTTGATATCATCTAAACTATTACCTTTTTCATTTACATATACTTCCACAAAATTGATTTTTCTGAATTGGAGTACTCTCATACTCCTGTATGTGCTGAATTACTCTGAATTTTTTTGAATGTGTACAAGAAAGAGTATGTGCTATCTAGTGAATTTTTCTGAATTGCAGCACTCTGAATTTTTCTGAATTGGAGTACTCTCATACTCTTTCTGTATGTGCTGAATTACTCTGAATTTTTTTGAATGTGTACAAGAAAGAGTATGTGCTATGTAGTGAATTTTTCTGAATTGCAGCACTCTGAATTTTTCTGAATTGGAGTACTGAGTTATTGGATTGAATTGGAGTACTACTGATTATTCACAAACCTTGATTGATCGAAATATTATTTGTTTAGTTGTACATCAGCAGTAACTATCACTATGTTCTTTCCAATTAATTATTTCATTTTTAGCCACTTTTCACCAACTGTTGCAATGCTCTCTATCGCTGTATGTTGAATACAGATGGTCTTCATCTGTTCACGGATAGATATATCATCCATCTGTTTGATTCTGGAATATATATCCTGGATATTCTGTTTCGATCTTTTGTATATCCATTTCATTGATCGATCAAAAGTTCACAATAATTTTATTACAAACAATATCCATATAAAGATTTATGAAGCATACATTGTAAGTAGAAGTGTATATTTACTCATAGCAAACCAATCAAAAATGATGTGGATTGCCTCAGCCGGGTAAGTCATCTCAGCTAAAATATTCACCTTGTCTCATAGAACACATGGATGCCTAGCTAAACTATAATGGAGACTTTTATATTTTAAACATTGATCCAAGTGCTCGAATCACAATATCATATATTCAGCCTCACAAGTACCCACTATTACTTGGCTAGCCTGATGCGATGGTTGACTTGTATATCTAAAGGCTTGTTTAGTTTATTTTCACTTTTAATCTTATCAAATTTTGACATTGCCAAGTTTTGGCACATTTTTACCATTACTACCAAAATGTCGTAAAAACATCAAAACAAGCATAGCCAACGCTACCAAATACCAAAATTTGGTACTACTAAATTTTTTTAGAGTTGATTTGGTTAATAAAGTGAAAGTGTCCTAATTGTTTTTACTTTAGTCTATTAAGATAAAATGGTGCTTATGTGATTATAGATAAGCATTACAATTTGGAAGAGGTCCTTTTGAATGTAGATTTTTAGCCAAATCCTGTTCTATTTTGTTTTGAACAAAACTGGCCAAATTATGTTGACTTAGTATAATATGTTTCTCAGGAAATATGTATTCCTAGATTTTTCTAAATAAAAATATCACAAATATTACCGTCGCTTTCTTCATCTCTGTTCAATTTCATATACAATTAATTTGATAAAAATTAAACTAATTTCTAAATTATCGGTACAATATTTATACATTCATTAACGAGGAAGAATGATATATACATGCCATAGGCTATAATAGTTGGCGCGCTCGTTTTCTAATGGTGTACTTAAATAGGTTGTACTCCACCTTTATTTTAAAAGAAAGATCTGGAGTCTTACTGCCTAACACACTAAGTTGGTGGGCTAGTCAATTCAGATTTAAGATTCACTCCCTACTTAATATCATTGATACGAAAGTCCTCCTTTTATATCCAGCTTTTTTAAGGAATTTTTTTATTTTTATATTTATTTAATAAAAAATTTACAAAACTATATTTTCATTTTAAAAATTTACAAAAATATACTCCGGCCGCCCTTTGGGAGGGTGATATCTCTGAAATCGCCCTCCCAGAGGGCGATATGATGACGTGGCTGACGGCCGTGGGCCGGCGGCCCACGGCCGTCAGCCATTTTGCAGGCGGCCCCCCGGGCACCCAAAAACCGCCCTCTAAAAGGGCGGCAAGGGGGCCGCCTGTAAAAATCCGGCCGGTTTTTGGGTGCCCGGGGGGCCGCCTGCAAATGGCCACCCCCCGGCCGGCTATTTTGCAGGCGGCCCCCTTGCCGCCCTCCCAGAGAGCGGTTTTTGTGTGCCCGAGGGCCACCTGCAAAATGGCCGACCCACGGCCTTAGAATACTGTCTGGACGGTCCGCACTATATACGGATGGTCCGGACTGTACAAATTGCCGTTTTACAGTATATAGTTCGGACCATCGTCACCATGTTCGGACGGTGCGCACTGTACAAATTGTTGTTTTGTATTATATAGTCCGGACCATCCTCACCCTGTCCGGACAGGCATATCTGTGGCGGGAAGGAAGAGGAAGTACCCACGCTGCACACAGTAGTTACATCTCTACTTGGTTATCTGTTTAAAATTTCCTAAGGTATGTAATAACGATAACTAGAAACGTTTGATGTGTCGTTTGTACTCTTTGTATGGATAATTTTATTATGTTCGTATGTAATTAACGTGTGTTCAGTTGTCACCGCTCAGAATGTACTTTCGCCGTAAAATTGAAACTGAAAAATTTATGTTTTTGATCAGTTTCGTCACAAACATAGATCGTAAACGATCGACGAGCGTAAATAAAGTAAAGGGGTTTCTTCAGTATACGTAGAATTAATAAAACATAATATACAACAGACAAACTATCACAGATGCAACGTACTACGGGCCCTGACCGTAACCTCTAGCCCTCTTTGTCTTCCTACCCTGCGCTCGCACCTGCCCCTGGGAGTACGTCAGCCGGTCTAGTGGTACGGCACGAACAGCGCGGGTCGTCTGCACTGGTGTGGCAGCTGGTGGGTCCTGTGTCTGTGGTGGCGGAGCTCCTTCGAGCTGCGAGGCTGGTAGTATCTCCTGGATCTCCTCGCCCGAGTCCTCCAAGTCGTCCCCTCGAAGGATCCGGTGCCAACCGCTGCCGCGTACGGCCTGCGTGGAGGAGCCAGCGCCAGCAAACATCCCCGGCGCTGTAGAGTGGAACCATCTACACCAAAATATTGATAATTGCAAATCAAAATTTGGCAAGGCAAAAATAAAGTTTGATATAACCTGAAGGACCTCCTGTGGTGGCCCGAGGGGCAGTTGTCACGCCCACGCCCTGCATGGAGGAGCCAGTGCCAGCAAACATCTCCGGTGCTGTACAGTAGAACCATGTACACCAAAATATTGATAATTGCAAACCAAAATTTTGCAAGGCAAAAATAAAGTTTGATATAACCTGAAGGACCTCCTGTGGTGGCCCGAGGGGCAGTTGTCACGCCCACGCCCTGCATGGAGGAGCCAGTGCCAGCAAACATCCCCGATGCTGTATAGTAGAACCATGTACACCAAAATATTGATAATTGCAAACCAAAATTTTGCAAGGCAAAAATAAATTTTGATATAACCTGAAGGACCTCTTGTGGTGGCCCAAGGGACAGTTGTCATGCCCAGCTGCGCGTGTGGTCGTCTGTGGTACACTCCATGCATCGATGTGCTAGCTCCAGAGGGATGTAGATACGGTGTAGCGAAAGCTGCAGGGAAGCATATTGATGTACAACAGTACATATCGTAGAAGGAAACATGTTATGAATCGATGGTTAGTCCAATTTACCTCTGGAGGGGCCAGATGGCTGACTGGAACCCTGCGGTCGTACTCCTACTCCTGCTCCTGTTCCCGCTGGCCGTGGCTGTTGCTGCTGTACAATTATAGGAGGTACCGCATCGACCGCACTACAAGTGAGCGCACGAATCACTGTGTGCATCGCCTGACGAATTCTTCCGAAGGTCGTCCTCTGCTCTTGATAGAGGTTCAAGAGCTTGTGGAGCCCCATCCCCTCCAATGGTAGCCCTCCTGGACTACTCATCTGTTTGTTTAGAGGTCAGCTCATCCAACCTCCTCCAAAGCTCCTTGAACTTCTTCTCTTGATTCTGGGCGCAAAGCCTCTTGAAAAGATCCATAAGGTGCTTATTTCTAAACTGTCTGTAGAAATTAGCACCCATATGACGCATGCACCGTCTGCTTTGGACATCAGACCACCTTGGTGGGTATCCCTTCTCAACACATCCATATCTCAATTCCTCAATTGCATGCAGCAAGCCGGCGTGACGGTCATGTATAAGGCATACGTCTGGTCTCATCTGTACAACCGCAGACTTAACCCTTTCTAGAAACCAATACCAGCTATCAGTGTTCTCACTCTCAACAAAAGCAAAAGCAACTGGTAGAACTTGGTTATTTCCATCAACTCCAATTGCTGTTAAGATCTGTCCTCTGTACTTTCCGGTCAGAAATGTCCTATCGATGCAGAGGATGGGACGGCAATGGACAAATGCCTGAATGCAAGCACCTAATGCAAAGAATACTCGTTGCAACACACTTTTATTATCATGGTGAATTGATGGAAAGACTTTTAGGTCGTAGCACGTCTCTGGATTTCTCTGAAGAATACAGCCTAACAAACGAGGCAAATTATCATGAGATGCTTCAAATGTGCCAAATCTCATCTCTACAACCTTCTGTTTTGCCCTCCAAGCCTTAGCATATCTAATTGTGTATTTAAATTTCTCTTCAATATGTCTAACAATTGAACTTGGTTCGTACCCCATATTGTTAATAATATGGGAGTACATCTCTGTCGCAACAAATACAGATGTCATGTTTCTGTGATATTTTTCAACACCGGGTAAATAACATGAATGCTCAGTCACGATTGAAACTTGCCAATAATCTTTCCATTTACCCTTGAATGTGTGCACCGCCATGGACACCCATCCTTCATGCACTTTACTTCATAGACCGATTTGCTTGACTTCACGATTGAGAACTCCCTTTGAAGTGACACGGCCCATTGTTTTACTATCTCCTTTAAATCCTCTACATATGCATACTTAGCCTCTTGGATGACCTCATTTTCCTTGTACTCCCATGACACATAATGTCCCTCGGAGATAGAAAGCCTAGAGAAGTCCTGGTTGCTCCATTCTGCACGCATCATAGTGTCCTCATCAGACGAATCATCATACTCTGCTTGCTCGTTTTCAGAATCTTCCCTATCCATTTCTTCGATGATTCTGTTGACTTGTTCTCCCTCATCTGCCACACCTGTTGGCTGTCTATCTTCTTCATTCCCTCATTCATTCCCTTCTTCATTTTCTTCCATTGTTTCGCTATTACCTCCCGCCGTACTTGGACCCTCATCATCTTGCACGGGCATTGTACCAGCAGTGTTTTCTTTCTCATATATCGACACAAGTATGCCCAGTGGTCAACCACGTTGGAATGCATTCTCCACATACTATCTCCAAGTGGCAGTGCAATCCACCGGCATCAGTTCCCAAAAAACCCTTCAACTGCACGACTGACTACTACATACAAGGTTATTGCGCTGAGCTCGGGGTTCAATCGAAACTCTCGCATCAGCCAGTTGTACACTGACCCAAAACTTCTCTCAGCTGGTCTATCAATCCTCTTAGCCGTTGAACTAAAATCCGACATATCTACCCCTTCTGGACCATATCTAACATTCCCTTGCCCGTGAAATAACTGAAATATCATCTTATTTGACATTTCTATTGATGAAAAAATACAGTTAAACTAGATACCAATATTCTCCTCACATCTCTACAAAAATTAAATCATCTAACACATTAACTAAAGACCTACAAATCTACGAGTAATAATTTATTTTCATATAGTACTATACACATAACCAGTACAATACTACATCAATTTATGCATAGAAATAGAAATTACAAAGAGATAATAGATTTTACCTGCAGACAAATCAGCAAGCTGACAGAGCTTCGCTGCTTTCGTTCAGGCTCGCTCTCAGCTCTCTCTTTTTTTTTCTGTAATTTCAGTGAATTTTATGACATTTTTGGAGGCTGGGAGGGGGTTTTATACTGCCCGGGCTAAAAACCGCCCTCCCAGAGGGCGGCAAGGGGGCCACCTGCAAAATGGCCGACCTGGGTCGGCCATTTTGCAGGTGGCTCCCCGGGCACACAAAAACCGCCCTCTGAGAGGGCGGCAAGGGGGCCATCTGTAAAAATCCGGCCGGGGGGGGCTGGATTTTTACAGACGGCCCCCTTGCCGCCCTCTCAGAGGGCGGTTTTTGTGTGTCCGGGGGGGCCGCCTGCAAAATGGCTGACGGCCGTGGGCCGCCGGCCAACGGCCGTTAGCCACGTCATCATATCGCCCTCTGGGAGGGCGATTTCAGAGATATCGCCCTCCCAAAGGGCGGCGGGAGTATATTTTTGTAAATTTTTAAAATGAAAATGTAGTTTTGTAAATTTTTTATTAAATAAATATAAAAATAAAAAAAATTCCTTTTTTAAGTAGGGTTGTATCCTTCATTGGCTTGGCCCGTCTCCTGCGCCGCCCGTTCCTTGCCTTCGTGTATGTTGTGCTAAGCCCACGAAGGTGTGGGCCTTTTCTACCTTAGGTGTATGTGCAACAAGGCCATTAAGTTTATATGTGCGATCCAAATAAATGTAAAATAATTTGAAAAAATTGACAAGCGTACTAGTACCGATTTCGTTTAAAAAGATAGGGATGTAGTGTCAGGAAAGCTTCTAGAAAGAAACAAAAGACATGAAAGAATTAAAAGAGGTGGCCCACTTCCATGGCTACAAATCTTTCTTCCAGTGGATGTCTTGCTCAGCCTACTATGTAGCCAGCTTCATGTTGGCCCTGTTTGTTGCCACATTTGGACATAGCGATCATGTGCGGAATATCATGCCACGCCAGGAACAGTGGTATGGCTGCAGTTAATTGCACATCAAACTAGTGGTGCCACCGAAGGTTATTTCTGGAAATAAATTAATTGAGGGTCTATTGTTAGAATGTTATTAAATATGTTCACAAACATAAAAAAGATATATAAATGGGGTGAAGCTAGCGTGCGCGTGTGGGTTGGCTAACCCACGCGTGCCGTTGTACAAGGACATTAACGCTAACCACTTTCCTAATTATCATCATTAGTACTTAATAATTTTTAATTATAAAATAATACATAAATAAGCAAAGTTAAAAGTTTTAGATTTCAGTTAAAAATTTCAAAAATCTAATTAAAAGTTTTAAATTTGGGATTGAAAATTTCAAAATTTAAGTAGATTTTTTTAAATTCTTAGTTGATATTTTTTAAATTTGAGTTAAAAGTTTCAAAAATTGAATTGAAAGTTTTAAAATTAGAGATGAAAGTTTCAAATTAATGGTATAAAATTTACTCATTTTTTAATATTTTATTTTTTTAATATTTTATTGTTTTTAATTTTTTGCTGTGCATACACTGTGCACGCGCGCATGCAGGAGCTTTTGCGATATTAATGTATGGTTTTTTTTTTACTTACGGTACATAATAACATGTAGGAGTAGCTAGCTAGACAGGCAGGTATTTTTTTTCAGGTATTTTTTTTCATACTTTCAGCAATAACAATAAAAGCTTAGGTATAGATACAAATATATAGACATAAGCAGATAAACTAGATCATGCAATGTCAAAAGCTTCTAGAATGAAAAATTTAAAAGATAAGGAAAGAAAGTATAGATGGCCTCTTCAATGGCTACAAGCCTACAAATCTCTGTCTATGCTTACCCAGTGTCCCACATCGCCGCCCGCCACACTCACCGCTTGCAACACTCGTGGCCACCATGGCGCCCACAGCAGAGTCCGTTACTGCTACGTCAGCGCCGCCGCCGCCGCCGCACTTCGTCATCGTCCCCCTCCCGGCGCAGGGCCACATCATCCCCATGGTCGACCTCGCGCACCTCCTCGCGGAGCGCGGCGCCCGCTCCAGCGTCGTAGTCACGCCCGTGAACGCCGCGCGTCTGCGCGGCGTCACCGACCTCGCCAAGCGCGCCAAGCAGCCGCTCGAGATAGTGGAGGTACCGTTCCCGCCGGCCGTCGACGGCGGCCTGCCCCCAGGCATCGAGAACGTCGACCAGATTACCGACTACGGCCACTTCTTGCCGTTCTTCCTCGCCCTGCAAGAGCTCGCCGGCCCGCTCGAGGCGTACCTGAGGGCGCAGGCGACGCGGCCGAGCTGCGTCATCTCCGACTGGTCCAACTCGTGGACGGCCGACGTCGCGAAGCGCGTCGGCATCCCGCGGCTGTTCTTCCACGGCCCGTCGTGCTTCTACACTCTCTGCGACCTCAACGCCGCCGCGCACGGGCTGCAGCCGCAGGCCGACAACGATAGGTACGTCGTGCCGGGCATGCCGATCCCCGTGGAGGTGACCATGGACACACGACCAGGATTCTTTAACGCGCCGGGGAAGGAGTGGGAGGTGCTCCGGGAAGCGGCCATGGAGGCCATGCGCACGGCCGACGGCGCGGTGGTGAACACGTTCATGGACCTCGAGGACGAGTTCATCGCCTGCTACGAGGCCGCGCTCGGCAAGCCGGTGTGGACGCTCGGGCCGTTCTGCCTCTACAACCGGGACGCCGACGCCATGGCGTCGCGCGGGAACAAGCCCGACGTCGCCCAGAGCGCGGTCACCGCGTGGCTCGACACCATGGACACCAACTCCGTCATCTACGTCAACTTCGGCAGCCTCGCGCGGAAGGTTCCCAAATACTTGTACGAGGTCGGCCATGGCCTCGAGGACTCCGGCAAGCCGTTCCTCTGGGTGGTGAAGGAGTCGGAGGTGACCACACCGGTGGTGCAAGAATGGCTGTCTGCCCTGGAGGCGCGCACGGCGAGGCGCGGCCTCGTGGTGCGCGGCTGGGCGCCGCAGCTCGCCATCCTGTCGCACCGCGCCGTCGGTGGCTTCGTCACCCACTGCGGCTGGAACTCGATGCTGGAGGCCATCGCCCACGGCGTGCCGATCGTGACATGGCCGCACTTCTCCGACCAGTTCCTGAACGAGCGGCTGGCCGTGGACATGCTCGGGGTCGGCGTGCCGATTGGCGTGACGATGCCCGTGTTGCTGTTCGGCGACGAGGCCATGCCGGTGGGGCGAGCAGACGTCGCGCGGGTGGTGTCGGCTCTGATGGACGGCGGCGAGGAGGCCGACGAGAGGAGGAGGAAGGCCAAGGAGTACGGCGAGAAAGCTCACCGAGCCATGGAGAAAGGAGGCTCCTCTTATGAGAGCCTGACACAGCTGATAGACAACTTCACCCTGGAGGGAGGCAAGAAGCTCTAGTACTGTGGAGATGCCAATAAGCACAGTTGAATCCAGGAGTTGCACTGTTTGCTGAATATTTTTCCATTTTGTTAGCATTAGCTTTGCAATGATTTACATCTTCATGCATGCATGCAAGTGTGTTGCTGCCTGCTGAAAGTTCATGGTGTTACATCAAGTGACCTGTCTTTCTTGTTCTGAAGAAGTAAATGGATCTTGTAATTCTAGTGGTGAGAATCCAAGAAGTTCAGGATATTCCTAGTTGGAAGTTAGAACCAAAGATTTGTCCGGTTTCTTTGTTTCTTGGCTAGGAATTGTTGGCTTTTCTCAGGCAATCAATTTCTGCACTAGTTTAACATTTCTCTGTCTCAACATTTTCTTTGGTTGATATCATGCTATCAGCTTATCAGCTTGTGGCCTTTCAATCTTTCATGTTTCACCTTCGGCCACGTGATCACCTTGCAATGCTCTCCACACTCAAATTCATTTGGTTGCTGTAACCAATCTGCCACTAGCAAGCAAGTTCAGTGCTTATATTAATCAAGAAAAGACGAATAACTCTTTGGCACTTGGTGATGCCATGGATCTCAATTTGATAAACCAATTTTGATCATTTTCTTGTTCTCGTTGTGTGTATAGCTGTGCCTTAGGTTGCTTGTCACTTTCATGATACAAAGTCTAAGATTAACACCAGATCGATTATTGTCTTGGAGGCTAGCTACTGAATACCGATGCAGTGATGCTAAGTTGGTGCAATCAGATCTCTCTTCCCGACTCCCGTTTCTCGCTCTCCACGTTCTAAATTGTATATTCGATTAGAAAAGGGTCTAATTCGATTCTGAAACATGTAGATTTTAAAATTTTCATTATTATAAAATATTCAGTTTTTTAATGAGACGGTAGGTGTGTCATTTGATGAAAGGACGGAAGTAAAGGTTGCAACATTACGAAAGGAAAAGGACCAGGGAAAAAAGCAGCTTACATTTGATTCTCTTGCGAAACTTGTATAGCCACATGTAGCCACCATTTGCCAGGAAGGCCAAATACTAAATTGCAGTATTGATTTTATAATTGCACATATTTATCTCAAAATGTAATTTAGGGCATGTTTGGTTGACAGCCACATGTTGCCACGATTTGCCCATAAAAGTTATGAAACTTACGTAAGGTTAGGTGTTCAAAATCTTTACCACATCTTAGAAAGTCTAAGAGAATCTTGCCATACTTTTCCAAATCATTGATATGTGGGACCTAATTTGTTAGAAGTGAATTTTGCCACAACTATGGTTACAACCTAATATAGCTAGTAAGTTGGTTAGACTTGCCTGGCCTAAAATGTGGTAAACTGTACTAGCAAATTATGACTAACAACCATAGGCCCTTGGTGTGAGATTTTTTGGATGCACAAAGGGTTTGTACCAATCATCACCTTTGTGATGGTTACAGAGGTCAGATTCAGGAGACTGCAGCTTCATTATTGGAAAGGAAAAGAAAAACACATATTGCTATGGTTGCAGAGGACTTCAGATTGCATTTTCATTGTCAAAAACGAAAATTGATTGATGGTGCACGCTCGCTTGCGTGTGCTGCTCAGCTTGTGCTTTCTTTCTCTCGAACGGGAGGACAGTACCAATTGAGCAGTTCATCACCAGGTAGCAGCCACACCTCAACGCCATCAGATCAGATGTTGATTGGCATAGTTGGAGTACTATGACATGTTGATTTTTCCATCTATCGTTTACACCTCGCCTTCTCATGCATATCAGAGAGATCGCGTAATTATTCTGAAGATAGCCTAGAACACAATTGCTTTCAGTTTTCGTTTGCTTGTTATGAGTGAGAAAGAAGGATGGAATTAATACGTGTGATGGGTTCAGAGAAACGGCTGCAGATAGTACAGTGCTTGATTGATCTTGACTTGTACAGTGTTCAAGTAAGTAAAGCATAGCCACAGGAACAGTCAGTTTGGTATACGTTCTAGAAGGACCAAACTTGCATAAAAACACAGCTAGCTCAAGCCTGGTGGCTGATGATATTTTGGATTCCTCGAACAATACAAGTAACCTAATATTTGGCAATTTGAATCTGTAACATGAGTGAATAACCGTTTTGCAGAAAACAGGGGTCGCAAAAGAATTAAGTATAACATCGGGTAACCGTTTTGTAGAAAATGAGACCGAAAGAGCTAACCGTTTTGCAGAAAACGGGGGTTTTGCACAAAACCATGATGGATGTTCATGTGCGTTTTGCACAAAATGGGTTAGGCCGTCGAATAATTATTATGTGCACCATGGTGTGTAGGTGTTAAGATTCAAATTTGGTATATATCTAATTTAAATAAGTATGAAAATTTTTAAAACTTTTTGGTATAAATATTAACTTGTTTACTAACTAGTTTGAACTGAATTTAAACTTATGTATGTCTTTTTTCTTAAATTTTGATTCTAGATATGTGTTATCCAAACATACAATTAACTAGGTATGTGATATATGATGATAAAATAATTTTGAATGTAAGATATTTTGTTATAAAATATGGATATCAATCAAACTATTACACCTGTGTATATACCTAGAAGTTAAAAAATCTAAAAATTTAAATAAAATTAATGTATTTCAAATCTTAAGGTCCGGGCACCATAAACCCCCAAACGGGTGTCATATATACATACACACACATATATATATACACACACACACTTTTTATGGTGCTTGAAAGGTACCTTGGGTACCTTTTAAATCAATTAATATCCACCGTTGATTCTTAAAGGGTAAATTAGAATTAGAAAATAACATAAATATGGATAATTCATCGCAGACAAAATATCTTAATTTACGTAGCTGACGATGTCTTGTGCCAGATCTTTCGTGGTCAGAGAGTCAATGGCGTTCCTTGGGCTAGCTCCTTTGTGATCAGCCAGCCGATTTCCCTAATTCCCTTTCTTGTTCTTGTGTGTTGATTCATCGTAATTCCCAACTCCCTATTAGTGATCGTGCTATCCCTGTCCTTCACCTTGCCGGTGAATCCCTATTAGGTTTGAGCAACCCAATTGGAAAAAAATAAAATCCATACTCTGATGCTGCTGGCTTCATATTCTTCGATTGGAAAGGCAAATTATTTGTGCGGTAGCGGTAAAAAATGAATCTTTAGTAGTTTTTTCTTTCTGTTCTTGATTCTAAAATGAGCTGATGTTCCTAGTTTTCAAAACAGTTCGTGAGAGAGGGGGGAAGAATTGATGTTCATGCCATGATCCTGATTAACGCAGAAGCAGCACAGTTGGTGCATGGTAGAACTCATAATTAGCTATAGCCTCGTGTCTCATATCAGAAAAAACCAGTTGCAGCATGGTTCTATAAGGTCAGTAGGAATTCTAGTGCTTTGCATCATTCATTATTGATAACCCAACATGAGAACATCTAACGAGATGTGCAGCTGCTCACTGAGATTGCTTTGCTTCATGTTGTTGAGCACAATGGCAGCATCCAAGATGCTGCACGCTGTGATATCATCATGGAAGTGATAATGGCGGCCGTTGGCAGGTACCGTAGGGCTGCAGATTGATCTCGACGGCAGCCTCCACCACGCTTCCAATTTAGGCGTAAGAGAGCAGTGCCGAGTTGAGCCTGCCAGCAGGCAACAGCTTCTAATCACACGAATTAACGATGAAAGCCGATTACTATTCTAACCTTCCACTACATTCTTAAGTTTATACCTGATCTACACTTTAAATACCTTTTTACTGGTACCTCTTATCCTCGAGCGTTAGATTGGAAGCAATCAACATCCTAAATGAATCCCAAGTACACTAGAAAGCCTCATATATATATATATATATATATATATATATATATATATATATATATATATATATATATATATATATATATATATATATATTATATGTTATGTTATGTTATGTGTGCAATCACCGAAAAAATCACGGGAAATTCGGAAAAAAATAAAAGAGAGAAAGGCTGCTACAGTCCTTCAAGGTACTGTACCATCGATGTATATATGTGTGTACACAGGATGTGTGTGTGCAAGTGCATGCAGCTAGTAGCTTGTTTTTTGGTTTAAGTGCATGTGTCTGTACGGCATGCAGCTAGGCAGCAGCAAGTGATGCAGGCTGCAGAGCAGTAGCGATCAGGCATATATGCATACATACATGCAGCACCAACAGCAGCAGCAAGGCTACTCCACACGGGAGGCGGGAGCAGTTGGTTGGGGATTTTTACTGTTACTAATTTAAATTTTTTTTAATTTACAAAACTAATTTTTGATTTGGTTTATTTGCAGAAGTAACCTCTTGCCGCCGTGGGCCAGGGCGGTGTTTAAAAACCGCCGTGGCCTAGGGCGGCGAATGGCCTGGGCCCACGGCGCTGTTGCCAGGCCGTGACGGCGTTAGCGGGGGGGGGGGGGCTTGCCGCCGTGGCCCAGGGTGGCGAATGCCAGCCTCCCGCGCGGGCCCAAAGTGCAGGGAGAGAGCGAGCGGGGACGGCGCGGGGCGCGGTGCGGACGCGGGACGGGCGCGGGGCGCGGACGCGGGACGCGCACGGGCGCGGGGAGGAGGAAGAGGCACGGGCACGGGCATCTCGAAAGCTGGGGCCATTTACCGCCGTGGCCGAGGGCTGGCTGACGCCGTGGGCCGCCGTCGTGAGGCGGTGGGCCCAGGCCATTCGCCGCCCTGGGCCACGGCGGTTTTTAAAAACCGCCCTGGGCCACGGCGGCAAGAGGTTACTTCTGCAAATGAACCAAATCAAAAATTAGTTTTGTAAATTAAAAAAAAAATAAATTAGTAACAGTAAAAACTCAGTTGGTTGGTATGCAGGTCGACGGCGCACACGCTGCAGCGTCTTGGAGCGCAGGCCCACGCATACGAGAATTTTAGTAAATTAAATCTATTTAGAAAATTAAGGGTTTTAGTCTTAATGGGACTAGGAGTAGAAGTAGAAAGTTTTAGGTATAAATAAATGAGGGGTTGAGGTCCTAGAGCCATAACTTAGGGGTTTAGTTTTGAGAGTGAGGAGTGTTTTGTATGCGCTTTATAGACATATCTTAATGTAATAAAGTTAATCTACCTTAAAGAGCATCTTTGGTGTGTATAGTTTTGAATTTCGACGGTTCAGCCGACAAGGGCACAACGGCGAGGCGGTGGTTCTACCGGCAGACAGGTGGTCTGACCGATGCAACAGAGACAGTCTGACCGGTGCACTCCATCCAGGTTTTAGGGTTTCTTTTATTCCGCAAAAGATTTTGATTTTTGGTATTCCTAACATTTACCCCCTCTGGTAGGCTTGGTTTTTGTGTTCGATCCTACAGTTGAAAAGTAATATCAAACGCTATCAACTCAAGCGCCTATTTAGCGATTCTGCTGGTGGTCTCGCGATTGTGTAGGACGTCCCCAAATGGATACGATGTGATAATTGTAACCTGATGCGACTGAAAATAGTGCACCAACTTTCGGACAGTTATAAGCAAGCCATAAAGCAACTTCTGGGCTTGAGGATATCTCATCTTGAACACGTCTAGGACTTTGCTAACAAAGTAAATTGATCTTTGAATTTTTTGTACATGTCCTAGCTCTGTCCGCTCAACGACCAATACCGTGCTGACTACCTAAGTAGTTGCCGCCAGGTATCACATGAGTGGTTTCTAGGGCATTGAACACGGGTGATGTGAGGAACTTCTTCTAGTTTTCGAATGCTTGTTGGGTTTCTGGCGTCTATTGAAAATTGTTAACTTTCTTTAGTAATTTGAAAATAGGCATGCCTCGTTCGTCAAGTTGGGACACGAATCGGCTGAGTGTCGCCATGCAGCCGGTCAGTTTCTGTGCATCCTTCTGGTTAGTCGGGGGTGCCGTGTTCATGACAACGCTGATTTTCTCCGGATTTGCCTCAATGCTCCGTTTCGATACGATGAAGCCGAGTAGCTGTCCTGATCCATCATCGGCAGTGCTCCCGAGGCCTTAAGACTCATCTACACATGCAAAAATAAAAAAAACCATATCTAAGTACAAGTTTTTTTTCCAACTTGACTCGTATTAGCTACACACACTCACACCAACATCGACTTATATTTTTTAACAAATATTTATTAAATAAATCATTTGCAATGCCAATTGTTTATCACAAAATATTAATCATAACAAGGGAGATAGATTGACCAACTACAAACAAGCATGAGTTATAATCTAAACATGAATCAATGATATTACAATCAAGATCAAATAAATACTAAAAATTCATGATTTCAATAATTTATAATGTAACATAATCACTAGCACACAGATTGAAAGAAAAAACCTCACACATAGACAAGCTGAACTAAACACTTTTTCTCAAATTAACTTGCCCTTTACAAGAGAATTTTCATTAAGTTTTATTTCTGAGCTTCTGCTCAATTTGCCTTTTAATAGCACAAAAGAAAATCTCTCAATTATTTCGGATACGTCCTTGTCGTGAATACTGTTTCCAAGGATTTTGTATTCTTTTTTTTCCTCTCATATAAGCATTTTTTTTACTTGAGGATTCTTTAGAGCATTTGAGAAATGAAAATTTCAGCAAGCATATATATAAACATAAGTCATTCAATCAAGCACTAGTGTCAATATTGCACATTTACTTAATTCAAGTAAAAGAATTATGTGTCATGCATCATATCTCTTAAAAGTAATAGCAAAGGCTCATATAAAGATTAGAACACATACAAGCAATATTAGGAACCAATAAACCTCACCTATAATGTTAGCAAGCACAAGAATATACTAGAGGTATAAAACAAAGCTCCACATTTCTTTTTTATTTTCAGATTGATAGCAATGCAATAAATTAAACATGAATGCATCAAAAAGCATAAACTCCCCCTCAAATCAACCTCCAAACCCTCCCGACGAAAAAACAAAGTAAATCGAGAAGATATCAAAGGTTTTGAAAAAGACAACCAATTTCGAACGATATCTCCAAGGTTCTCATGAATTAACATGTATCCACTTGTATTATTATCAAAAACTACTATCTCCGTAACTAGCGAGGAAAAAATAATGAAGAAGTAGATATTATATTGCTAATTTATAAGTAGGTCAATGTTATCTTAAAATCAATACTGTCTCAATCGTTTAATACATATGGGGAGTATGCCGTCAAAAGACATGTCAATGTTTTACACCGACAATAAATATATAGGGCTACTCGTCAGACCGAAACTTTATGAATTGCAAAGGAACACGAACGATTTATACTGGTTCAGACCCTCGAGATGAGGTAATAACCTATGTTCAGTTGTAGTGTATTTCCTTTAAGGATGTATGATTGTGATCTTGGTGATTCTAGCTTCAGGGGGCGCCCTGCCTCCCCTTATATATTGGGGGACAAGGTTACAAAGTAGGAGTACTAGTTGGACTACGATCAAGGGATCTCCTTCTAGGAGTACAACGTGCCCGACTAGGACTGTATTTTCCCTGTCGTACAAGATTAAGTCTGCCAAGTTCTATCGTATCCCTAATTACAAGGTTAGGCCCATCTTCTGTCTGAGTGGCCTAATAGCTTCTCATGAGGTACCCCGGGCCCATGGCACCGACAAGACCTATGCGCAATAAGATGTCGAGGCCTTTGTGTTGGGAATAGAAATAAGAAATTTAGTAATCCAACACTGAGACACATGACCAATAGAACCAGTAGGCAAAGCACATATATATGCATAAATAGAATCAGTATCAGACTTACCTAAAAACTGATCCGACTGATACTAAAAAGTCGCTCTAACCACCGTCAGCCGTCAGTCTAACCACTGATGTGCCTGTAGTTTGACCGCCCATGGCCACCGGTCGGACCGCCCAGGGTTTTGTGGTCTAATCAAGCCACTTGAAAAAAAGCTCGACCTTTGCCACCTTAACCTTGCAAGTTCACATTCTCTGTCTTTTTTCTGTTTTAACCTTGCAAGTTCACATTCTCTGTCTTTTTTCTGTTTTCTTGCAAATCTAAAGCAAAATTAAATCAAATGCCCGTCCTTACCACAATAGGAGCAATTGTACTTCAGACGTGTTGTTTTCTTAGAAGAAGAAGAAGAAGAATAAGCAATTGCATAAGTCGTAGAAAGGTTCGACAAAATTCCAATGGATTTGAAAATTGTTTTCTTTTGTTCGGGTTTTATCAAAATCTCACTGCTTTTAGAAACACCAAGAATACTCAGTGGATGATTAGTAAAATAAGCATGTGCATCAAAACCTATTCCTCTATTGTGTGTGCTCACTTTAGAAGTATCCAAAATCATATTGAGTTTCTTTTTGCCATCGAAAAATCTTTGTAAAGAACTTTTCAAATAAGCAACCTCATTTGTCAAAGAAACACAATTTTCATAAGATTTTGCAATCTCTTTTGTTTGAGACAGTTTGAGCAAGAAAGTACTTTGTGAGTTTTCATATTGTTTTGCAAAAACTCAACACGACTATGAGCATGTTTCAATTTCATCTCATTTAAAAAATACTTTTAGCAAGCTTTAAAACTTGAAACATCCTTGTGTTGTTTAATCCTTGTAGCACATAAAAAATTGAACAAAGAACTAGCACCAAAAGCAACTTTATACTTTTTCAAAAGATTCTTTGTCAATAACAACTCATCAACAACACGAGAATACAATGTAAAACCAAAAGCAAAAGATGACTCAAGCTTTTTAGTTTTCTCAATTTCAGCTTCCAATCTTAGAGAAGTGTTAGTATTGACATTTCTTAAAGTAGTAATTTCAGAATATAACACCTCACAATATTTGCAATCATCATCATCAGGAATTAGAGATTTTAATCTTGCAATTTTAGAATTTAGAACATTAACAGTATGATCACGTTTTTTTAGCTTTTTAGTACATTTATCAAGTTTATCAGAGAAGATCAAAAGCAGCATGCTCTAATTGATCATAAGTAAAATTTACCTTGTCATTATCGTTGTTATATTCATCTTCATCGGAGTTTGACACACTATGAGTAATAAGAGCTAAACTTGGAAAATGTTTACCTTTGCATATGCTTTCACCGTCGCTTTCAGATTCTTCATTGCTCAACTCAACTTGCGTAAAAGCTTCTAACAATTGGCGTACTAGTTTGCATTTACTGTTCTTTCTTTTGTCTTCAAAAGTTGAATGTTTGTTGTCCTTCTTATTCTTCTCCTACTCGTCTTTCTTGTTAGATCTCCTGAGCTTAGGATACTTGGAACGAATGTGGTTTAGCTCTCCACATTCAAAGCACTGAATTGGGCCTCCTCTTTTTCTGTTTCTAACATTACTCAAAGTTCGAGAAAATCTGTTAGCAAGCAAAGCCAAGTCCTCCTCTGAGATTTGCTCGAGTTGGTCATCGGATATGGCATTAAAAGCATTGAAAGCAGATGAAAAAGAAGCATCAACAGAAGAACTCGAAGAAGACTCCAAAGCATTTGATTTAAAATTAATCTTGCGAGAAAGAATATTCATCTCATTTATCTTAAGTTTGGTGTACAAAGATTCCAAAGTTAGAGTATTCATATTGACAGATTCTTGAATATATGTAACTTTCATCTCCCAAATAGACATATCAAGACCATTCGAAAGATGTCGAGAAATTTCAGATTCAGTATAATTAGTATCGTAAGAATCATCAACAGAACGAAGATCACTTAAAACTTTATTAAAACAAGCATAATAATCATCAAGAGCTTCTCCAGATTTCATTTCAAATTTCATATACTCCTTTTTAAAAATATATTTGCGTAATTCCATGATGTTAGAAGATTCTTGATAAAAATCACATAGAGCCTTTCACATCTCGTGCGCATTTTTAAGATGAGAAATTCGATCAAAATCAGAACGAGAAACTCCATTAAGAATTATATTGCGAGCTTTACAATTGTTTTCAAAATCGGTTTTATTGGCAGCAGTAATCTCATTAGGTATATTATAGGGTTTAGAAACTATTTGCCAAATATCAAAACTTTGGGAGATTATATAAGATTGCATCTTTTTGCACCAATATTAAAAAGCAACTCCATAAAAAAAATATGTGGCTTGATTGAAAATTTATCCACCATGGCAACTCAAGATTAATTAAAATCAAAAGAGAAGCAAATACAAGACTCTGATACCACTTGTATGATCGAATACAAGAACCAAACCTATCAGAGGAGGGTGAATGGTAGGAAAAACCAAACAACCAAATCTTTTAGCAGAAATAAAGAAACCTCTGACCTAGATGAAGTTTCAATGCACTGCTGTATACCACCGGTCTGATTGACTACCTGTCGCCGGTCTGATTGCCTACCTGTCGCCAGTCTGATCGTAGTGCTGCTGGTGCTCTAACCACCTTGATGCAGCCAATCTAACCGCCCACAAACAAAGAACACAACTCGACAAAACTGTTGAAAGTAGATCAACTTTATTGCATCCATATGTGTCTACAAAGTGCATACAAAGCACTCCTCTCTCTCTCAAAACTAAACCCTAACTTTTCTCTCTTCCAAAAGTTATGGCTCTAAGGTCTCAACCCCTCATCTATTTATACCTAAAACCTCCTACACAAAGTAGGAGTAGAACTCCTAATCCTACTAGGACTCAAACTTTCCAATCTTGGACTCCTATCCAAAATAAACTCCTCTTTCCATACGCACATAATTCCTCTTTTATGCTATATAGAATCTTTACCTCCACATGCATTGATCTCTAGCCTTTAGTATCCCGCGTGATCTCCCGATCATTCAAACATTAACTTCTCCCAAGTTGACTCTTGATCCATCACCGGCAATACTCTCAAGGCCTCAAGACTCACCAACATATGCAAAAACAAAGAAACCATATCCGAGCACAAATTCTTTTTCAACTTGGCTCGTATTAGCCACACACACTCACACCAACATCAACTTATATTTTCTAACAAATGTTCATTAAATAAATCATTTTTAATGCCAATTGTTCATCACAAAATATTAATCATGATAGTGATTTTACACTTGGTAGTCGCCGGCTGTGCCCAAGTTTGGTTTATCCTTGTCCTTGTTGTCATCAGACGTTGATGTTTGCTCAGAAGCAAACTTCTTGAGCATGAAACAGTTTTTAGCTGCGTGCTTCCCCTTTGGGTGGAAAGGGCATGGCCCGTTCATAGCCTTCTGGTATTCATCCGTCCTCGGGGGTCGCGGTCAGCTACGCTCAACAGCTGCCACAACATTGTTGGCATCCTTCCGCTCCTTCTGTCAGGGCTCCTTCTTGTCGTCCAGGGCCTCAGCAACAGTGTCGGCCGAGTCGGTGTATTTGTCCGCTATGTCGAATAGAGCTTTGATAGAGCTTGGGGGCTTTCGAGTGAACTTAGCGATGAATGGGGTGTCCTTGACTCCCTTGTGGAAAGTGGCGATGACGACCTCGTCCTTGATCTTGGGTATTGAGTTTCCCTTCTCGAAGAACCGCTTGATGAAGTCACGGAGGGATTCATTCTTCCTCTGGTGGCACTGATATAGATCGTACTCAGTAGATAGCCTCTCGTACGTTCCCTGGAAATTTGCAATGAAATGCTCACGGAGTTCTCCCTAGGAGCCGATTGACAGCCTAGGAAGCCCTGTCAGCCATGTCCTCGCCGAGTCAGTTAAGGCGACTGGGAGGTAGTTGGCCATGGCCTTGTGATCGCCTCCGGCCGTGTGGATTGCCAAGGTGTAAACTGTGAGCCAGGACTCGGGGTTGATCTTCCCATCGTGCTTCTCTATTCCAGTCGGCTTGAAGCCAGATGGCCAGTTGACTTGTTGTAGCTCGTGGGTGAACACCGGTACTCCATCTGGTTGAGGGCTGCGGCTCTGACTACGGTGATGAAATCGTTCGTGGTGGAGACCGAAGCGCTCATGCTCTTCTTCTAGTCGGTGGTGCTCGTCCTCCTTACGTTCTCGGCGTCGAGCGTTGATGTCGTGGCGGAGATCCCACCGTACTCGTCCTCAGGCATCTTGGTTGTCACGGCGGTCGTCATGATGGTGCCGCCAACGATCGTTGTTCTGATTGCCGAGTGACGTATGATGAGACTCCAAGCAATGCTGATTAGAGCCAGCTAGACGGCGCGTGCTGAAGCAGATGAGACCGCCGTGTCTGAAGCCATCTTATTTGACCGTATGAAAGTGTCTCCAGATTGTTGTCGCTGCTGACAAGCCGTAGCAATGATCATTGTTTTGATCTTCGCAATTATCGGGGTAGCCTGGTGGTCGGGTCTGAACTGCAAGGTGTCAAGTAATGTGGCAACGGCCACGACGTTCTGTTGTGGGGTCACGAAGACGTCATGGTCGTCAACTCGGGTTTGGAGGACATCCTGTTGAGCAGTTCGCAGCCTTGCGCAAGTTGTCATTGCGTGCATCGTGCTCGGCTTGCAAGCGTCGTGTGTCTTCCTCCTATTGCTCACGTAGTCGGCAAGCCTACTCCTCTTGCTGATCGCGTAGTCTGCATGCATCTTGAGTGGGAGTTGAGCCCTTGGATGTCATGAACACTTCGCATGGTGGAGAAAAGCTTGCCGAGCTGCTGTCCGACTGTGAGTCGGAGTTGGAGTAGTTTAGGGGGTGATTACAACTCCAAGTTCCCTAGATCCGATCTCGAGCGGCTCTGAGCCGTATCCGAGTCAAACTCCAGGGGATTGGATCTGCCGCATCGGAGTTAGATTGAAATTAGCTGCGGCATTGCCGAGTCCGAACAGGAGATTGACGATCTCTTCCTCCCTTAGCCCAACCTCGGCCGGCTCGATGCCGAGTCCTAGTCAAACACCGAAAGAAAGAGTTGTCCCTAGACTCACGCATCTTAGGGATTGCTGCAGCATGTCGCCGAAGATAGCTGTAGTGCTGAGTGGGCCGACTGGCACGAAGTCGGCTTTGTTTCTGGCCGACCGAATCGAATCCAAGTCAGTCAGGGTGAGATCGTCGAATTTGTCGGCGACGAAGTCAAGGCTCCCGAAGCTGATTGTCTGCCCGGGGAAGAACTTGAAGCCGTCGACTCTGGTGGTTGGATCCATCAGGCTCGTTGAAGATGATCTCGCCGAATTCCCTACCTGGCGCGCTAACTGTCGATGTTTTGTGTCAGCAATAATTATATGGGGCTACTTGTGAGACCTAAACTTGATGGATTGCAAAGAAACACGAAACAATTTATCCTGGTTCAGGTCCTCAAGGTGAGGTAATACCCTACTTCCAGCTGTGGTGTATTGCCTTTGAGGTTTCTCTGGTGAGATTTACGCTATGCCCTCAGGGAGCACCCTGCCTCCTCTTATATACTGGGAGACAGGGTTACAGAGTAGGAATCCCAATCAGATTTCGACTAAGGAATTTTTTCTAGGAATACAACGTGCCCGACTAGGACTATGTCATTTTTTTGTCGTACAAGGTTATATATGCCAAGTCCTACCATATCCCTAATTACAAGGTTAGGCCCATCCTCTATCTGAGTGGCCCAAATGCTTCTCTTGAGGTACCCGGGGCCCATGTCCTCCACAACAGCCCCTGAGACCTTCATAATTAAGTCACAGCTGATGCCGAGTGCTCATCCTCCACGGTGAAGAATTTCCGAGTGCATTGCTCCTGAGTACTCTTTGTCCGAGTGCTTCTTCTCCTGAGTTTTGCTTCATGTCAGCTGGCAACGAAGCTATGAAGGGTTTCATAGAAAAATATGAATAATATGCGCCGAATAGGCGCACCTATTAAGTGTAGCCCCCGACTTTGTGCTTAATTGTGAGACAATTAAACATAAAGTCGAAGATCTTTAACCTTGTAGTCTTTCCCAAGTAGTATACTGCACGGTATGTAGACTCTTCAGCATCATGTCAGCTGGAATAATCTTTGCTCATGGCAATTGGTGGCTAAGCATATAAGCTGAGTACCACTTCTTGTAACCCAATGTGGTTAGGTATACTTGAGAGATACCTGCATCCCCAATTTTAATGGAGACCAGCTGTCGATCCTTGTAAGGATGTATCCTTAGTACCTGGAAAATAATGTAGATATATAAACACATGTGTCCAGCAATTAGGCTTTCATGAAGCATATCTGATTATTTAATTGGTTTCTGTAAATATCATCTGCACTGTGATTTTAACATAGCCAATAGTCGGCTCTATAGAACATGCCATTTAGAAACTCATATCTTGTGGCCCAGTACCGAATCAGCCAGCCCAAGCCCACTTATCAGCACAAGCTCTATAAAAGCGGGGGCAAAGAGAAAAGATTCCCTCATCTTCTCCATTCCGCCAATCGTTTCGTCTTCCAGCTTCCGCGCCAAAATTTTGCACTTCGTCTCGCTAGGGTTTGCCATAGCCGGTTTCTCCCGCTCGAAACTTGCGCGATTCCAATCCGCCATAGCCATCCCAAGCCTTCAATAGCATTTCCCCCACATCTTCTCACCCTCAGCAATCCCGAGAGCTTCGATTGAGATCCCGGAGATGTCTGCGGAAGCTTGGTCAGTTTCGGACTGCAGCTTGACGAAGTTGAAGTATTTGGAGAAGCAACTGATGCTGCAGCGACAAGAAGTCATCCATTGGCGCACCGCCGAAGGGGAATCTATGCCGGCACCCCGATCTGGTGAGACTGTCGCCTTCATCTCTTTCTTCCATCGCGGTCTCACCCTTCCCTCTTCGGATTTCTTCCGCCAACTTTTATCCTTCTATCAACCGGAGTTAGTGAATCTGAATCCCAACTCCATTATGCAAATCTCCATCTTTGTCACATTGTGTGAATGTTTTCTGGGGGTTAAGCCCCATTTCAACCTTTTTCGGTACTTGTTCCACATTATGCCCCAGCCATCCAAAAACAAAGTCCAAGTGATTGGGGGAGCCGGTCTCTAACTCAGGAACGAAATAAAAAAGATTTATCTCCCTATTCCTTTGAAAACCTCCCTCAAGGGCTGGCATAGAGAATGATTCTATTGTTCTGATCTTGAACCTTCTCTGCCCTCTTTCATTGGCTCTTCTCCGGTGGTCCTGCCCAGCTGGTCTTCTCTGCCAAACTATGAAGAGTTGGGCTAAGTGTACCAATTGATAGAGAAGATTGATCAATTAAAGAGCTCGGTATTAACTGGTCCCTGGGTGGCGAGGTGTTTCTTGAACCGCCGCACCAGGCCTCTGAACCTGAAAAGCCACTTCGGCTAGGATTACCAAGGCAAAAATGATCCCAGTCGAGAATACCCGGACTTGACTGACGCGAACAAGGTGACTGACACATTGCTCGGCTTTTTTTGTCAACGGTGTCGGCGAAACAGGAATGGGGGTCCCACATTCCCCGGTACTCTCCTCGGGTCCGGAGCCTGCAGCCTCAACGCCCAGGCGCACGGCTGACCCGAGCTGGTCAGCCGCCAACCACCGCATTAATGGCGGGCTGACCCGAGCTGGCCAGTGCCAACCACCGCATTGATGGCGAGCCGACGGCAAGGTGACAGGGCGTGTTGCCCCCGACGCCTGCTCCATTCCCTGTACAGGCAGAGCGCTTTTGACTAAGAAGGCTTCGGAAGTCCACGCCCTGGCAGCAGAGGCAGGTGCCGTCCCATCTCCATGCTCCATCTGCTCACGGCGACGTGCTGACCAAGTGTGACTGGACGAGCAGTACCAACTCCGGCGCAGGCGTTGCAGGTGGAGGGGAGGACCGGAGAAACTCACCAGAAACTCTCTCTGGTGTGCTAGCACTGTGGACTCCCTGCTCTATAAAGGAGGATCCCAGCCGACAAGAGAGGGAGGAGAGCAAGCTTTAGCATTGAGCAACCGCTCTCTGGCTAGGACGGCCTTCGATCGCACACAGTCGCCACTGTTTTTCTTCCCCAGCTCCGAGCTCCTAGCTCGCCGGAACGACTGTAACACTCAAAACATATTCACCTCCTTCACATAGCATACACACAGAGTAGGTATTACGCTTTCCAAGCGCCCGAACCTGTCTAACGCCTCCGTCTCCTCTGTGCCCACGGTTCTCCGCTTCCGGACGATCGACCTCTCTCCCGCGCGGTTTATCACGGTTCGGACGGTCCGGACCCGGATCGGACGGTCCGAACCTTCGTCTCTCAGCCCGGGCCCGTGCACAGATACCCACAGCCGGACGCCGCGTCCGCCTGGGGAACAGCCCCCTGGCCGAATCTCAAAGGGGGTCTCCTGACTCCCGCGGTTGGAGCTCAATCCTCCGACAGCTGGCGCGCCAGGTAGGGGGTTTCTCTTCCTCAGGTGACGTGCAGAGCATCCCCACACCGACACTCTTCATGGCTGGAGGCCATCGTCCGCGGACTCGGACGAGGAGTCCGGCGACTACACCCCGCTGCAACATTAGCCCTGTGGCGAGCCTGCACTTTCTCCTCACCTTCCTGGGGCGCACGGGCGTACCGGCGGGCAAAAGCGCGCCCCGCGGCGGCCTGGTACGGCCTCGGCCCTCCCTCGCGGGGGGCCGGCAAGTGCCCCGCCGGGTCTGCCACCGCTCATCCATGAGGCGTGAACAGAGCATCGCCCTACGGCACGTGTGGCCTCAACTTTCATTCGGCGATGCCGCAGGGAGCCCTCTTGGCGGCAGAAGCTCTCCTACGCACCCCCCGGCTTTACGGAGGCGGAGGCGGGAGGGCGCTGGCTCAATGAGGTCCGCTGACCTGGTAACCGCGGCCCATCGTCGGTCGCCGCAGGCGGCCAGGCAGGGGGGGTAGCACGACCGCGCGACTCTAGCGCGAGCCGGCCTACCGCCCCAAAACAGAACCGAACCCGGGGCACAGCGCTCACGCCCCGCCGAAGACCAAGAGGCCGAGCGACCTTCGCCACCAGCTGAACCGGTGGCGGACTCATGAGGACGCCCGGGTCACTTTGGAGCGACAGCGCGGAGCGGCGCGCGGACGCCTCCAAGCTTCAGAGGCCAGGCCTCCAGCTCAACTGGCCGGCGGGAACTGCCGTTCCTCGCCCGAGCCTGCCACTACGGCGCCTCAGGTTGCCTGGCCCTCTCCCCTCGGCCTCCGGCAGGTGCGTTGGCCGGCCAAGTCCGGCCAATCTGCAGAGAAATACGACGGCTCCGTGGACCCCACGGAGTTTATTGCAGATATACACCACCGCCATCCAGGCGGCGGGCGGAGACGAGATGGTGATGGCGAACTACTTCCCCGTCGCCCTCAAGGCCCAGGCTCGCTCCTGGATGATGAACCTCCCCGAGGGATCCATCTACTCGTGGGAGAACCTTTGCCACCAGTTTGTGGCAAATTTCCAGGGCACCTTCCCGTGCCCTGGCACCGAAGCGGACCTCCACGCCCTACGTCAGAGTAGGGGTGAGGCGCTGAGGCACTTTCTGCAGCACTTCAGCCAGGTTCGCAACACCATTCCTCACATCACCCCCCACGCGGTTATCCACGCGTTCCGCTCGGGCGTGCGCGACCAGCGCATGCTCGAAAAGATGGGCACCCGCGACGTCCAAACCACGGCGGAACTATTTAGTCTTGCCGACCTCTGCGCCCGCAAGGAGGAAGCCCGGGCGTGGAACAAGCCGCGCCCTGAGGCCCCCGCCGAGGGCCCTGGGGAAGACGGCGAGGCCTCACGTTCCGCGGCTCGGCGGGACAGGCAGAAGCGCCAGAAGGGCAAGGAGGTCGCCGAGAACTTCGCCTTGGCGGCGTCCGGCAGCCCCCGGGGCAGTGCCGCCCGCCAAGACGACTACGGCGGCAAACGGCAGAAGGCTGAGCGTGCGCCACCGCCACCGGCCGCGAGCCGGAAATGGTGCTCGCGTCACGAGACGGACCGCCACGACCTCACGGAGTGCCGCGCCGTCCAGAACCTGGCCGAGCGCACAAAGAAGTTCCAGCAGGAGCGGCAGCAGGCCAAGCCCGCTCCCGATTCGGAGCAGCCACTCGAGTTCCAAGAGCCCGAGAATGTCCTTGCCACTCTTGACGGCGGGGCACACGCTCACTCCTCGCGCCGTGGCTTCAAGGCCATGAAGCGCGAGCTATTGGCCGCGACCCCGGGGCCAGGAGCGTCCCGGAGGCTGAAGTGGTCGGACGTTCCGATCACCTTCGGCCCCACGGACCATCCGGCCCGGGTACCCGGGGAGGGGCAGCTCGCCCTGGCGGTCTCCCCCACCATATGCAACGTAAAGGTGGGCCGCGTCCTCGTCGACGGGGGCGCCGCTAAACATCATTTCCCCCGAGGTCTTTGAGAAGATCAAGGCCCGGGGGCGAACCTTGCGCCTTCGTTGCCCATTATTGGGATTACGAAGGGCCTGACTTGGCCTCTTGGCCAAGTCTCGTTGCCCGTCACCTTCGGTGACCGCGGCAATTTCCGCACCGAGCACGTCGTCTTCGACGTTGCCGAATGCAACCTCCCGTACAACGCGGTCCTCGGGCGCCCCGCGTTGGTGAAGTTCATGGCGGTTACGTACTATGCGTACCTAACCATGAAGCTCCCGGGACCCTCGGGCCCGATAACAGTCCTCGGGGACGTAAAAGCCGCCCTCTCGTGTGCCGAGCAGCGCGTGGCCGACATCACCCCCGCAGCACCTGGCACAGCGCGGCGCGGGGTCTTCGCTGCGCCGCGCCCCCAAGCCGCGCATCGTCGCCACCGATGCAGAGCTAGTCAAGGAGGTGGTCCTTGGCAATGACCCGTCCCGGACCGTCAAGGTTGGCGGTTCGTTGGACGACAAATAGGAAAGCGCGCTCATCGCCTTCCTTCGGGCAAACACCGACGTCTTCGCCTGGCAACCGTCGGACATGCCCGGGGTCCCCAGGGGGGTGATCGAGCACCGCTTGGCCATCCGCGCGGGCTCGCGCCCGGTGCGGCAGAAGGTACGATGATAGGCCCCGGAGCGCCAGGCCTTCGTCCGTGAGGAGATCAACAAACTCCTCGCTGCCGGCTTCATCCGTGAAGTCGTCCACCCGGAGTGGCTGGCCAACCCAGTCGTCGTCCCCAAATCCAACGGGAAGCTGCGAATGTGTATAGACTACACCGACCTCAACAAGGCTTGCCCCAAAGATCCATTCCCTCTGCCTCGCATAGACCAGATAGTCGACTCCACCCGCGGGGTGCGACCTCTTGTGTTTCCTTGACGCTTATGCATGATACCATCAGATCCGCATGGCAGAGGAGGATGAGGAAAAAACTTCCTTTATTACCCCCAGGGGGCCTTTTTGGTTATAAAGTGTGTATGCCTTTTGGGTTGAAAAATGCTTGTTCAACATTCCAGCGTGCTGTCCGCGTAACATTTGAATCGCAGCTAGGTCGCAATATGGAGGCCTACGTCGACGATTTGGTCCTGAAGTCGCGCGACCGCGTCAGCCTGCTTCACGACTTGGCCGAGACGTTCAGCAACCTTCGATCCACGAGGATGAAGCTGAACCCGGAAAAGTGCGTTTTTGGGGTCCCGGCAGGCAAGCTTCTCGGGTTCCTCGTGTCCAGCCGCGGCATTGAGGCGAACCCGGAGAAGATAGCGGCAATCGACCGCATGTGCCCCCCGACGAGGCTTCGGGAGGCCCAGAAGCTGACCGGGATGCGTGGCCGCGCTAGGCCGTTTCATCTCCAGGCTAGGGGAGCGCGCTCTCCCCCTATTCAAGCTTCTCAAGAGAACTGAGTGGTTCACCTGGACCAGCGAGGCCGAACAAGCCCTTGACGAACTCAAGAGGTACCTAACTACGCCCCCTGTCCTCGTGGCACTAGCACTAGAGGAACCTTTGTTGCTCTATATCGCGGCAACCCCGCAGGTAGTGAGCGCGGCACTCGTCGTCGAGCGCCCCTTACCAGACAGGGCGCGAGTACCCGGACCGCATCGCCTTGGCGAACGCAGGTCTGAGAAAGTCGCCCCGGGACATCCCATATCCAAGCCCGGGCCTCCGGATCCCGGCACATATCAGACCACATTTCAGTCTGGGGCCTCCGGGGCTCAGGCACATGTTCCGGCCGGGGCACAGGTTCTCGAGGCTACGTCCCAGAATCCGCCCTCCGAGCCCGACGCCGTGGAGCCCGGACCAGGGCAGCCTCGCCAAGGCGAGTGCGGGCCTAGGAACGCGGCGCCCGGAATAACCAACATTATCACAACCAAGATGGGGCGCAAGTACCGGACAGCATCGCCTTGGCGAGAGCGAATCTGAGGAAGTCGTCCGACACATCCCATATCCATGCCCGGCCCCCGGATCCCGGCAACACACAAACCGCATTCCAGCCGGGCCCGCCGGGTCCCTGGTCACATATCGGCCGCGAGAGCTCGCCCCCTTCCGGGGGGCCCGAGCCCGGGCCATCAGCCCCCGTCGGGCCGAGATCGGGGAACACACAACAGAAGCCGGTGTACTTCGTCAGCGAGGTACTCCGCGACGCAAAATCGCGCTATCCTCAGGCGCAAAAAATGCTCTACGCAGTTCTCATTGCGTACAGGAAGCTCCGCCACTACTTCCAGGCGCACAAGGTATCAGTAATTACCTCTTTCCCACTTGGGCAGATATTGCATAACCGGGAGGGAACAGGCCGCGTCGCCAAGTGGGCGGTCGAGCTCGCTGAATTCGACCTCCATTTCAAGCGCGCCACGCCATCAAAAGCCAAGTCCTGGCGGACTTTCTGGCGGAGTGGACGCCCGGGCCCGAGTCGGACCCTGTGCTCGATGCGGGTTCCCGGCCCTAGAGCTGGCGCCCGATCCGCGCCTCCACTGGGTGATGAACTTCGACGGCTCCTGCGCCAGGCAAGCTTCTCTCCCCAGCGCCGGGGCCGGGGTCATCCTCGTGTCTCCTGCCGGGGACGAGTTCCGCTTCGTCGTCCACCTCAACTTCGGAGCCACCAACACATGGCCGAGTAACGAGGGCCTTCTCGCTGGCCTCCGGGCAGCGATTGCCCTCGGTGTGAGACAGTTGTGTGTGTTGGGCGACTCCGAGCTCGTCATCAACCAGGTGTCCCGGGAATACCAAACTCTGGACTCCAATTGGCCCGGCGTATGTGGACGAAGTGCGGAGGCTCGGCGCCGCTTCGACGACCTCAAGCTCGCCACGTCCCGTAGTCACAACCCTCGCGCCGCCAGACGAGCTCCTCAAAGCTGGCGTCCTCTCGGGCGCCGGCCCCTCCGGAGTTTTCCAGGAAGCCCTCGAGCCCCCTCGGCGGCCTCGCATCGGATTCTGGCGGGCCACCCCGAGCCCGGGCCCAAGCCGGATATGCACGCCCAGTCCAGGACTTGGTCCTTGCCGGCCGGGCCCAGTGCGCCTTCCTGGATGAGCGAGATCCGTGCGTATCTTCTCCGAGCACACCTCCCCGAAGAATGACGTGGAAGCCGAAAGAGTGGCACGCGTGTCTAAGCGCTACGTTATGGTAGATGGGGACTCTACCGGCGTGGCGCCAACGGTGTCCTACTCAAGGTGCATCCACGCGACTCCGGCATCGAGATCCTCGCCGACATCCACGAAGGGGAATGTGGCAGTCACGCGCATTCCGATCCTGGTCGGTAAGGCTTTCCGGCAAGGATTTTATTGGCCTACAAGCTTTGCAGGACGCGTTCGACCTTGTGTCAGCGCTGCCGCTGCGCGTGCCAGTTTCACGCCAAACAGAGCACCTGCCGACGCAGGCACTTCAGGTGATCCGCTGTCTTGGCCTTTCGCGGTCTGGGGGCTCGATATCCTCGGCCCCTTTCCTCGAGCATCGGGGGTTATCGGCATCTGTACGTCGCATCGACAAGTTCACGAAGTGGCCGGAGGCGTTCCCGTAATCGACATCGACAAGCACTCAGCGCTCACGTTCATCCGAGGAATCACCAGCCGCTTCGGGATCCCCAACGCATTATCACCGACAACGGCACGCAGTTCACGAGCGAGCTCTTCGGCGAGTACTGCTCCGATGTCGGCATCAAAGCTCTGCTTCGCCTCCCCTGCCCACCCTGCAGCAATGGGCAAGCCGAGAGAGCGAACGCGAGATCCTACGGGGCTCAAGACAAGGTCCTACAACGACCTCAAGAAACATGGCGTCAAAGTGGATCGACGAGCTCCCAGTGGTGTTGTGGGCCAATCGTACCACACCGAGCCGGGCGCCCGGGGAGACCCTGGTCTTCCTGGTATAACGGGGCCGAGGCCGTTCTACCGTCAGAACTCACCTTCGGCTCCCCCGGGCGCACCGCTACAAGCGACGACGTCGACCACGACAACATGCAGCTCGACAACTCGACTTCCTCGAGGAACGAAGACGGCGCGCCTCGCTCCCGAGTCGCCCGTTACCAGCAGAGCCTTAAGCGCTATCACCAAGCGCAAGATTCGGCCCGATCACTCCAGGTTCGGGGACCTAGTCCTCCGCCGTGTCCTTACACGTGCCGGAAAAAATAAGCTTTCCCCATGTGGGAAGGCCCCTTCCTGGTGATCGGTGTCTCCGACGGGCTCGTAAGATTGGGCCAGGAGGATGGGACGCTCCCAATCCCTGGAACATCGAGCACCTTCGCAAATTTTATCCGTAAACATACCCCGTAAGTTGCAGGGAACGCTCGGGCCAGCATGCGGTTCCCTCCAGAACTCAACGCTGGCCGGGGGGCCCCATGTGTGTACACATTTCATATAAACAGCTTTTTTCAATATCCTCTTAGGTCTCGTCCTTTGTCCTTTTCCGTGTGTTGCAATCCGCGGGTGCCCATTCCTTGGGAGCATATCCGGGCCCGCGCCCGTGCGGCGTTGGGGTCCGCACTTATCATCAGCCCTTACCGACGAGTAATCGTGCCCCGACGTGCTAGGTCTGGGGCGTCGTCGACACACTGCCTATTGCGTCCCTGCGGGCTCCGACGCCCTGCCTGGCTAGCTTCGGGATCGGTTTTTTCCGGAGGTTGGGGGCGAAGTGCTTGTGCGTAATCCTTTCCTCTGCACGGTCGCGACCGTGAGAATGCCTTCGGGAGGTGGTCGACCCCACGGTTCGTAGCATGGAATGGACAGGGGGACGAGCCAAATACTCTCATGGTCCATTGTGTGCAGACCAGATCTCCCCCGGTAGGCCTGAGTAGGGTGCCCGGCGCAGCACCCCGAGAAGGTCCCCAGGCCCGGGGGCCCTAGGTGGGAAGGCTTTTCCATCTCCGGTGGTAACCTCGACCCCGAGGTCGTGCCTGCGCAGCTGGTCCCCAGGACTGGGGCCCGAGGTGAGTGTGCCCAGGAAGGCGTTTCGTCTTCGGCAGTCCTCGGGCCTAGCCTAGAGCTGGCAGTGCTCCGGCCCCGAGTCGTTCCTCGGAACTGCACATGGTTGTCAACATCCAGATACGCCATCTTATTCAACTTTACGCTAGCTCGGCTATCTATCTTTTCTCTGTTTGTACGACTACGCGTTTCGCTCTCCTCGGCCCGGGGCAAGTGGGATTTGCCGAAGCCGCGCACATAGGCTGCCGGGTCAGTGCCGCCCCGGTTACCGTGGCCTGGTGACCAGGTCGTGGACCGCGCCCCGGACACTGTCGTGCCCGGGGTCTCGGGCAGCGCCCCCGTCGGCCCAGCTTAGATTCCGGGGCGGGCAGCGGTGGCCGACCGGCCAGCTCCCCCGGCATCGCCAAGGTCCGGGTCTTTGCTACCTGGCGACCGTGCACGGTCGAGGTCGGTCCGAGAGACTCCCGGCGAGCCAAAGGGCACGAGCTTAACACTTGGGCGTACCTAACCTACGCAGCGCCCCATGGGGCACCCCGGGCCATCCCCCGCGTGGCGGGAGCGGGATCTGGACCGGTGACCGGTCTAGCTGTTGCTCCAAGTCGTCCCGACCGAAATGCCTAAGATCGGACCGTCCCTCAAGGTTCGGACCTCCGAATCAATGGCTGGAAGCCCGGAGCAGGCAACGCAATAATCCAAGGTGCGAAAATTTAAACACCATTACATACATACACAAGTGTTTTTTCCTTGTACAAGATAGGCAATTTGAAGCGGAGGTCGGGAGATTCGCCGCCGGGGGAGGGGGGCTCACTCGTCATCCTCGTCAGCCATCGACTCCTCGAGGCGCTTGCGCGGTCGAAGAACCCCTACCGTTGCAGCGGCCGCGCTCACAGGCCTTTCGCGCTTCCCCCTCCTTGGCGGCATCCCCTCGAGCGCCGGCGCTAGGGAGAAGTCCGCGTTCCGAGCCGGTAGCACCGAGGACGTATCCGCCACTTGCCTGGCGAGCTCTGCTCCCTCCTTCTCCAGGACTTGATGAATGCGCTGGGGAGCGAGTCCAGCAGTCCACCAGATCGCCGAACTCCACTAGCGCCCGACGACCCAGGCGGGTAATGTCGGTCTTCTGTGGGGGCGCCGGACGCCGATGCGGCTTGAGAACCTCCGGACGCTGGAACCATACTTGCCAGGCAGGCCGTGATCTCGTCGTCAAGCTCCTTCCGGAGGGGAGAGGCTACTGCGCGCCAACCCCTCAGTCGCTTCTTCGCTCTGGCCAGCCTCTCGGTGAGCTCACCCCCGCTTGTCGATAAGCGGGGAGCCGCTTGACGCGACTATGCACAGCGGCCTCGGTTCAACCGTGCGTTTCCCGGAGGCCCTCGTCTCCATTTGCGGTACTCGGCCGCCGCGACGCCCCGCTCCCGCCGAGCCGGGAGTTTTCCTTGCCCAGGATCGCCTCCGCATCCCAAGGGCTCGGCTTGAGCATCCAGCGCTCGCGGCTAGCATCTCCATTCTGCTCGGCTCGCGTTGGTGGTCGGCCTCCATCCGGCGAGGTCTTCTTCCCAGGTCGGCCAGCCTCTTCTCCTGGTCCTGGAGGCGCCTCGCCTGTCCTAGGCCATGGTGCTGGAAAGCTTGGCGGCCTCCTCGTTGACAGACGTGGCTACCTCCCGCGCACTGACCGGCGCTCGCCGGACGGCGAGGTCGGCCTCCTTGCCCCGGAGGCGGTCCTCCCGGGAAGTTATCTCCTTCTCCCGCGCCTCTACCTCGGACCGGGCGCGGGAGGCCTCATCGGCGGCGACCTTGGGCGCGGGTTTCATTGGGCGATGCGCCCTGTTCCGCGCTTCGATCTCCTGTCGGCGGGTCGCCACGAGAGTATTTCGGTGGCAATTGTGCGGATGATGAGTTCCCTCGTTGCCACGTAATCGCTGTCCGCCCCTCTCAAGCTGCGCGAGCCGAGCGGACTCGCGCTTGTTTCTCGCGGCGGGCCGCCACTTGTACTTTCGGGCTTTGCGGGTGACCACTATTGCCCCAAGCGGCAATGCGTCTCGGGCCTGCGCGCAGCGCGGGTCGCTGCGCAGCGAAAAGGACCAGGGCCGCTCCCCCTCGCGGGAGTACACGGCGGGGCCCTGGCGTCTTCATTCCCCGCCTCGGCGAGGGACCGCAGTCGGTCAGCGAAGGCCCGCTCCGGCATGGGCCACCGCGACCTCCATATCACCACGCGGCCAGCCCGGATGCGATGCCACGGGCGTGGCGGGACGCGACAGGACATCAGTGCGTCCCCAGCACAGCCCGGCGAGGCGGCGGCGTCATCGTCGGCCCCTGGCTCTCCTGTAAGCGCCGGAACCGGACAGATAAGAATTAGGTCGAGAGACGAACTAAGGAAGAAGAACCGAATAGGGTTGAAGCACTTACTCGGCAAGGGCCTTGAAGCTCCACGCCGTGGGTCTCAGAAGTGACTGGTCGCCACCGCGGGCTGGGGTTCCCGTTTTGGCGTGTTCGCTCCCTAGCGACGCTCCCGACGCCTGCTCGCCGGCCGGAGCCACGTGCGCCTGAGACCGCTCTGGCACGGTCCCGGTGGCTCGGGCAGCCCTGCCCGGCACTGGGGTCTGCACCGGGCGGCGCTTGCTGGACCTCACGAGCGGCTGCCGCCACAACGGCCCCCGGTTCGCCCGGATTCATGCGGCCCGGAGAGGCAGCGGCCGGAACACGGCCTCTGGAGCGTCGGTCTTTGCGCTCTTTTGGACGCCGCGAGTCCTATGTGGGACCCGCGGACGCTTCCCATCCTTCTTCAACAGCGCCGGTCTCTTCGGCCGGTAAAACCCTCTCCCCGAGAACGTCGAGTATCTCGACGATCTGGGGGGACCTGCGAATGACGATGCCCATTTCCCGGCGTCGAAACCGCGAGAGGGCTTCTGGATCCTTGTCCGCCCGCGGTCAGTGCAGAGCGGCGTCATCGCCACCGGAAGCGCGCGGACCGCGTGCCCCCCTCTTCCAGCGCCGACGCCATCAGCAGACCCATCGCGCTCGCTGAGGTTGTCGGGGGTGGGTCCTTGTGATGTCCTTCGGCCCGTATACAACCAGCATGGCGGGACTTCGCTGAGCGGCGCCAGTCGCCGGCCGAGGAAATCGCCGACGACCATCATACGCATTCAGCCCACCGGCACCCAGGTCGCGATGCGCGCCTACATCTGGCGCGAGCCGCGCGTCTTCCGATGGTGACTCGGTCCAGCTCCTCGCCTTCTGGGCGCCGCGGGCGCCAGCCAAGAAGCCGTCGTGTTGCGTCGACGCCGATATAGACCCAATTTTGGCGCCACAACTCCATTTGTTCTTTCAGCGCCATGGGGGATGAACTCGCACGCCGGGGCGGCCGTGGAAGTATAATGCAGCCAACCCGCTCAGGCAAGTTGGTGGCCTTGTTCTTCGATGCGCTTTCATGGTGAAGAAGCGCCGGAAAAGGTCCACCGAGGGCATCACGCCCCAAACATCTCGCACAAATGCGCGAAAACCCAGCACCATCACGGCATTGGGGGTCAAGTGCAACATCTGCACCTCATAACGTCTCCAGCACCTGGAAGAAAAAAAATCAGAGAACGGCGGAACTAACCGCCGACCGCATAATAACGAAGTACATCTACTTCGTTGGGTTCCCTCGCGCAGGCTCTGACTCACCCAGCGCGCACGCTCGGGCGCCACCCCACCGTGTGGCGCCGCATCACCCTCTTCACGCGCGCCACCCCAGCGTCGTCGTCCAGGCGCGACGGCGGAATCGCCTTGCCACCTAGCGGCCTCACCCCGCGGCTGGCGCGCGGCATGGTGGATGTAGCGGCAAGAATGGTTGAAGGAAGAACGAAAGCAAGGAGGAGCGCGCGCGAACGGGAGACCTAAGCTCTGGGCGCAAGCAGCAACCGAAGCGACGGCGATTCAAACTCGGCTATGGGGGAAGCCGGCTGCTGCCGCTGCTGTTTATAGCCTCAAGAACCCGTGAAGCCCCCCTTCGGCTCCGCCATTATGGCCCTCGATTGGCGGACCGGAAGTGGCAACCTCGCCTCGTTCCTTGCTAAACCAGGTGGGCCCCGCGTCTTTTCGTTTCCCCGAGATATGGCCCTATTCCTGCCCGGTTAAAACCCCGGTCGAGCAACAGGCCCAGGGGCCACTGTCGGCGAAACAGGAATGGGGGTCCCACATTCCCCGGTACTCTCCTCGGGTCCGGAGCCTGCAGCCTCGACGCCCAGGCGCACGGCTGACCCGAGCTGGTCAGCCGCCAACCACCGCATTAATGGCGGGCTGACCCGAGCTGGCCAGTGCCAACCACCGCATTGATGGCGAGCCGATGGCAAGGTGACAGGGCGTGTTGCCCCCGACGCCTGCTCCATTCCCTGTACAGGCAGAGCGCTTTTGACTAAGAAGGCTCCGGAAGTCCACGCCCTGGCAGCGGAGGCAGGTGCCGTCCCATCTCCATGCTCCATCCGCTCACGGCGACGTGCTGACCAAGTGTGACTGGACGAGCAGTACCAACTCCGGCGCAGGCGTTGCAGGCGGAGGGGAGGACCGAAGAACTCACCAGAAACTCTCTCTCTCGGTGTGCTAGCACTGTGGACTCCCCTGCTCTATAAAGGAGGATCCCAGCCGATGAGAGAGGGAGGAGAGCAAGCTTTAGCATTAGCAACTGCTCTCTGGCTAGGACCGGCCTTCGATCGCACACAGTCGCCACTGTTTTTCTTCCCCAGCTCCGAGCTCCTAAGCTCGCCGGGAACGACCTGTAACACTCAAAACCATATTCACCTCCACATAGCATACACACAGGAGTAGGTATTACGCTTCCAAGCAGCCCGAACCTGTCTAAACGCCTCCCGTCTCCTCTGTGCCCCACGGTTCTCCGCCTTCCGGACGATCAACCTCTCTCCCGCGCGGTTATCACGGTTCGGACGGTCCGGACCCGGATCGGACGGTCCGAACCCTTCGTCTCTCAGCCCGGGCCCGTGCACAGATACCCACACCGGACGCCGCGTCCGCCTGGGGAACAGCCCCCCTGGCCGAATCTCAAAGGGGGGTCTCCTGACCTCCCGCGGTTGGAGCTTCATCCTCCGACAAGCGGGGTCGTAGAGACAGAAGACGCCGAGCGCGCCATTGCAGCCTATAGCCAGAAAAGGCCTCGGCCACAGGTAATCTTGAAAAGTTGATTTGGAATTGCTATCCATTGTTGATGAATATCTGTGGACATTTGTCTGGAATCATCTTCCAATGTATTATGTATGTTGTTGAAACATTTGTAGGATTGTGAGGAATTTGATGATGATTCCCAAACCCTGTCGGCCACCAAAACGAAGAAGAGACCGGCCAGTCTTTCTGCTGCTCAACCCAGCTCCAAGATAGTTGGGAAGAAACCCATTGATGATCCGGGCAAGAAAAGAGCAAGCAAGCCGAGCGCAGTGCCGAGGAGTCTGAAGATCAGAGACCCCGCTAGTTTAGCCCCCTGGCCGCCAAGCCCGAGGCCTTATCCTCCGAGTCCAAGGCCAGCAACATCAAGCTCAAGGCGAGCACCATCGAGCTCAGCAATATCGAGCCCAAGGGCGGCGCCGCCGAGTATCTCAACGCCCCAGTCGGCTATGCCAGAAACAGAGCCGACTGGAGGTAAAATGGCACCGTTGACTGCCGCGCCGACTAGCTCGACAGCCAGCAGCTCTCCACCACTGATATCCTTTGGAGCCCCCTCGTGGAAGTTCAAGATTTCCAAGAGGTAAGCAATCTTCAATCTTCCAAGAATCTTGAATGATGCGCTAGTATCTTGATATTTGATTCACTGTACAGGAAACGAGTTAACATTGATCCCAAGGGGACTATGCCAGCTGCTCTTGTTACCGAGTCATCCCTAGCCGAGCTAGTGCCGACAAGTTCTTCTGCCGAGCCAGGGGCTGTAGATGCAGTCCCGGCAGTAGGACCACTGGTGCCGGCCGACCAAGGGGCAAGTGCTGAAGCTGCCCCTCCAGCCCCTGAGCAAATCGTTGAAGCCCCAGCAGCCACTGAATCCAGGGTCAGGACCCTATTGCCACTCATATCGGTGTCATCTTCTAATGAGGTGGACATCCCTCGGCTCGAATCCCCTCCTCGCGACTTCCCGAGAACATTCCATTGTGTATCCCCTGATGGAGTCGCGGAGAGCTATGAGCATGATGAACAAGCCACGTCAAGGGAGCGTGAAGTTCTTCTTCGTGCCGCAATCGCCGTGTCTAGGGGAGTTCAGGTATGTAGCAAATCTTGCCATGTTGAGTTCTTGATGGTTCTCCTTAATCTGGTACTCCGTCATTTGACTATGTTTTGCTCTAAGCAGAAGATTGTCGACCGTTCGGAGAAAATGAACAAGGTCCTGATCTAGCTCGCTCTCCATCTCCAACGACTAGGCTAGCTCCAGGCCGCCAAGGACAACTTGGAATGGACTAGCCAGGAGAAGGAAACTTGGCTAAGGGGAGCAATAGATCAGCTCAGGGACGAAAAGTGGGCTCTAGCCAAGAAGATCAGAAGTAAGTCTTCTATGTTATCCTCCCGAGTAAATCCTGAGTATATCTCTTTAGCTTTGTTGATTCCTGACTGCCTTGTTGAGTTCTGACTGCAATCTCGAGTTCTTAACTATTCTGATTTGCAGCCCTCGAAGTCGAATTGAAAACCCAAGCAAAGAAGAGGAAACAACAAGAGATTAAGCTAAAGGAAGTTGAGAAGGCCAAAGCCAAGGTGGAGGCCGACTATGCGAGTAAGCCTCCTCCCTGACAATAACCTTATCCCGTCTTCTTATTACTCCGACTGCATTTTTTGGCTAACAAGTATACTTGTCTATGAATCTGAATAGCTTCGAAAGCTAATGCCCGGACCCAATTCAACGCCTTTACAGAGGAGGTCAAGGTTGTCAAGGAGTCACGGAAAATTCTTATTGAATCCGTGAAAGGGCTCCTTGACATTATGGAGCCTCACCATGCTGGGACCAGCTCCAGTACAGTCTCCCAGGTGCAGGCACGCCTTAGCAAAGCCCCGAGCATCTTGAAAAAGTACTCGGATGAATGTTGTCGGTGCCATAGGCTGGGTACCTCATGAGAAGCTATTATACCACTCGGAAAGAGGATGGGCCTAGCCTTGTAATTAGGGATATGATGGAACTCAGCAGACTTAACCTTATATGACAGGGAAAATACAGTCCTAGTCGGACACGTTATATCTCTAGAAGGAGATCCCTTAGTCGTAGTCCAACTGGGACTCCTACTTTGTAACCCTATCCATCGGTATATAAGGGGAGGCAGGGCACCCCTCGAGGGCAGAAGAAGTCATACATCCTCAAAGGAAATACACCACAGCTGGACGTAGGATATTACCTCATCTCGAGGACCTGAACCAGTATAAACCTTTTTGTATTTCTTTGCAATCCATCAAGTTTCGGTCCGACGAGTAGCCCTATATATTTATTGCCGGTGTAAAACATCGACAGTTGGCACGCTAGGTAGGGGCTTTGTCGAGATCATCTTCATCAAGCCTGATGGATCCAATCACCGGAGTCGACGGCATCAACTTCTTTCCCGGGCAAACAATCAGCTTCGGGAGCCTCGACTTCGTCGCTGACAAGTTCAGCAACCTCACCCTGTCCGAACCTGACTTGATCCGATCGGCCAGGAAACAAGCCGACTCTGCGCCGGTCGGCCCACGCAGCACTGTAGCAACCCTCGTCGACTTGCTGCGGCAATCTTCATCTTGTCCGGGTCTCGGGATAACTCTTTCCTTCGGTGTTCGACTCGGACTCGGCCTTGAGCCAGCCAAGATTGGGCTAAGAAGGGAAGAGATCGTTATTCTCCTGTACAGACTTGGCAACGCCGCGGATATCTTCAAACAACATCCGACGCGACAAACCCGATCCCTTGGAGTTCGACTCGGATATGGCCCAGAGCCGCTTGAGATTAGATCTAGGGAGGTCGGAGTTATAATCACCCCCATCAACTATTCCAACTTTGACTCTCAGTCGGACTCCGACTCTAAGTCGGACATCAGTTCGGCATGCTTCTCTCCACCATGAAAAATTTTCATGGCATCCAAAGGCTCTACTCCTACTCAGGAATCACGCTGACTACGTGAGCAGCAAGAGGAGGAGGCCCACCGATTGTGAGAACAATAAGAGGAAGAAGCAAGACGCCTGCATGCCCGCAACGACGACCTGCACAGGGCTAGGCGGATTGCTCAGCAACAAATCCTCCAAACCCAAGTCGGTGACCACGACGTCTTCGTTACAGCTCAACAGAACGTCGTAGAGGCTGCAACTCTGCTAGACACGCTCCAGTTTGGGCCTGATTACCAGGCCACCCCGACGATAGCAAGGATAAAAGCCATGATCACCGCTGCTGCATGCCAGCAGCATCAACAGTCGGGCGATACCCTCATACCGACCAACCGGTCGGCATCTCCAACCACGATCTCATCTGCCTCAACACGACGCCGAGCGGCCGGCTCTAGTCGGCTGCACACGGAGTCACGCCACACGTCACTCGGCAACCACAATAATGCCCGGTGGCACCGACATCCAGACGACGGTCTGGACAACCGGGATATCCGAGGCCGACTACGACGTGATCTCAGGCAAGACATCAACGCACGACGCCACGAATGCGAGGAAGATGAGCATCGCTGATTGGAAGACGAGAATGAGCGCTTCGGCCTCCACCACGAACGGTTTCACCACCGCAGTCGGAGTCGGATTCCTTAGACAGATGAAGGTATACCAGCCTTCACCCATGAGTTGCAACAAGTCGGCTGGCCGCCAGGCTTCAAGCCAACTGGAATTGAAAAATACGATAGGAAGACCAACCCCGAGTCTTAGCTCACAGTCTACACTCTGGCGATCCAAGCAGCCGGAGGAGATCATAAAGCCATGGCTAACTACCTCCCAGTCACTCTAGCCGGCTAGGTGAGGACATGGCTAACGGGACTTGCCAAGCAATCAATCGGTTCCTGGGGAGAACTCCGGGAACGCTTCATCGTCAACTTTTAGGGAACATACGATAGGCCATCTTCCGAGTATGATTTGTATCAGTTGCATCAAAGGAAGAACGAGTCTCTTCGTGATTTCATTAAGAGATTCTCTGAGAAGTAGAATTCAATCCCAATGATCAAGGACGAGGTCGTCATCGCCGCCTTTCGAAAAGGAGTCAAAGACACCCCGTTCATCGCTAAATTCACTCGGAAGCCTCCCAACTCTATCAAGGCTCTATTCGACATGGAGAACAAGTACGCCGACTCGGCCGACACTGTTGCTGAGGCCCTCGATGACAAAAAGGCACCCTGACAGAAGAAGCGGAGGGACACTGATGACGTGGCCCCGACTAAGGCTGGGAACCGCAAACGCAAATCGGACGACTTTATTGTGGAAGTCGGTCACAAGCGTCTTCGACCTCCTACAACTGAAGATTATCAGAACAACAAGTGACATGCTCGGGGGCTCAAAAGCCCAAACACAAGGATGGCATCCCCACTCCCAAATACTGAACAGCTAAGTCACTTTCTGATAAATATTTCCTCACTCAGACTCACCAATGCCACAGCCGCTTACACCTAATAGGTGTACAAGTTGCACATTTTTCTATTTTTTCTCTTAATAATTGCAAAAGTACTCAAGTAGCATAAATTCCGATCCGTGAAACTTTGCACTATGAAAGATGAACTCAAGTCACCCAAAACGCGTGTCTGGGAAAGAGCCATGAGCCAACTCCCAACGCTAGGGGGCTATGACTAGTCGGGCAGAGTGCTTAAATATAAGAGGTCAACTACTCGGGAAAATTACTATCAATAAGAGGAAGAACACATATTTACATATATTGTAAAATACATAAATTTTATTCGGGTGATTGTTTTCATCATCAGATGCTACTCATCCGATATGTTTATAATGCAGGGCCAGTTCCGGATACATGTGACAGGAACTCGGGGCTACGAGCCTATCTTCTACGCTCGGGGGCTGGACCAGTCTGCCAAGATACGCTTGGAGTGCGATGCTTCAAGAGTCACTCGGAATGCTCTATGAGGGCTATTGACCGAGTACTTGCGCTAGTCGGGACGTCATCTTCCCTGGCTACGCTCCATGTGGGCTAAAAACCGACCTCCGGCCCCAGTCGGAGCTCAGGTACCACTCGGTTGAGTGAGGTACGCCCCATGAGGGTCGCCAGCTGAATCCTATGCTAATGTAAGGTTCGGGTACCTTATTCGGCTAACAACCGACCTCCGGCGCCAGTCGGAGCTTGGGTATCACTCCGCTAGGTGAGGTACGCCCCATGAGGGTCGCTAGCCAAATCCTATACTAATGCTAGGTTCGGGTACCTTATTTGGCTAATATAACTGACCTTCGGTGCCAGTCGGGGCTCGTGTACCACTCGGCTAGGTAGAGTACACCCTATGAGGGTCGCCAGCCGAATCCTATGAGATTCGAGTACCTTATTCGGCTACAATTTTGCCAGGTTGGGTACGTCCCATGAGGGTCGCCAGCTGAATTCTATGCTAATGCAAGGTTTGGATATCTTATTTGGCCATAACTCTGTTGGGTAGGGTACGTCCCATGAAGGTTGCCAGCCGAATCCTATACTAATGTAAGGTTCGGGTACCTTATTCGGCTTACACCTAATAGGTGCGCCTATTCGGCGTGTAACATACCCAAAACTGTAAAGAAATAAAAGTGATGTGTGAAAAGTGGGAGGCAATAAAAACACATTATTTATCCTAGTATTATCCACATTTTGATTTTTTTTTTGTTGCATATGCATTTCTAGGAACCACAATTGCCATTTCAAATTTTTGAAGGAACTCTTTGGAGGAATAAAAATCTAAGAAAATTCCCTTAGAAACTAAACGATATCAATCAACCACTGTGATTTTCACTGAATTTTATCAATTCAATAATTGTCTCAAATAAATACTCTTAACTCGGCAAAATATGGAAAATTTTCACTAACAGACAGCCTACTTGACATTTTTGCCAGAATCAATCCATCAATTAATTTCTCACCAAAATTTACCAGAACCTGGATCAGACCGTGAACTAGTTACAGTAAAAGTTTCAGTACAATATTCACAAAAATTGAACATAAAATAATAGGACAAAACCTACTGACTCAGGTTAGAATACAGGGAAGACTGAATTTTAGCCGAACTTTGAAAATTTATCAGGAAAAATCTACAAGCCACATAACTCTGAAAATTGGCACAGAGCTAGCCATTACCACTCACTGCTCACAGTAATTTTTCCACGATTTTATCTACACTGTAACTCGGCCAAAACGCCAGCTCAAGTGACCTCCCCAGCTACTCCATTGACACGTAGTCTCTAGAAGGTGTTCTCTCTAATTTGTCACTGCCAAGTGGGTCCCAGCCACTGTGGACCCCATCTGTCGGTCACAGGCATCCTCCAACATGGCCCCACCTGCAGGACACCGTCACCACGCACGCGGACACGTGCCAGGCCGCCGGTTACACGCCCACAGAGCGGTGCCAGCACACTCTCCTCCATTTCCTTGGCCAAGTCGACGGCAACCCGAGCCACTTCGCCATTTCACTCTCCTCGCCATTCTCTCTCTCTTCTCCACGGAGAGCCCAAGGTGAAAACCACCACACCGCTGAGAACGCCGCCTTCTTCCTCAGCACCAGCGAGATCCCGACGGCCGCCGTCCTTCTCCGATGAGCCTCACCGCAACTAAGTCCTGGGAACGTGATTGCCTCTGGATACCTGACCCATTTTCCCTTCTTCTTCCCCTGACTTCAAGGTTGAAGACGCCGTAGTGAGCACTCGGCTCCGGTGACCATCGCCACGGCATGGCTAACGTTCTCCCTGACTGAAGCTCGATAGGCGTTGATCTTTGGACAGCGGCATCGCCGACTCAAGTCAAGCTCAAGGATTGCGCACGAAGAGCTGAAGAACCCCAAGGCCGTAGATCCGAGTCTTCTTCTTCTCCGCCGGATGCCATGCCCCCTTCTTGCTCTCTCTGACCATGGTGAGTTACATCTCGATTCCCCGCGCATGAAGCTACTCCAGGATATCACTGAGCTAACGCCGACGGACTTCTTCTGGATTGTAGCCCAGATCCGGCTGTCGACGATCAACCGAAGTACTCCGCCACCGTGAGACCTCTTCTGACGCGCTCGCCGCCGTTCCAGCACTGCCGAGTAACCCAACACCTTCGGTGAGCCTCTCCAGTCCCTCAAACATCGTATGCATGTATCCATTCGGCCCGTGAAATGCAGTCCATATGCATGCCAAGTGAGTTCGCCGCCTCCGCCGTTGTCGCTGTCGATTTCGACCACCCCAGACAGTGAGACTACCACTGACAGCTGCACAAGAATGTGTAGAACATTTCTCCTTTTGGCAACTCAGCGAGATCGACCGCCGTTCGCCGTCGCCGAGTCCTCGAAGTTTGTTGGACGCATTCGTCGTCGCTTGCTCTGTCCCTAGCCACTGGCAAGCGGGCCCCACACAATTAGCACGTGAGGACAACTGTCAGCAAGAGTTTAAAACAGTCGAGTCCCTTTTTGTAAAAATACCAGTCACTAACGAGTGGACCCAGGATCTAAATGTAATATCTAAAAACAACGGGGACTCTTAATGAAGATTCCCTCTCACACGTGGTAAAGGACTACGGGTTGATTCTTGGAAATTCTGAGGGCCTTTCTGCAAAGTCACTCTGACTGACATGGGGCCCCATCCTTTATAAAATCTGAAAAAATAAAAGAAATGGATAAAAGACTTTCTGATGAACTAGAAAATAGGCATAAACTTGTAAAAATTGTAGAAAATTCATTCTAACATCAAATTGAGTGAAACCAATTTTTTTGGTCTTGTAATTGTATTCTCTACAATTTGGTAAATTAAAAAGTAGCACTTTCTGTACAGAAAACCTGCATAAAATTATGGGAATGGAAAAAGGGGTGAAAATAAGACTTTTAACTAGAATATTCATAAGAAAATCATTCCATCTCAGAAAAATGTCAAACCAATTTTGTAATTCTTAGAAAAATGTACAATTCCCATTTATAAAGTTATTTTGGACAGAACTAAACCACAAATTACCAGCAAATTTCATACTCTTAAAAGGACACATAAAAATTGTAAAAATCATATCTCACAAATGGTAAGTGCAAAAATAAAAATAATTTCACTAGAAAGTATCTAAAACCAATACCAAATCACTGCACAATAATCATGCATATTAGAGCATTTTGCATTTTTGTATTATTTATTGGTTTTGCTTTAACTTTAAAATTTTAAAATTTAGAAGAAGAGCTTTTGGAGTTTGAGGAGGTAGATTATATTGAGGAACCTAAAGCAAATCTAGATCAAGGCAAGAATCCCACTACCTTTGAACATATTGCTCCTAAATTTTAGGATTATCAATGTTTTTATTTTAACTTGCATCGTTATTTTGCTATGTATATTATATAGATTGTGGGCAATGGTAGTTAATCCCTTTTTCTACATAATCCACCTTGAAATCTTGATAATCTACTACTTGTAACCTTAGGATGGGTGGAAGTACTTGTTAAGTGCTTGCTATAAGGTATATACTTGTATATATGCTTAGACATGCCTAGCTACTTACAAATTAAATCATGGCTATCTAATTATGTTTGAAATGGGAATTTATTTACTTCTGATCAGAGATGAATATTTATGATATTTGTGAACTAAAACTGAAGAAAAACCATTTTAAAACTTGGGCAAGCAAGTGGTACACATATGTGATAGTTGTGTATCGATAGGGGGAGTGTTTGCCTAGGTTGCTTAAGGACCGAACTCAGTGTCATTTCTCATGTTAAACAGTACAACCACATGTGCTAGTATGAGATAGCTATAGTGGATTAAGTTGCTTAATGTTTAGCCTTGTATTTTGGTAGGCTGAGTAGTATGGGCAGTGCCTACAATGGACCGTAGGGCTGTTCAGAGGAGCTACCTATATCCCGTAACGGAATAGGCGTTTAAGTTAGTCCAATACAACGTTGTGTGCCTCGTGGGGAGCCGGGTAGGCTGCCGCCACGGCGCTGGGTTAAGACGTGGGCCCGCCACCCACGGCATCAGTTAGCACCCCGATGCGGAGTAACACACCTCGTGCTGGTGCAAGGCTAAATGTTAGGTAATGTAAAAGCTGTGTTATGACCTCTAGACCACATTCAATGTATAGAGTGTGGTGGTACCGACGGGTGCCGGACAAACTAGAGCGATCACATCATGTGGGTAAAGTTGTACAAACTCTACAGAGTCAAAACTAATCTGTTAGCCGTGCTCACGGTCATAAGCGGCATGGTTGTGTCCATTGAGTATAGATTTCTGCTTTTAAAATATTTTATGGAATGGGATGGTTGGGTGAAGATTTTTACTGATCTATACTTGGTGATTGATGATATGATGATGAAATAGAATGGAGCTGAAGTATTAAGTTGTATTATAGTCTTACTGCCAAGGAGGGCAGTGAAGTTATTATTTATGAAAATCGATGCCATGATGTTACTCTATTAGTGTATTATGCAATTTGACTTATGAACTTTTCTTTTAAATTGTTGCGAAATAAAATTGGCTTTCTGCAATAAAAATGAGCCTCATCATACAGCTTTACCTTGATTACAGCTTACATGTATAATTAGGTTTGATTGTGGCCTTGCCAGTACCTTGCGTACTGAGTTCTATTTTATTTCTGTGTATGCCCCAATAGATCCATGCACAGGTGAAGATGAAGATTTGTATGATGACTGTGTGGGTGAACAGGTTGATCAGGATGGTCCTATCTAAGGGTTTACCCTTAGTCGATTGCCTGAGGGTTTTGGGTAGCCAAGCTTCCGATGGACTAACTATTTAGCCTGTACGGCTTATGTAAACATTAATTAATATATATCTGTATATGTACTTCTGGCTTAATTAGCTCAATACCCTCTATATTGGATATTACTTGCTAAGATGAACGTGTGGGACTAGAACTTTCCTGGGCTAGTCACACATTAGTAAGAATTTAGAAATGATGAGATGCATGGATGTTGGTTCAACCGTAGACCATGTCCCCAGAAGTGTGTATCGTGTTTGGTCGGCACCTTCGTGTGTTTTGACGGGCACATTTTGCCGTTTCGGACTGGTGAATCAACCCTCCAAATATCTCTTTATTTCTGAATTCGGCGCGTTGGGTTTGTATTATGAATGGGTAAATATTATGGCAAGGCTGCGATGAGGATGGATGGTTAATGCACTTATTTGGTTTTTCATTCGAGATCCCATCCATCTAGATATTTCGCGTTGTCATAGTAATTACTCTCCATAATGCATTTCTAGGGTGCCCGTACGGCGCACATTATTCATATTTTTCCATGAAGCCCTTCATAGCTTCGTAGCGAACCGACATGAAGCCGGACTCGGGAGAAGAAGCACTCGGACAAAGAATACTTGGGAGCAATGCACTAGGGAATTCTTCACCGTGGAGGATGAGCACTCGGCGTCAGCTGTGACTCAACTATAAAGGTCTCAAGGGCTACTGTGGAGGTCATGGGCTCCGGGTACCTCAAGGAAGACAATTACGGCCACTCGAACAGAGGGTAGGCCGGTCCCTATAATTGAAGATAGATTAAGACTTGGCTTCATATTACCTTACATGATAAGGAAAGGGATATAGTTCTAATCGGATACTCTATGTACTGATAAGAAAAGCTCTTGGTCGTATCCGACTGGGTTTCCTACTCTATAATTCTCATCCCTCCGGTATATAAGAAGGGGTAGGGAGCCTCTTGGGGCATATGACAGTCTCATCAGAGAATACCGCGAAAGCAATACACCACAACTGGAAGTAGGGTATTACCTCATATCGAGGGCCTGAACCAGTATAAATCTCATGTGTCTTTTCGAATCCATCGAGTTTAGGTTCGACGAATAGCCCCATATAATTATTGCTGATACAAAACATCGACAATCATCAATATTCAACAAAAGAGTTAGTAGAACTTGAAAAATTTTCCATTGATATGCTCAATGGGGTAACCATACCACCTCCAAAAAGAGGTGACTAAACTCAGGATATATTCTAGCAACCAAACAACATCTCTTGCATGCAGAAATACTTTCAGCCCTGTCATGCAACCAACCAATCACCATCTCAATATATCCAGACTCAACTAATGCAGCCAACCAAACAAACCCAATTGTATCACTCCATCCTGGCTCAGACCAGCTTGTACGACTCGTGCGATCTTGGCTGAGAGCACCTAGGCAACCAAACATGCCCTTAGTTGCTTTATAACTAAGCATAGAGTCGGGGGCTACACCTAATAGGTGCACCTATTCAGTGTACACTATTCTATATTTTACATGACGCCCTTCATAGCCTCATTGCCAGCTAAAGCGGTCTTAGGAAGAAAGGCACTTGAGACAACAAGTACTTGGGAAGATGGCACTTGAGAATTTCTTCACCGTGGAGGAAGAGCACTCCGTAGCAAGCTGTGACTCGACTACGAAGGTCTCAGGGCTACTGTGAAGGACATGGGTCCTGGGTACCCTGACAGACTGCAAATACGGCCACCTGAATAAGAGGTGAGTCGGCCCATGCAATTAAGAATAGAGTAGGACTCCGCTTCATGTTACCTTGCACGATAAAAAAAGGGATATAGTCCTGGCCGAGTATTACATGAAGCCTTGGGTCATATTCGATTGGGTTTCTTACCCTGTAACCCTTACCTCTCGTCATATATAAAGGGGTAGGTATCCCTCTAGAGATAACGATAACTCACCATATAACATACAACAAAAGCAATATACCACAGCTAGAGTAAGATATTATCTCACTTCGATGACGTGAACCAGTATAAATCGTATTATCTTTTGAATCATCTAGTTTTAGGTTCGAAATATAGTCCCATATTTATTATTGCTGATATAAAATATCTACACGGAGTGGAGTGAAAGATTAATAATAAGATATATTATATGGTTGCGTTAATGTGCTTGTATAAACAGCATGCATGCAGGAATCTCAGTCGAGGACTATACAGGAGTATATTATATATACACGTGTGTGCGCTAAGAACAACACATTAAAGATCACACAAGTCTCCTGAGTCCTGAAGATATACGGAATGCAGAAAACAGCAGCATTTTTAAGGATTTGCGCTGTGATTATCGGTTCGACTCCTCCGGAATTCAAGGTTAGAAAAATCAAGCGCCCTTCAGTTCATACGTATAGTATATATCCCTCGATCTCGTGGTTCGCAACTATTTGTTTTCATTTCCACATTTTTCTCTTGCTGATCATGACTCTTGTGATGTATTATTATTCTCTTTGTTCCAAAATAAATAAATATTTTAAATTTTAAATTTATTGTAAAATAAATAATTGTTTTAAGTACTTGTCTCATTAATTATTATGTTTTATTTAAATTTTTTCCTATTTTATTCTCGACGATCCTCTCAATAACCCTAACAATTTCTCATTTAATAAGAAACATCTTAATCATTTTTTTATAATTTATCTTTTAGTATCTCCTAAAGTAGTCACAAGATTGAGGGAGTATTAGTTTTTATCTTTTGCAAGGTGCGGTGCTCATGATTTACATCACCCAGGCATGCACGTACTCACTTGCGTGTGTGTTTTTCTGAGATTTAGTGGACGTCAGTGTTGATTTGACCCTTGGTAGGATTGGGTACTGCACAGCCACACAACTCAGGAGTTTGAATTGGTTTCTCACCGTGTTTATAAATTGCACTTAAAACAAAAAATATTAGTGTATAATTAATTAAATATAAACTATTAAAAATTTAAAAAATAGATATATTTGATTTTTTAAGATACTTTTATATATAAAATTTTTTAAAAAAAACTTATCGTTTTATGTTTTGGGATACGTGCTAACGAAAATCGAGGTCCACGGACAATAAACAAAAGCCACAAGCCATCCTAAGAGCAAGCTCAATGGAACTCCTAAATTTGACCCCCTATTAGCTAGAATAGGAGCTCTCTCATCTATATTCAACCTTCTATTTTATTGCAAACTCCAACCGACCTCTTATATTTTTAGGTGGGGCCCACTTGTCAATGGCCCACTCCCTTTTCTCTCCTCTCTCTCTCTCACTTTTCTCTTCTCTTCTCTTCTCTGTGGGCTGACGCAGGCGGGGCGACAAGGCCGACGGCTCGGGGCGGCGGAGCTCGGGGCGGCAAGGGCGGCGGGGCCGACGGCTCGGGGCGGCGGGGACGGCGGGGCCGACGGAGCTCCGGGCGGCGGGGGCGGCGGCTCGGGGCGGAGCCGGGTGGGAGACGCCGGCGGCCCGGGGGGGGAAGAGGAAGGGGGCGGTGGGGCCGACGCAGCCGGGATACGCCGGCGGCCGGTCTTCCAAGATCTGAGGTGAGCCATTCTTCTCCTTTTCCTCCTCTCCTCTTTTTTTAGGTTTTGCATTTGTTGGTGCCGATGGTGCCTGTCGGAGGATTAAACCTCGACGGCGGGAAATCGGAAGACCCCCTTTTTGAGATTCGGCCAGGGGAGTAGTTCTCAGGCGAAGCCGACTTCGGGTGGAAGAAGATGAATCAGCGCTCGGGACAGAAACAGAGGGGCCCGAGCTGGAGACAGAAAGGTCCGGACCGTCCGAATCGGGTCCGGACCGTCCGATCTGTTGTGACCACGCGGGAGAGACGGGGGGATTTATACAGGTTCGGGCCGCCGGAGCGTAATACCCTACTCCTGTGTTTGGGACTATGAGAGAGAGAGATGAATGTGGAGCGGAGTTTACAAGGAGGACCCTGGGAGCTCGGAAGCTCACCGGGAACCCGGAGGTGGCGTCGGTCGTTCTACCAGTGACCGGACTCGAGGAAGGAGGAGGAGATCTCTGTTGTCTAAGGCCGGAGCTTGAGCTGCCTTCGTTCGTCTACGGCATGGATCCTCCTTTATAGGCGAGGGGAGTCCACAGTGCCGGTACGCGGAAGGAGATATTTTCCGGTGAGGTCTCCTGTGCTCCTCTCCGCCTGCGACACCCACGCCGGAGTTGGAGGAGCGTCCCGTCGCCCCTGTCCGCCTGCAACGCCCACGCCGGAGTTGGAGGAATGTCCCGTCGCTCACCTCCCCGCCAGCGTGCCCACGCCAGAGCAGGTATGCAGCGGGCGGTAGAGTCGTGAGGATGTGATGGGGCGTCTGGTCCTCTGGTCGACGGAGCGGGGAGACGTGACGGCGCACACCTCAAGTCAAAAGGCTCTGACTGTGAACGGCGATTGCACAGTGAAAGGAGCCTCCGTAGTCAAAAAAGGTTCTGACTGTACAGGAGCGGGCGACAGGCGTGTCTTGTCGTCTCATCGTTAATGTGGGTAGTTGGTCAACCGGTGCCGTCTACTGAAGAAGCCGATCCAGGAGAGGCACTCGGGAGAAGCCGTAGCCGATCAACTCGGGAGGTGCCGATCCCGCCGGGGGAAGCCGATGCCGATCGCCTCAGTCGGGAGAAGCCGAGTCCCCCGTCGGCACCCGGGACTCGGGACCGAGGCAGTCGGCACCCGGGGCCCGGGCCGGGGCAGTCGGCTCCCGGAACCCGGGGCCAGTCGGGGGAGAACCACTCGGGAGCGGGTGGTTCCCGGGCTCTAGGTTCTTAGCTGGAGAATAACCGTAGTCGGCTATCACTGGTGTAGATTGTGGACCCAGGTGGAGCTGACGTGGCTGTGGACCCTGGTGGAGCTGACATGGCTCTATTGGAGGAGATGAGGGCCTCCTACATCTGGGGGGTTGCCTCCCCCCGGATGAGGGCCCCCTCCAGATGAGAGCTCGGTTAGGATTTCGGTTGGAGACGATTTTTAGCCCACAAACTCCTAAATTTGAGATGAGAGTTAGTTTGAGAGCTCTATTGGAGTTGCTCTAAGAGCATCTCCAGCAATAGCCCCTATTTAGAGCCCCAAAGGTTAAATGGGGGCTGCCCCCTATTTCCTTTAGACCTCAAAAATGCTCCGAACTCCAGCAACAGCTCCTATTTCTCAGCCCCCATTTCTTTTTCTATTATATTTTACTGTAAATATATGTATATGGCTAGTTTGACACTATAACTAAAATATAAATATTACATCAGCTAGTACTCGTACAAATATATAAAAGAAATATGGAGCTAGGCGTGGCGGCCGACGCAGGAGGCGGAGGCAAGGGCGGCGGCTGGCGCAGGAGCAAGGGGCGGCGGCGGGCCGGGAGGCAGGGGCGGCGGCCGGCGCAGGGGGCGGCGGGCGGAGAGGCAGGGACGGCGGGCGGCGCAGGAGCAAAGGGCGGCGACGGGCCGGGAGGCAGGGGGCGGCGGCGGCGCAGGAGCAGGGGCGGCGGGCCGGCGCGACGCGCGCAGGAGGCAGGGGCGGTGGCCGGCGCAGGGGACGGCGGGCGGAGAGGCAGGGGCGGCGGGTGGCGCAGGAGCAAGGGGCGGCGACGGCCGGGAGGCAGGGGCGGCGGCCGGCGCAGGAGGCAGGGGGCGGCGGCGTAGGGGGCGGCGGGCCGGCGCGACGCGGCGCAGGAGGCAGGGGCGGCGGCCGGCGCAGGGGGCGGCGGCCGGCGCAGGAGCAAGGGACGGCGACGTGCCGGAAGGCAGGGACGGCGGGCGGCATAGGGGGCGGCGGCTGGCGCAGGAGCAGGGGGCGGCGGGCCGACGCGGCGCAGGAGGCAGGGGCGGCGGGCAGGAATTGTCGTAGGCGCCAAAAAAAACGTCGATAGGGGCTGTGGCGTAGAGCCCCTAGGACTGGGGGCTTGGAGGCTGGATTTGGGGGCCTCCTTATTTTGGGGGCTCTATTAGGGTCCCTGCTGGACCTGGAATTTTTGTCTCACCGCTCAAAACCTGTTTGGGGGCTGGGTTTGAGGTCCTTGCTGGAGATGCTCACTAGCTTCCTAATTCTTTTTATCTTTATATACATGCATTATGTGTGGAGGACGTGTATGCATATATGCGCTTGTGGTAATTGTACGCTCTAAAAGGATAATATCATACTCTTACAATCTAGTCATTGACCCTACTGCTAATTTATACGTCGCCTGCAGGAATTAATGGCGCCAGCTGAGTCCACAGCACAGCCGCCGCCGCCGCACTTCGTCCTCGCCCCTCTCGCGGCGCACGGTCACCTCATCCCCATGGTCGATCTCGCGCGTCTCCTCGCGGCGCGCGGCGCACGCGCCAGCCTCGTCACGACGCCCCTGAACGTCGCGCGGCTGCGGGGCGTCGCCCAGCGGGCCGCGGGCGACAAGCTGCCCCTCGAGCTCGTGGAGCTCCCGTTCTCGCCGGCCGAGGCCGGCCTGCCGCCGGACTACCAGAGCGCCGAAAGACTCGCCGAGAACGCCCAGTTCACGCCCTTCGTCAAAGCCCTGCGCGGCCTCGACGCCCCGTTCGAGGCCTATGTGCGCGCTCTGGAGCCGCGCCCGAGCTGCGTCATCTCCGACTGGTGCAACACATGGACCGCCGGAGTGGCCCGGAGCCTCGGCATCCCACGGCTGTTCTTCCACGGGCCGTCGTGCTTCTACTCGCTCTGCGACCTCAACGCTGTCGTGCACGGGCTGCACGAGCAGATAGCCGCCGCTGACGACGACGACCAGGAGACCCACGTCGTGCCGGGAATGCCGGTATGCGTGACGGTGACGAAGGGCACGGCCCCGGGCTTCTATAACGCTCCGGGTTGTGAAGAGCTGCGCGACGAGGCCATCGAGGCGATGCTTACAGCCGACGGCGTCGTGGTGAACACCTTCCTGGACCTCGAGGCTCAGTTCGTCGCCTGCTACGAGGCGGCGCTCGGCAAGCCGGTGTGGACGGTTGGCCCGCTCTGCTTGCACAACCGGGACGACGAGGCCATGGCTTCGTGCGGGAGCGCGGGTGCCGTGGACCAGCGCGCGATCACCGCGTGGCTCGACGAGCAGATCACCGGCTCCGTCGTTTACGTCAGCTTCGGCAGCATCCTGCGAAAGCTTCCCAAGAACCTGTTCGAGGTCGGTCATGGCCTCGAGGACTCCGGCAAGCCGTTCCTCTGGGTGATGAAGGAGACGGAGGCGGCCAGGCGGGAGGTGCAAGAATGGCTGGACGACCTCGAGGCACGAACGGCGGGGCGCGGCCTGGTGGTGCGCGGCTGGGCGCCGCAGCTGACCATCCTCTCGCACCGCGCCGTCGGCGGCTTCGTCACGCACTGCGGGTGGAACTCGCTGCTGGAGGCCATCGCCCATGGCGTGCCCGTGGTGACGTGGCCGCACTTCGCCGACCAGTTCGTGAACGAGCAGCTGGCCGTGGACGTGCTCGGCGTCGGCGTTCCGATTGGTGTGAAGGTGCCGGCGCTCTTTCTGAACGACGAGTCTATGCCGGTCGCCCGAGGTGACGTCGTGAGGGCGATGTCGGCGCTGATGGACGGCGGCGAGGAGGCCGAGGAGAGGAGGAGGAAGGCCAATGAGTACGGTGAGAAAGCTAGCAGGGCCATGGCGAAAGGGGGATCTTCGTATGAGAGCGTGACGCAGCTCATGGCGAGGTTCATGCAGAGTGGAGTGAACTTGTGATATCGCGAACTATATAATTTGCAAGTTGTCGAATTATATGGATTTTTTAAAATTGATGGCTGAAGGTAAAAATGTTTAATTTAAGATAAAGTTAAAACAATAAGTAATTTAAATTGAAGAGATTTGAAGTATCAAACAAACCAATGTATTCGAATAAAATAATATAGGACTCCTTTGCGTATTTGTTGCTCGCATAGTCGCATACGTGGTCAGCCTGTCCCACCACCGTGGCGTCCAACTTGGCAAAAACTCATACGCGTGGCATGAAAAGTTGTGAATGCATTGTGTAGAGCAGTATTACACTAACCATAATAGACACAACGAGTTGCCCTACTGATCTGCTTGAACCGAAACTATCGTTAGTAGTACCAACTTAATGAATAATTGGATTTTACTAGTACAAACTAAAGTGTGTTGACTGAAAAGTAAAGTACTATTATATGAGATATATTTGAGGCTTACGTTAGATCATAGACTTGGCCATCAGATCAACTAAGATTATATTGCCCCCCTAACAGCTAGTCCATCCAGTTTCTTTGTGTTGATGTTTTTTCATGGCCAACATGAAATCACCTAATGATTTGCGGTATCGTCAAAACCGAAAGGATCAAAACCAGCTAGCGGAGCCGATTTCGAGATTAATTCACTTTTGTGGAATCACATAACTAATTTATGAGCAAATTAGCAAAGAAGATAAATCGTATACAAACGACTAGTTTTCGAGCAAACTAGCAAAGGATAATCTCCTTGCTTATATGGAGAAGCACGACCGTTTTTCAGCGCAAAACAGTAAAGATTAGCCAAATTCTATGGTTGCTAAAATTCAGCCATAAAAAAAAGTAAAATAACATGAAAATAGTAGATGGATTGATAAATTGTTCAAGAGAGTTACAAACTGACCTAAAACTCAAATATATATAGGAGTATCCAAATACCTGTCATATGAACATATATGGTAACTCCAACAAATTAGCTAACCGATTATGACTGTCTGTCACACCCCGTCCTGGCACCGCTGATGAGGATATCACTAGCTCGGATATGACCCTAGCAACTTTATGTATTCATCAACCAAAGGTGCATATTTTCTACATAAGATTTATGCGGTATATATTTGAACAGTCGTTACTGCACTATGAGTTTTGTGTATTCTCGTTTGCAGAGATACTTGCTTGGGTGAAGGGAAAAAGGCCGAGCACAAGAAATGCATGAATGATCAAAGAAGTTGATTGGGTACCAAACCAAGACCTTACCCAAGTCTACTCCTATATTACCACGTCACTTTTGGTCCATAGAAGGCAAGAGATGAAGTTCTGCACGTTTTGGATTTGGATTCGGGCCTCCTGAGAGCATCAACTTCAAACGGACCTAGCCGCTGATCCAGAAGGACTCTCGGGGCCCATGAGTACTGGTTGGAAAGCTTATGGAGTCTACTTTCAGATGGTTTTGGTCCCACGTCAAAATTCCTTCTGAGCTGTCCGAAATCATCGAAACAAGACACGTATCTCTTCCAGTCCGAGTCTGTTTTGGGCTTTGGGCCTTGTAATTGTGTCGTGGGGTAAGCCCAAGGGGTGTGCGCCCTAGGGATAACCCTAGAACATCCCAACTCCTATATATACAGTAGCCGTCATTGTTTAAAGGTGGGTTTTGCTTAGATTAATCTGTCTGTGAACAGTTTTGCCGTTTATCGGCTTGTGAGATCCCAACTTCGTAAGTATAATCATTCATCTGCAAGTTGAATTGCAATCTTCCTTGTTCTTGCTTGTGTTTTTCAATTCGCTTGCAGGGATTAGCCTTCGTGGCGAGGTCAACCGGGCAGCGCACGGTTGATAACGAGAGGAGACGTGGTACTACGATTGCAGGGTTCGGGTCTTGGTGATCAGAAGTCAGATCGTGAGTGTCAATTCTTCACCAAATCGAGAATTATCCTTACTTAACGGAAGAGCGGGCACCCCGTTGCCATCAAGTGGTATCAGAGCGAAGGTTGCCCATTAGGTATAATCTTTTCTGTCCTATTTTAATCTTTGTTTACTATACCTAGAGTCCAGAAAAAGCCACAAAAACAAAATTGGTAATCATAGGTTTTTTTCTTTGTCCTACAACCACGTTTAGCCTTTTTGCATAATTCTGTTTCAGAGTCTGTAGTGTTGAGTTTGTGTCCTAGGTCGAGTTCGGTTGCTAGCTTAGATTGTGTTTGAGTCCAGTTCGTGATCCATCCGCCACACCCCCACAAACCCTAAGCACCACCATCATTGTTTCTGTTTTTCCATATACTAACCATCTTATGCAAATGTTGGTCATCGTGTGCTCTGTTTTAGTGTCATATATCACGTTCTTTGATCACCCTACATCTCCATCCACCTCCCCAGCAGCCACCGCCACCATATCATCCCTGGTTTCACCCCCTGATTCCGAATTAGCCTCCACCAAAACACTAATACGGAGGACCCTCCTTGAAACAACCATAACTTTCGCATATGGACTCGGAATCAGGCAAATAAATAGTCTATAGACATCTACGAAAAATTTTCCATCCGTTACTCCCCCACTTCATCAGGTTTGCCGAAATCAGATTTGCAAATTCAGGCCGGAAAATTGGGTTTCTGCACTTCAAAGTTCTAGCACGCTTTCTAAAGCACGCATGTGTATTTCTACAGGCCACACCTTATATTAGACTAAGCTGCCACCTTCCTGAGGTTGCTGATCCTGTGCTCCTAGTTGAGAAAAAAATCAGAAAAATAAAAGAAAAATAATAAAAAAAAGGAGTGAAAGAAAAGAAAAAAGAAAAAAAAGAAAAGGAGAGGAGCACATAGGACACACTAGGGAGCCAGCTGTGTGCTGCTGTGTGCTGTGTTTTTTTGCCTTGTCCTTATTTCCTTGCTGCTGTCCTTTCATACTTGCTCGTCTCCCTTGTTTTATCACATCTGGTTTAGAACGCGTTTAGGCCAGCAACTAGGACAAGTGCTTTGGATATTTATTCAGTATTACTATCTGTTATTGAATTATGTGCCACTAATATTTTTGGGCCTCCCAAGCTACACATATATACTTCTGGTCAGCACGGTCTTGACCCTTGGAATCGCTGGATCACGCTCTCAAGGTATCACGAACCAGCCACCGGTTGTACCATCCTTTGCTCACTAGTCTCAGAACCTTGTAAGAGCTCGGTAAGGTGCTTTCACTTGCGAGTGTCCACTACCTAGTAGTTGATAGGGATAACGCTTTTGTATTGTTTTCTATTTTCTACTAACAGTGGCAGGAATGTGATGACATAGCATGAACCCTATACAACAAGACATTCAGGCGATAGCTAAGAGTACGAAAGGTCCCCTTAGTGAATATGAACGATTAAGACGACATCAGCAGTCAGCTACTGTTTCTTCTTGTCTTCCACTAACTATGACAGTTGACACCAAGGACAAAAAGGAGATGAAGAATTTGGATGAGAGCTCTACCATAGTTGCCACATCATCTTCGACAAGTGAAAGTAAGACTGTGTCATCTCCCCCTTCATATAATGGATTTGGTGCTGAAGCATACATGAGTTGGGAAGTTGCGATTGATAAAAAATTTTCTCATCGTCATATGTGTGATAAACGAAAGATTAAGAATGCTGCTAGTGTCTTGACTTCTCATGCTTTAATATGGTGGCAAAATTTAATAACGTCTTCACATGATAGATTGCCTCAAACTTGGAATGATATGAAAATGCTTATGCGAGAGAAATTTATTTCTCCATCTCAGAATTTTGCATACAAAAATAAAGTATGTCATTTAGAGAAGCAACCCCTTGTTGTCCCTTCTTCTGTGGCTAACCTTTTGCAGGATAATGAGAGTACTTTGGTACAACGATTGCTAAGTTCTCAAATTGAGAAAGCGGAGCAAAATCAATGCCACAATTTGTTCCAATCAAGGTTTTTGGTTATGAATCGAGCATGCCGTATTATCATTAATAGCGAGAGCGGTAGCAACTTGGCAAGTTCAGATATGGTCGAGAAGCTTGGATTGCCGACACAACCGCATCCTCAGCCTTATTACATCCAGTGGTTCAATTCTTGTGGTAAGTTGAAGGTAAGTAAAATTGTGAAAGTGGAGTTTTCAGTAGGCAATTATCATGATATTGCCATATTCGATGTTGTTCCAATGCAAGCATGTTCTCTACTTTTGGGTAGACCTTGGGAATATGACAGAGATGTTATGTACCGTGGTAGAACCAACACGTACACTTTCACACATAATGGCAAGAAATTTAAGTTGCTACCTATGTCCCCTGCTGAAATTTTGAAAGATGATCTTGAGAGGGAAAAGATTAAAAACCCTGAGGTTTTGAGAAATAAATGTAATAATACTAATGTTTTGATGCATTCACCTAAACCTGAGTTATTGCAAAATGAACGTATTGTTTTGGGCACTGACATTTTGCAGGTATCTGAGAAGAGCTAAGGTAATGAGGAAAAGAAGAAAGACACAGAGAAAGTTGTTGTTCCATATATGTTTCAAGATAGTTTAATTAAGAGTGCACCTACAGTTTTTGAAAATGAGAACAAAGGTAACAGAAATAGTGCTACATTCACTCAAGGTATGGACAATTCTGATGTGCTATCTATGTCCACTAATCATGCTAGTTTAGAGCAATCACCAGTGAAATCGTGTTTTATATTACCTTTGTCACATGATGATTTGGTTCCTATTTCTTGTGATAAGAAGAGTTGTGCAATGCTTCACTTATATCCATGCCACAGCTAGTGAATGAACATGTTAGTAATGTTGTTAAACCACCATGTGCTGATTTTAGATATGTTATTCACATTGCTAGCGAGAATGAAAAGCTTAGATTGCTATCTTTTTTAAATACTTGGGGCTATATTCAATTTGATGATCTTTGTCCATTTAATTGTTTAGAGAAGAAATTATTTGCTAGATCTGATTTGCCATGTCCTTTTCATGTAATTTTCCATGTTATTGGCAATTATGATAATAGAGGAGAATATAATGTGCATAGAGTATACATTTATTCAAATTTTAATATACCTCCTTTTCATAATGATATATCTTGTTTAGACGACCGCATGAGTATAAATAATTCTCTATCTAGTTCCTCTAGTTGTTTAAATGAGTTGTAGGTTGGTTTGCAAAAAGGGGGATGTTGTGAGCTACACAACACTACAAAGTGTTCTCCGTGTTTAAAAATTTCAGAATTCAACCATATGCGCAACATTACCTTCCCCTATGTGGTGAAAGATAAAGATATGTTCATCAGGCTTAATGACAAGGTGAAACCGCGAACAGTTTCCAATCAAGAAGAGGAGGATGATGAGGACATCACTAGCTCGGATATGACCCTAGCAACTTTATGTATTCATCAACCAAAAATGCATGCTTTCTACATAAGATTTATGCATTATATATTTAAACAGTCGTTACTGCACCATGAGTTTTGTGTATTCTCCTTTGCAGAGATACTTGCTTGGGTGAAGGGAAAGAGGCAGAGCGCATGGAACGCATGGATGATCAAAGAAGTTGATTAGGGACCAAACCAAGACCTTACCCAAGTCTACTCCTACATCACCACGTCACTTTTGGTCCATAGAAGGCAAAAGATGAAGTTCTGCACGTTTTGGATTCGGATTCGGGCATCCTGACAGCATCAACTTCAAACGGACCTAGCTGCTGATCCAGAAGGAGTCTTGGGGCTCATGAGTACTTGTTGGAAAGCTTATAGAGTCTACTTTCAGATAGTTTTGGTCCCACGTCAAAATTCCTCCTCAGCTGTCCGAAATCATCAAAACAAGACACATACCTCTTCCAGTCCGAGTCTGTTTTGGGCCTTGGGCCTTTTAATTGTATCGTGGGCTAAGCCCAAGGGGTGTGCGCCCTAGGGATAACCCTAGGACGTCCCAACTCCTATATATACAGTAGCTGTCATTGTTTAAAGGTGGGTTTTGCTTAGATTAATCTGTCTGTGAACAGTTTCACCGTTTATTGGCTTGTGAGACCCCAACTTCGTGAGTATAATCATTCATCTGCAAGTTGAGTTGCAATCTTCCTTATTCTTGCTTATGTTTTTTGATTCACATGCAGGGATTAGCCTTCGTGGCGAGGTCAACCAGACAGCGCACGGTTGATAACGAGAGGAGACGTGGTACTGTGATTACAGGGTTCGGGTCTTGGTGATCAGAAGCCGGATCGTGATTGTCAATTCTCCACCAAATCGAGAGTTATCCTTACCTAACGGAAGAGCGGGCATCCCGTTGCCATCAACCGCTGTATAGATAGCGCCAAGGAGGGCGCGTCGTAGGAGAACGACGAACCGACCTACTGCGGAACCATGATACTGGTACCGGTCCTAGAATACAGATGCTGGTACCCGTGGTAACAAAATAATTTATTGCAATACTAATAATAAATTTATACCTTTACGTTGCAACCTCGGGAAATCTCTGAGTTGCAACCCTCATTAGAGAAACAGCATAGGCGGCAGCTTGGGTCTAGGGACGAAACTCCAAGCTTCATCTTCTTCTTCCTAGACTCATCTTCTTCTTCTTAGACTCAGAGAGTGACAAAAACAACAATAACATGTGGATGAGTACTTTCGTACTTTGCAACCCACTGGAAAACGTGAACATGCAAGCTGCAAAAGGAGGCTAAGTCTAATTTGCAAACTGTTTGTTGTAAAACATTTTTTCAAACTCTAAGTGTGAGTTATCTTGAAAACACTTGGAAGGAGACTCCTCGTCTCGATCCGTTCGAGAGCTACTTTGCAACAACTTGAGCAGAAAAGCCAAATTTCAGTCTTATTCATTTTATTCTCTTTTTCGCTATTAGTTTATTATCACCTTCTCTACATCTCTATCAAATATCTCCATTTCTCCTAGTTTTGCTCGTCACATCCTATACCTTGGCTCCCCGAGCCGTCCGTATCCTATAGCACGCTACTTCCACTCGAGAAGCCTACCCTATGATGCCATGCTGACATCTCGATCACACAAACCCGTTTCAAACCACTCAGGCTATCCGTCAATCACACAGATCGACTCTGGTAACGGTTCCCATTCCACAAATCACTTTCAAAAAGTATAGGCAAACAATTCTACGCTAAGGAAATCACCTTATATTCGCCCATGACCAGGGGCACGGCTGTTCGAATAGTTCAGGTAAACTCTGTAGAGACTATCTACTCCGATACTGGCCGATATCGGACATTCGTGACAAGGCTTTTCCTAAGGTAGCCCAAGAAAACCTTATGCCACATAGTTGAGCCGCAACCACGAACCTCACATCAGGCACTACAATGCCCTCATCAACTTTGGAACACCGGTGATGTTTCCTACACCTACTTGTCTGGTGCCATGTGCCACAATGGAGGCTATCATTCAGGGTTTGTTAAACACGATGATCTACAACTTCGTCTCCTACATCTCCGGCATTCCACAACTACTAGCATACAAGGTAATCATATACTAACTCTTTACTCTTCTAGGGATGTCCCACAACACCTATGTGGTCGTACTGTAAGATATTCAGATGTAATTCCCCAAGGAATCAGTTCTTATATATGAATACGGAACCAAGCCACACAGGCAAGATCCTGCATTGCGAGCTTTTGCAAATTCCTCTCTTTTCAAACCCACCGACTCATGAGTCGAGTTTTTGCAAATGTTTCACAACCCAATTTTCCATATCGGCATACAACGGTGAACGTGGTGTTGGTTGATAACTATACCCAGAGGGTATAGATATCAAGGTAACACTATGGTGGAGCGATAAGGGTTAGGCTTAACAAATTCCTACGAAATGTAATGCAACTACTAGGTTGTTTCGTTGGTCGCGCTCATAGACCGAGACCGATCAGAATTAACGTGTACACTAAGCATGTAATTTTGCAATCAATACAATTTATAAACTAGGAGCAATATGATTGAAGAGTGGCTTGCCTCACTTTAGGTCTTCAAGTTTTCGAGAAATCCACATCTGTTGTATTTCCGGAGCGGCGGCCACGCGTACAACAAGATAAATCATACAAAAATCTACAAATAAAATAATAAATATTATAAACTAATAGTTCCATTGGATAGATCTTAATTTTAGAAAGATTCTGAAAGTTGAATGTAATCAAATAGAGCTAAAGTTTGCGAGGTATCAATTTTCGAAATTTAAATGAATTAGTAGATAATGGAAAAGGATTTATCACATAGAGAAAAGAATATTCCAGAGGAATATTCCTCTCGGTTGATATGTGGGGCCCACTGTCAGTGAGACAGAGGTGCCTATGAACCATGGGCCCACGGTAGACCGAGTCTACCGAGACCTAGGAGGAAGTTGCTTTGGTGGGCTCGACCTATGGTCCATGAGCCGGGAGAACGGAGTCCCACAGCTCGAACTGGAAGCCAGCCAACCATGGGCTGAGGAGAAGAGGCCCATTCCTCCTGCGGGAAATAGGCCGGCCGTGGGGAGGGCAATGGTAGCCCAGGGTAGGCGCATTGCCCCAGTGGCCCAGAAGTCCATAGGCCAATGCAAACGGGCCGGCGGCAAAGGTGGGACCCACATGTAAGTGTCACGTGTGCTAATTACAGGATTGGTCTGACGCGTCTTCGAGAGAATAGTGGGTGATTAAATGGAGTCATTACTGTGTAAACCTTCTTAACGATGTGGGATCGATGTGGGACCCACTGTAAGTGTCTCTCCTCATTTCTTTCTTTTCCTTTCTTCTCCTTTCTCTTCTTTTCCTTCTCTTCGCTCTCTCAGCGCTCCTCTCGCTCTCCGCCTCGGGAGGCAGAGGCTGTGGTCAGCGACGACCGGCGGCGCACGGCGGTGGGAGGAGGCGGCGGAGCTCCGACGGCATCCCGAAGCGAGCGACGGCGCGGAATCGGAGGCGACCGGCGAGCAGGAGGCCGGGGAGCGAGCGCTTGCGCGGGGTCGGCGTGGCTGAGCGCGGCGGCGTCTCCCTTCGTTTGGAGCTTGACAATGGCGTCCCGCAGAAGCGAAGAAGGCGGGAATTTGGTTTAGAATGGCTTAACACATCATCGATAGTTACGGGGCTGTTCAATTTAGATTATCGAGGGACGCAACTACAGCCCTAAAGTCCGATTTTACATAAACTGTCAGACTGTGTTTCAGGACTTGTCAAAAAATATTTTTTTATGTCTTATCACTGGATAAAAAATATTTCTATCAGATACAATATTTAAAAATACTGAATGCTACACCATGGAACCAATTCATGAAACATCAAAAGAAATTAACCACAACAACAACAAACAATTCGTTGCTGGGCAACTTTGAGACAGTGAAGCACGCAGTGCACGCCCACAACGGATAGTATGAATCATATGCAATATCTGATGAGTACGAAGTAAAACATCTAGATACGACAAAGTACAAAGAACAATAAATTATAATAAAATCCAAATCAATAGATTCTACTATTAACATGCCCTCTACGCCTTGCCTTAGATTCTAATATTTTTCTTTGAAACTCACTATTCAATATCACACTTTTAGTAGTTCCCTTATAAAATCCACCCTCTTCCCGAGCTTTAGATTCTAATCTTTCCTTTTGAAACAAGTTAGTTTGCATCCGCTTTTCAACAGGTCAAGAGATGGTTATTCATCACTACCACGCTTGTTTTGCTCCAATGGCTCATATAAATCAAACATCATAGTGGAGGGTGGAGCGTATTAGGACCTGTTTGGTAGAGCTTTTGATTCAGTGATTCTAGGATTTTGATTCTATTTCTTGTTGAATCAGATACTAAAGAGAATCAGAATCAGTACGATTAGGCGTTGGCTAAAAACATAAGCTCTGGATTCTAATGGGGGATTTCCAGATAAATTGTCTATACTACCCTTGTATTAGCAAAAGATTTAATTTGTACAAATTTTCTATAGCTTAATATAATACTAATAATTATTATAAGTACTCATATATGTATACCAATATTTGTACAATTACTTGTAAAAAAACTTTCAAATAAGGTTAAACAACACAACAAACACAACGCATTTGCACCAAAGAGCCAATCCATTTCAATACTCCACTCACAGTTTGAGTTCTTGCATAATATCATGGTTACATATTTCTGAGAGTTCTTACAAAAGAAAAATATACTAACCAGAGTTCATATGAGAACTTTCATCTAGATTGCCATAATGCACTTGCTAGGTCATCACGAAATCTATCCATGGACCTATCGCTAGAGTGTGAAGTAGAGGTATCTGATGCATTTTGAGAGACCGCATATTTTGCATATCTTGCAGGAATAGTTGGCACATAATTTGGATCTCGATCACACCTGGTGAAATACTTGTCAGATGTACAATTCTGACATATAAAGTTGTGAAGGCACATGGTCGCTGCAACGATCATTTCTTGCTTGTCTATTGGATATGTAGGCATCTTTAAAAGGATTCGTCATTTCATCTTCCATACACCAAAGGTGCGCTCAACGACATTGCGTGCACTTGAGTGACACTGGTTGAAATACTTTTGTTCACCACTTGGTGGAGGGCCTCTTCTCCATTCAGGAACATGGTATCTTTGCCCCTTGTATGGTGCCATATACCCCGGCCTATTTGGGTAGCCAGCATCAACAAGATAATATTTACCTACAATATATGAATTTAGTCAATGTTTTATATATATATATATATATGTCATGAAAATTAGTCGAAGAAAATTCTACATGATTTACACAATAACATACCTTGTGGGGGATGTGGAAATATATCCTTATCAACATCTAATGCATGATAAAGGACGCTTGTGTCATGCATAGAACCTGGTTGTCCAATAGAAGCATATGTAAAGCGCATGTCGAAGTCAACCACTGCCATCACATTCTGAGTAGGACTCTTATGTCTACCAATATATCTAACATAATCATCACGTGGTGGGTTTGCTATGATATGAGTCCCATCAATGGCACCAATGCACCTTTTGAAATGTGGCCATAGTCTTTTGTCATCCTTAATCCTTCTATGAACCCTTGGGTAGTTTGGATCTTTTGGACATATGAAATCCTTGCACATTCTAATCACACTCAACAAGACCTCCTCAAATTTTCTACTAATTGTTTCACCAGAATGCTTGAACCTATTTTGAACCCTTCTGTTTGACTCACCACCTCCAACTATGAATAGAAAAATAGCAACTGATTCCATAGAGTTCATGTGATTGGTTGATTTGAGACCATAGGTACTTACCAATAAGTCATGCAGCTTGTAAAATAGGTCACTATTCATACGAAACATATGATGACTCTCCCCTGAGGTCCTTAGAGTCTCTTGTACCCATGCATATCCACTTAGTTGCGATATCCTTGGTTCACTCTTATCATAATATGTCATATAGTACTGTCCAAGTAAGCAAGCAGCTGAAAAAGTAGTAGCTTGTAAAGCTGGATGACGGCGTATAACCTCCAAAACAAACTCATCATCTTCCTCTCGCGTAGTACCATCACTTTCGCAAGAAGCCTCACTTCCATCAGATTCACTGGATGACATCTGAAATATGAAAAATAAATAGTAAACTATCATGCAACTTAAGTGCATATAGAAAATAACAAGTACTCACAGAGCATGATGGGAATACAATAAATAATAGTGAACTTTAGTGCATTACATGACTAGCAACTGTAATAAAGGATAGTCCAATAATTATTACAACAATAAATCCTGAAATAACACACATGAATAGAAATAACATATTTGTCCATCACACACTAACATGATAGGCTACTACTTGGCATACTTGGTTGCCTTGGCTTCATGTTTCATGGTGAGCCATGCAAATCTTTCTTCTGCATTGTCCAAGGTCATGAACATCTCCCTCTCAGATTTCTTTGTGAAAATCTCAGTAGCAACAAAATGCTCTTTAGTTCCAAAAACAGCACCACATTCCTTCACTAGAGCCATGACATCTTTGATGGCACACCCCGATGTGTCCTCCCTCCTAACAAGAGACTCAACAGATGCAGTTGATTTCTCCTGATTGTCAACAAAGCGAGTCATTTGTTCATAGAACCAATGTCCACCACTGGTCTTCGGTTTCTTGACCTCCTTACCAGCAACTCTCTTACCTCTCTTAGGAGGAGGAGTGAAATCTTCATCATCACTATCATTGTCATTACCTTCATTCACTTCTTGTATGTCATCAACATTAATAGTAGTGGAAGGTTGGGTTGAACTCTCTGGTAAATTACCCCTAGTAGGATTCCAATGATCATTTCCTGTGTTCCGAAGGTCTTCAAGAATATTTTGATGTAAAACTTCATTTTGAAGCCCCCTTAACTTGAACTTCTGACAACCTGGCAAATCCTATAGAAACACCAATGTAATATTTAGAATAATATTTACAAATCATGATTAACAACTTGATATGAACATAAGACAGTAGTTTACCTTCTTTGCTTTTGCCCACCAATCATCAGATGCAACAATGGTACCCCTAGCTTGATCCCAACCTAACCAGTCTCTCTACCTACCAATTTCTTCCATAGATTATACTCACTCTTCAGCTTGCCCCATTTGTTCTTGAACTGAAGCTTTTAATAGCGTAAGCCAATTTTCTCTTCAAATTTTGCAATTACATTATCATACCCAACCTTGTTCAAATGGGTACTAGAGCGATTCCCTACGTTAACTTGTTCCAAGAACAACTCACAAACTATCCTAGTGTTCTCATCTGTCCATTCAGCACTATTTACACCTTGGTTTTCCTCTACCGAAGTTGTTGCCATCTGTACTACTTATAAAATGAAACACATGCAAAGATATCAAATGCATAGCCATCGGTTTATTTGCACCAAATGCCCAACAAATATATGATATGAAAAGAGATATACATTTATCCTGTAAGTGCTATTAGGAGAAATTTACAATATTTCAAATTAATCAATGTAGCCCCTTTTATATATGTCTAATTTTAATATACAGTGATAGTATTTTATATTTTAATATACAGTAATCTCTTATATACAGTGCAATACATTAATCTTCCATATACAATAATCTCCATCGACCTTGGTTCCAGTATATACGTATCTACTGAGTAGTGACTGCTTTCTATCTACTTGCTCTTTAAAAAAACAAATATATTGCTACTCACTAAAAAATATATAGGAGACACTATTCTCTACTTGCAGTTTAAAAAAGAAATAGAAGACAATGCTTTTTGCTTGCTTGCACTGTTCTACTTGCTTGCTGTTTAAAAAAAAATGAAAGACAATGCTCTTTGCTTGCTTGCACTGTTATGTAGCTCTTTAAAAAAAAGAAATGGAAGACAGGTCACTGGATAAGGCTCGGCGTCGGCGCGCGGGAGGCCGGAGGGCGGCAGGGGAGGCCGAGGGCGGCGTCGGCGCGCAGGAGGCCGGAGGGCGTTGGCAGGGGAGGACAGCGTCGGCGCGGGAGGCCGGAGGCCGGTGTCGACGCGAGAGAGGCCTGAGGCCGGCGTCGGCGCGGAGGAGGCCGGAGGGCGTCGGCAGGGGAGGAAGGCGTCGGCCCGGTGGAGGCTAGAGGGCAGCGTCGGCAGGGGAGGCCGGAGGACGGCGCGGCGGGGACCCGGCGACGACCTAGGGCGAGGTGAGTCTCGGGTGGATGGGACGGGTTGGAGGGGTATACCCTAGTGGCAGGTGGGTAGTTTTTGCGAATTGTCGTGGGGATTTTCATTTTTCGTTCGTTGGATTCCCACGAGAAGCTGCCCTTTGCCCGATTCTCCGTTCATGTGTAAATTTGGGAATCACCGTGGAGCGATTCGGCTGAGAATCGGAAGCAATTTTTGCCCGTTTGGCTCGGTTCTAGTTGATTCGAGTGAGAATCACCCCCGAGAATCCCAACCAAACGGGGCCTTAGTCAGGGCTATCTAGTGTATTTTCAAACTTGCATGCCGATTTTAGAGGAATGGATGTAGAGTGGAGAGTACTTTGTCAGCTTTGACTACTTATATAACCCTCTTTTATACTTTTAGGAGTACGTACTCTCACCTACGTGTATACGCTTTCTTTTATAGGGGGTACTCTGTACTATTTGTTATTTAGTACCAGTACAATATATACATTTTTTATTTAGTAGCGGTATATACCTATTTTTATTTAGTAGCAGTATATACCTATTTTTTATTTGGTAATGGTATATACCTTTTTTTATTTGGTAGGGGTATATACCTATTTTTATTTGGTAGCGGTATATACTTTTTTATTTGGTAGCTGTCGGCGAAACGGGACTGGGGGCCCCCAGTCCCCGGGGACGCGTGGATCTTCGGCCACGTCAGCCCCTCCGGGGGCCACATTCTGCACAAGTGGCGGCCGGCTACGGCCGTTCTCCCGCTGAGTGCCTAGGGCCCGAGCACTGCCGGGGCCCGGGTGCAACTTCCCCGGACGAGTCGCGACGACCGCTCACATCCACCCCAGGCCCTGTAGCCCGGGGACATTCCTGGACCTGGGTCCCGGGAGCCAGTCTCGATCCCGGGGCGCGTCCCCGGGGCACATCGCTAGACCTTCCCGGGCCCGGGCATCGCCCTCGGTCCCGGGAGCCACCTCCTCAGGCCCCGCGTCCCGGGGACCTTCCCGGGATCGGGCCTCGCCCTCCGGTCCCGGGAGCCACCTCCTCGGTCCCGGGACATGCGCGTTCCCAGGGCACATTACTGGATATTCCCGGGCCCTGGATCTCACCCCCCGGTTCCCGGGACCCACAGCTTCGGCCCCGGGTCGCGTCCCCGGGGCACATTGCTGGGACTTCCCGTGCCCGGGTCTCGGCCCCCAGTTCTGGGAAACCACGGTCTCGGGCCCTGGTCCCGGGACCCACTGGCTCGGTCCCGGGACGCATTCCCAGGACCCATTACCGGGGCATTCCTGGGCCCGGGGCGTGCTCCCCAAGCCCGGGGCTCACAGCTTCCTTCCCTAAGGAGCTCGGCGCCGCGTGCGCGCGGAGGGCTCGATGAGCTCTCTGCCCCGGGCACGAGCCTGACTCGAGCGGATCAGCTCTCCAACCACCTGCATTAATGATGAGGCGACGGGGTGCGGCGCGCCTGTCGCCCGAACGGGCATGCGTGGGCTCTCATGATGACCCCCTGTGAGCCCGCTCCCTGTGCAGTGAGAGAATTTTCGACTGAGAGGGCTTCAGTTTTCCACACTGGCAGCGATGGCGTGCGCTGTCACACCTCCCCGACCAAGCCGCCCGCAGCCGCCGAGCGACGTGACGACAGGATGTCTCGAGCCGACTCCGGCGTGGCTCTGCAGGCGGCCGCGTGCGACAAGACATATCATACCTAGAAAAGCTTTCTCCTCACATGTGAGCTAGGCGCTGTGGACTCCCCTTGGACTATGAAAAGAGGATCCATGCCAAGCAGGAGGGGGGCCCCGAACCCCGGGTTCCAGAGGCTGGGTCTCTCTGGCTCTCTCTTGCTCTCGGTCTCTCTTCTTCCCGGAGAGTGGCTAGACATAGAAATACTCTGAGTTCTTCCCCAAGCGAGGGCTAGCTCCTGAGCCTCCTCGAGAACACCTTGTAAGAGCGAACCACATTCATCTCCCACATAGCAAACACACACAGGAGTAGGGTATTACGCCTCCGCGCAGCCCGAACCTGTCTACTTCTCATGTCTCCCTTGCGTGCCATCTCAGCCCGGGCCCCCGGCGCCCGAGCATCTATCATCTCCCAGACGCCGCTGCCGTCCTGTGAACAACTCCCCTGGCCGAACCTCAAAGGGGGGTCCCCAGACTCCCCGCGGTTGGAGTTCCCTCCTCCGATAGCTGGCGCGCCAGGTAGGGGGAGTTTCACTTCCAGGCGACACGCCGGCGTCCCCAACACCGACACGCTCCATGGCAGGAGGTCATCATCCGCGGGACTCCGACGAGGGGTCCGGTGGCTTCACCCCGCCGGGCGATGTTAGCCCTGTGGCGAGCCCGCACGTTCCCTCCTCGTCTTCTTGGGGGCGTGCGGCGCGTGCCCGCGAGCCGAGTTCCCCTGCGGCGCCCTGGTTGTGCGGCCTCGGCCCCTTCCCTTGCGGAGGGGGCCAACAAGTGCCCCGCTAGGTCTGTCGCGGCCTCATCCATGAGGCGCGAACAGACGCGCCGCCCCACGGTGCGCCGCCATCTCGACTTCCAATCAGCGACGCCGCAGGGGCCCTCCTAGCGGCGGAAGCCCTCCTGCGCCACCCCCCGGCATTTACCGGGGGCTGAGGTCAGGAGCGGCGGTGGCTCAGCGAAGTCGCCAACCTGGTAGGAGCGGCCCATCGCCGGGTCGCTGCCGACAGCAGTGCAGGGGCCGGGAGTGCCGACCGCGCGACCTCTAGCGCGGGCCTGCCCCTCGCCCCGAAGCAGAACCAAGCCCGGAGCGCGGCGCCTCGTGCCGCACCTCCGACCAACAATGGCCCCGGCGACCTCCATGACCAGCTAGGCCAGATGCGGACTCATGAGGACGCCTGGGTCACGAACGAGCGGTAGCGCGTGCGGCGCGCTGACGCTGCCACGCCTCCCGAGGCCCCCGACAAGGGCCCTGGAGAGGACGGTGAGAACTCACGTTCCGCGTCACGATGGAACAGGAGGAAGCGCCAAAAAGACAAGGAGGCAGCCGAGATCTCCGCCTTGGCCGCCACGAGCAGCTCCCGGGGCGACATTGCCCACAAGGACGATGACGGCGGCAAGCGGCAAAAGGCCGCACATGCACCGCTGCTGCCAGCAATGGCCTGGAAGTGGTGCCCCCTCCACCAGACGGGCCGGCACGACCTTACGGAGTGCCGCGCCGTCCAGGGCTCGGCCGAGCGTGTCAAGCTGGCAATGGCCCGGAAGTGGTGCACCGTTCACGAGACGGACTCGCACGATCTCACAAAGTGCCGCGCCGTCCAGAAGTTGGCTGAGCGCGTTAAGAAGTCCCGCCAGGAGCGGCAGTGCGCAAAGCCCGCTCCCGATCAGGAGCAACCTCTTGAGTTCCAAGAACCCGAGAACGTCCTCGCTACCCTCGATGACGGGGCTTGCGCCCCCTGTCCTTCTGGCGCCGGCTCAATATGAGCCCTTGTTGCCCTACGTAGCGGCAACCCCACAAAAGGTGAGCGCGGCGCCCGTCGTCGAGCGCCCCTTGCCCGACAAACGCGTGGCCCGGGATTCGCCACCCAGGCCCAACTCTGGGGAGCCCGAACCCGGGCAGCCTCGCCAAGGCGAGTGCGAGTCTAGGGACGTGGCACTTGGAACAACTTCAACTCCACAACCAGACAGGGCGCGATAACCCGGACAGCATCGCCCCGGCGAGCGCGAGTTCGGGCAGGTCGTCCCGATTCATCCCACATTTCAGTCCAGAGCCCCCGGGTCCCGGGCACATACAGGGCACGATAGCCAGTCTCGATCCCGGGCCGCGTCCCCATGTCCCCGGGGCACATCGCTAGACCTTCCCGGGCCCGAGCGTCGCCCCCGGTCCCGGGAGCCACCTCCTCAGGCCCCGCGTCCCGGGGACCTTCTCGGGACCGGGCCTCGCCCTCCGGTCCCGGGAACCACCTCCTCGGTCCCGGGACATGCGCGTTCCCGAGGCACATTACTGGACATTCCCGGGCCCCGGATTTCGTCCCCCGGTTCCCGGGACCCACAGCTTCGGCCCCAAGTCGAGTCCCCGAGGCACATTGCTGGGACTTCCCGTGCTCGGGAATCGCCCCCCGGGCCCGGGACCCACAGCTTCGGCCCCGGGTCGCGTCCCCGGGGCACATTGCTGGGACTTCCCATGCCCGGGTCTCGCCCCCCGGTTCCCGGAAACCACGGTCTCGGGCCCCGGTCCCGGGACCCACTGGCCCAGTCCCGGGACCCACTGGCTCGGTCCCAGGACGCATTCCCGGGACCCATTACTGGGGCATTCCCGGGCCCGGGGCGCGCTCCCCGAGCCCGGGGCTCACAGCTTCCTTCCCTGAGGAGCTCGGCGCCATGTGCGCGCTGAGGGCTCGATGAGCTCTCTGCCCCGGGCACGAGCCTGACTCGAGCGGATCAGCTCTCCAACCACCCGTATTAATGACGAGGCGACGGGGCGCGGCGCGCCTGTCGCCCGGTCGGGCATGCGTGGGCTCTCATGATGACCCCCTGTGAGCCCGCTCCCTGTGCAGTGAGAGAATTTTCGACTGAGAGGGCTTCAGTTTTCCACACTGGCAGCGATGGCGTGCGCTGTCACACCTCCCCGACCAAGCCGCCCGCAGCCGCCGAGCGACGTGACGACAGGATGTCTCGAGCCGACTCCGGCGTGGCTCTGCAGGCGGCCGCGTGCGACAAGACATATCATACCTAGAAAAGCTTTCTCCTCACATGTGAGCTAGGCGCTGTGGACTCCCCTTGGACTATGAAAGGAGGATCCATGCCAAGCAGGAGGGGGGCCCCGAACCCCGGGTTCCAGAGGCTGGGTCTCTCTGGCTCTCTCTCGCTCTCGGTCTCTCTTCTTCCCAGAGAGCGGCTAGACTTAGAAACACTCTGAGTTCTTCCCCAAGCGAGGGCTAGCTCCTGAGCCCCCTTGAGAACACCTTGTAAGAGCGAACCACATTCATCTCCCACATAGCAAACACACACAGGAGTAGGATATTACGCCTCCGCGCGGCCCGAACCTGTCTACTTCTCCTGTCTCCCTTGCGTGCCATCTCAGCCCGGGCCCCCGGCGCCCGAGCATCTATCATCTCCCAGACGCCGCTGCCGTCCTGTGAACAACTCCCCTGGCCAAACCTCAAAGGGGGGTCCCCAGACTCCCCGCGGTTGGAGTTCCCTCCTCCGACAGTAGCGGTGTATGCTTTTTTTTTATTTGGCAGCGGTATATACCTAAAGCATCGATCGAGGACTGGGTACAGATGGAAGGTAGATGCAAGCAGGAGTACATAATCCTAAAGAGTATAGAACTATTTTCCTATGTGTGTGTGTGTGTATATATATAATTTACTTGGTGCACCATGGTGCCCAGGCCTCAAGATCAAATCGGGTATATACCTAATTTAAATGAGTATAAAAATTATATATATATAGAAAGAGAGAGAGAGAGAGAGAGAGATTCACCATATATAATGCTAGCTACTCCCTCCGTCCCAAAATATAGTTATCTAGGAGTGTTTTGGAGAATTAAAAATTAAGATGAAAAATCTAAAATACCCTTATTAATAGATGGTGATGTAATAGGAACTACGAATAGCATTGTGGGGTGTGTATAGAAAGTTGGTGAGATGATGGGGCGACTAGAGGCAGCATAGAAAGTAATTGGATAAATATCACCTTTTATATATCCTATGTACTTATATTTAAAATAAAATTTGAACATAAATATAGTTATATTTTAGAACGGAGGAAGTAACGTGCTAGGCATGCTCATCTGATGAAGTCTGGCAATCAGCTGCTCATCTAGTTTTGCCTAGTAGTCACCTTTATGTTGATGTTTATACATAGCCAGTTCGACCAATCATATCTCTATCTATCTCTACTATTATAAAAACGAATAGTGTTTTTATAAAAAATTTTCATTCGTCACTGATGTCATATTGCTTCATGTTGACGTCATGCGCGCAATCCACCCGGTACTAACCATCAAAAGGGTAAAACTGTAATTTCGTGTTCAGCCTCAAAGCTGTGTCCCTCGCTCCCTCTCGCAAGAATCCCAAAGTCGGAAGTCGAAAGCGCTTGCTCCTGGCGCCCATGCCCCTTCCTCTTCTCTTCTCCCAGTGCCACCACACATCGTAGGAGGCAACCACCGACAGTGAGGAGAGGCAATACAATAGCTGGGGTTCAGATCCGGCTGCCCCAGGCCTTGCAGGCACCAGATCTGGTCGCGCCGCCCCCAGGGGCACTGGATCCGGCCTCCCGAAGCCATTGCGTCGCTGCCCCCACCCCCTCCCCCTCCCTGACGGTAGGAGCTCGACTCGCCGACGACATCCTCGCCGTAGCAGTGCTTCTCCCTTGCCAGCGTTTATCATAACCAACACTTTCTATTTTATTTTATAAAATTTCGAGCCTTTGGTAATTAGAAATTTATTGCATATGTTTCTTTGCACGTTCTTTATAGATCTGAAGTGGTAGCTCATTGGTAATGGATTGGCCCAGACTTGTCAGTAGTCATGTGTTCGACTCCCTGTGCTCCACACTTTTTTGCTCACCCTTGCGAGAAGAAAGACAGCGAACTCATCATCCTCCACGCTTTTTTTTTGCTCATCCTTTGCGAGAAGAAAGACAGCGAACCCATCCTCTTTTCCATGGTGAACCCTCACCAAGACAGGGAGCTTGTGCTCTCAGACATGGCAATGGAGATTCCCTGTGTAGGTACCAATCATCATCCTGTATTGGGCATTGCCCCGCCCCCCCCCCCCCATCTCACGAGAAGACAGGGAGCTAGCTCTTCTCGTCCATGGCGATGGAGAACCCCGGCTTGGATTGGGGCACAGAGGTCAGGATGTCCATGGCTTAACTTGCAGGACTCAGCATGCGTGCAGGCGGCGACGGTGAATTTCTGTCTTGTATACAATATCGTGTGTCGATGCTTTGCACCGGCAATAAAACTATAGGGCTACTCGGCGAAGGGAAACTCGGTGGATTGAAGAGGAACACAGAGAGTTTTTATACTGGTTCAGGCCCTCGATGTGAGGTAATACCCTACGTCCAGTTGAGGTGTTTGGTGATCAATGATCTTGCGTTTGTTGTTCTGCCCTCATGGGGGGCCCTGCCTCCCTTTATATACTAGGAGACAGGGTACATGATAAGGATCCCAACCGGATACGGCCAAGGGATTTCCTTCTTAGAGATAGAAACCTATCCGACTAAGACTGTGTTTCCTTATCTCATAGGATAAAATCTGCTGGGTGCTATCTTATCTCTAATTACATGGTTCGGCCCATCCTCTGTCCGAGTGGCTCATATGCTGGTAATGAGGTACCCGGGGCCCATGGCCTCCACAGTAGCCCCTGAGACCTTCATAGTTGAGTCATAGCTAATGCCGAGTGCTCATCCTCCACGGTGAAGATTGCCCAAGTGCGATGCTCCCAAGTACTCTTTGTCCGAGTGAGTCTTCTTCTCGAGTCCTGCTTCATGTCAGCTGGTAACGAGGCTATGAAGGGCTTCATGTAGATGTATGAATAGTGTGCGCCGAATAGGCGCACCTATTAGGTGTAGCCCCCGACTTGTGCTTAATTGTGAAGACAATTAAACATAAAGTCAAAGATCTTTAACCTGCTAATCTTTTCCGAGTAGATTACTACTGGTATATGAGATTCTTCGGTATCAAGTCAACTGGAATAATCTTATAGTCTTGCCGAGTAGGGAACTACTCGTATATAGGACTCTTCGACTTCATATCAGTCGGAATGTGTGTTTATAGTCTTGCCAAGTAGGATGCTACTCGTATATGGGACTCTTCAGCTTCATGTCAGCTGGAATAAGGGGTTTATAATCTTTTCCGAGTGGCGTCCCACTCAGAAGTTAGACTTCTCCGCATCATGTTAGCGGGAAAAGATATTTATAGTCTCTCCCGAGTAGTGCACTACTCAGAAGTTTAGACTCTTCAGCATCATATCAGCCGGAATAATGTTGCTCATGGTAACTAGTGGCCATGCATGTAGGCCGAGTACCACTGTATGAAAATAAATCCACTGCGTGGTCAGGTGTACCCGAGAGAGATACCTGCATCCCCAATTTTAATGAATACCAGCTTGTGATCCTTATAAGGATATATCCTCGGGACCTGGTGGATAAAACAGATACCCAAACATATATGTTTAGCAATAAGGCTCTCATGAAGCATATCTGTTTACCTCATCGGCTCCTGTTAGTAGCACCAGCGCTATAATTTCAACTCAGCCTGCGGGCGGCCCACATAGAGCATGCTACTGTAGGAACTCATATCTTGGTGGCCTAGTGCTGACTGTGTAGGCCCAAGCCCATTTAGTCGACATCGGCTCTATAAAAAGCGGGGAGAGAGAAAAAGATTCCTTCATCTTCCCCAAATTAACCAATCGCTTTGTCTTCCACCTTCGTGCCCAACTTTTCGCTTCCCGCCCGGCTAGGGTTAGCTGCTGCTGTTCCCCACCCGAACTCGGGCGATTCCAATCCTCTTCGTCTGTTCCAAGCCCCCGATTCGTTTTTCCCCAAATCTTACCACTTCCTGCCATGCCGAAAGCTTCGGATCTTGCGGGTGCGTCGGAGAGTGCTTGGCCGATTTCAGATTGCGGCTCGGTGAAGCTGAAGCTGCTGGAGGGTCAACTAAAGTTGCCCAGCCAAGAGGTGATTCGTTGGTGGCCGGCTAGGGGTGAGTCGGTCCCAAATCCCCAACCTAGTGAAACAGTAGTTTTCGCCTCTTTTTTCGATCGGGGCTTGTGCCTTCCCTCTTCCGATTTCTTCTGCTACGTCCTTGACTTCTACGGGCTGGAGTTAGTGCATTTGAATCCCAACTCGATTCTTCAGATCTCCATATTTGTTACTCTCTGTGAGTGCTTCTTGGGTGTGGAACCCCATTTTATTTTCTTCCGGCATCTGTTCCATATCAAACCCCAGCCCTCCAAGAATAATATTAGTGTGATTGGGGGGGCTGGTCTCCAACTGAGGAGTGATGGGAAGAGGACTTATCTTGATCTTCCCTTGAAATCTTCCTTGAAAGGCTGGCACAAGGAGTGGTTCTATTGTGCACATCTGGCTCCCTCCTTGCGCCCATTCACCGGCTTGCCGCCCGTGGTTTTACCAAATTGGTCAACAGAGCCATCCTTTGAGGAGATGGGCCAGGCGTATCAATTGTTGGTGAAGTTAGATGACCTTAAGAAGGCTGGCCTAACAGGACTTGGGTGGCTCTTCGCTTCCTGACTCGGCGCATCCAGCCGCTGAAGCTGAGGAGTGCATTTGGCTGGGCTTTTAAGAGCAAAAACGATCCTGACCGAGTAAGCAACGAGTCAGTCAACAAGCATGTAGTGACCGAGACCCTGTTCGGTTACTTCTCCGATGGGGTGATCGCGACCGAAGACGATAGTCGCCGGGTCGCGGCCTATAGCTTCATTCGGCCCCGTACCAAGGTAATCTTTAAACTTCTTCTGTGATGGATGCCTGTGGGCTTGTGTCTGCAGTTGTCCAGCATTATATGATGCATTTTGTTGACCCGTCTGTAGTGGCACGAAGAGTATGATGAGGACGCGCGCCTGTTGTCGGCCGTCAAATCAAAGAAGAGGTCGATGAGCCCCTCTGCTGCCCAACCTGACTCCAAGAGAGCGAGGAAGAAGCCTATTCTGTATCGAGGCGAGAGGGCCATGACGCCGCGCGCCGTGGCAGGAAGCTTGAAGATAAAGGACACCGTCGCCACAGCACCCAGGCGATCAAGTCCCAAGTCGAGACTTGTACGACCGAGCTCGACATTGCCAAGCCCGGTAAAAGCACCGCCAAGTGCATGATCCGAGCGGGATCTGCCAAGCACGCGGGTGCCCGAGTCGGCTACGCCCCCAACGGGGCCGCCTCCAGCTACCGCGTCTCCGCCGACTGATTCGCCAGCCAGGCCGACAACCGGAGGTAGCGCTCCACCAGGACCCGGATCGCCTGGCAGGAAGCTGAAGTTCTCCAAGAGGTAAGCTGCTCCGGATCTTCTGAGATTCTTGTTTGTTGCAGTGGTACTTTGGTGACTGTCTTGTGATGCAGGAAGCGTGCCGACATCGATCTAAAGGAGACCGCTCCAACCGCTCCTCTTAAAGAGCCTGCCCCAGCCGAGCTGGCACCCACGAGCATTCCCGCTGAGTCGGAGGCCAGCCCAGTCACGGAGACTGAGGTGGTCCCGACTGCGGGGCCGCGGTTGCCGCCCGACCAAGGGGTAGTTACTGAGGCTGCTGCCCCAGCCCCTGAGTTGCTGCCCGCCGCTGAGGTCGCTGCTGGAGCCCCCGAGTTGATTCCCAAGGCCGCGGGGGACGCCGGCGTGGGGGCCGGGACTCCATCGCCGTTGTGGTCATCGTCGTCGTCGTCGTCGCTACCGCCAGAGATCCCGAACCTTCCTCGGATTGAAGCTCCTTCGCGCAGGCTCCCTCGGACGTTCACCTGGACGGCGCCCGACGGAACCGTGAAGAGTTTCAAGCTTGATGAGGCCGCGGCGAGAAGGGAACGCAAAAGCTTGCTCCGCGCCGCCATCACCGGGTCCTAGGGAGTTGGGGTATAATTCTTGTGGCAGAGTCATGGTGGTCTTCTTGTTTTGACGTCTGACTCCACTCTTGGCTTATTCTTTCCTTGAGCAGAAACTTGTCGATCGCAACGAGGAGATGACGGAGATCTTGGTCGAGATGGCCCCCCACCTCGTAGAATTAGAGCAGCTCCGGGCGTTGAAGGCCGAGATGGAGGAGCGCCACGCGGGGAGGGAAGCTTGGCTGAAGGATGTCGCCACCTAGCTCAGGGATGAAAATTGGGCCCAAGCCGCGAAGATTAGAGGTAAGTCCCCCGAATGTGTCTTCCTGACTAAACTCTTGATGTATTTCTCCAGCCGCGTTGTTCCCGACTGCCCAGTTGTGTCTTGGCCGTACGGTCGAGTTCTTGACTAATCTGTCGTGCAGCCCTCGAAGCCGAGTTGAAGACCCGAACAAAGGGGGAAGCCCAGCTGAAGGAGGCAGAAGAAGCCAAGGCCGGGCTCGAGAAGGTCAAGGCCAACCTCACAGAGGCCAACGCCGAGCTCGAACGGGAAAAGGCCGAGTTAAAAGAGGCCACCGTCAAGCTCGGCGAAGAAAAAGCCGAACTGGAGAAAACCGTATCCAAGTGGGAGGCCGACTACGAAAGTAAGACCCCAACCTGACCGTGATCTTAACCAATCCATTAGTCATTCCATCTACAACCGAGCTTGACAAGTTTACTTGCCGGTGGACCTAGACAGACATGAGAGCCAATGTCCAGGCCTAGTATCGGTTCTACACAGAGGAGATAAGAGTCATCAGGGAGTCACGGGAAGCCCTCGTCGAGTCCGTGAAAGGGCTCCTTGACCTGATAGATCCCAGCCCTGTGGGAACTAGCTGCAGCAGGATCCCCCAAATAGAGGCGCGTCTTGAGGATGCACCGAGTGCCTTGAAGAAGTACTCGGACGAGCATGTCATTGCCGGCGTGGCCCAGACCCTGGCGATGACCAAATCCATCTACCCGAGGGCAGACATTGAAGCCATCGGGGAGGGGTTTGCCGGGGAGACGATGCCCGAAGAGGAGCTGGAGCTGATTGCCCGGGCAAAGCCAACTGTTGAGATAATTACCCGAGACCTGGGTTTGTAAGGGTAACATATTATGTAGTCGGTATGTATAAACTTTTGTGGAAAACATGTGTAAATATATGTGCAATGCTACCAAGCTTGTCACTCAGTCGTCATTAGCTTTACTTGACCGTGTAGTCTACGCCAAGTTAGTCTGTCAGAACTTGATAAAAACGTTCAATGTAAGAAGCTGTACTCGGGCAAACGCGACAGTCGTAGTAAAGCTTCATAACTGGAGTGGGATAAGCTCGTATGTTATTGACAGAACACATATATACATGTAGCCCCTGACTCACTACTCGGTTGATACAAGCGGCGTAGTGAGTCAGAGAAACTGTACACATGGCAAATTGTAAAACTCAGGTATAGAAAGGACATAGTTGTTCTATGTTCTATGAGTTGCTAATGAAAACACCGTCTTCGGTCTTCAGTCAGTAGGCGCCTGGCCGCATGACCTCGGCTATAATGAACGGCCCTTCCCAGATTGGGGATAATTTGTGCCTGTCTTTGGTGGTTTGTATTTTCCTCAAGACGAGATCCCCGACCAAAAAGGCGCGGCCACGGACATTGCGGTTGTGGTAGCGACGCAGGCCTTGAAGATACCTTGCCGACTGGATTGTTGCGGTGTCCCTTGTTTCTTCCAACTGATCTAGCTCGACCAGTCGGGTATTATTTGAGACATCTTTGGAGTAAGCTCGGACTCGCGGATAGTTGAACTGTAACTCTATCGGAAGCATAGCCTCGGCACCGTAGACCAGGAAGAAAGGGGATTGCCCTGTTGCCCGACTAACCGTGGTTCTGAGAGACCAGAGAACATATGGGAGTTCTTAGACCCACCGGCCCACGTATGGTTGTAGTCGGTCGAATATCCTGGCCTTGATGCCTTGTAAGACCATACCGTTGTCTCGTTCGACCTGGCCGTTGCTCCGTGGGTGTGCCACAGATGCATAGCAGATCTTGATGCCGAAATCTTCACAGAAGTCTTGAAATACGCCGCCTGTGAACTGAGTACCGTTGTCGGTGATGATGCAGTTAGGAACCCTGAATCTGTATAATATATTCAAGATGAAGTCCTTTGCTCGTGCCGCTGTTATAGTTGCAATGGGTTTGGCCTCAATCCACTTGTTGAACTTGTCAACTGCGACGAATAGATGTGTAAACCCTCCTGGTGCTTTCTTGAAAGGCCCAACCATGTCGAGCCCCCATACAGTGAATGGCCAAGAAATAGGGATAGTTTGGAGTTCCTGGGCTGGGAGGTTTGTCTGTCTTGCGTAGAACTGACAACCCTCGCACTTGCGAACAATATCCTTGGCGTCTGTTACTGCTGTGGGCCAGAAAAATCCCTGCCGGTAAGCCTTTTCGATTAACGTCCTAGATGCGGCATGGTTGCCACATATGCCCGAGTGGATCGACTGCAGGATCTGCTTGCCCTCCTCGGTGGTGACACAACGCATGAGGACACCGGATGCGCTCCTTTGGTACAGGTCTTTTCCGACTAGTAGGAAGCTTTTGCTTCGACGCTTGATCTGCTCGGCTTGACTGCGATCTTCTAGGAGTTCGTCGTCCAGGAGAAATTTGACAACAGGAGTCTGCCAGTCTTGACATATGTGCAGCGCCTCATCAGTAGCAGGGGTGGGTTCGCCTCCCGACTGCTCCGGTGCCGGTTTCTTCTTGACTGATGGCTCCATGAGTTGCTTGACAAAGATTCCGGTCGGAACCGCTTCTCGCTTGGATCCCATATTTGCCAGCTCATCTGTCGCGTCGTTGTATTGACGTAGGACATGTGTTATTTCCAGCCCGTCTAACTTGTTTTCCAGCTTGCGAACCTCCTGACAGTATGCCGCCATGGTGTCATCAAGACAAGTCCAGTCTTTCATGACTTGGTTCACCACGAGTTGAGAATCCCCGCGCACAACCAGTCGACGTATGCCGAGTGATATAGCGATGCGGAGCCCGTGGATAAGTGCCTCGTACTCGGCGACGTTGTGGGAAGCCGGGAAGTGGATTTGTAAGACGTACTTTAGTTTTTTGCCGGTGGGGGACGTCAATATGACTCCAGCCCCGGTGCCACCGATCCGTAGAGAACCGTCAAAGTACATTGTCTAGTACTCTAGCTTTGTAGTTGATGTAAGCAGTTGAACTTCTGTCCACTCGGCCACGAAGTCGACTAGAGCTTGTGATTTAATTGCTGTCCGTGGCTGAAAGGTGATATCAAATGCCATCAACTCGAGTGCCCATTTAGCGATTCGGCTGGTGGCCTCGCGATTATGAAGGACATTCCCGAGTGGAAACGCTGTGACCACCGTGACTTGATGTGCTTGGAAATAATGCACCAGCTTCCGGACTGTGATAAGTAGGCCATATAGCAGCTTCTGGACCTGTGGATATCTTGTCTTCGAGTCGGCGAGGACCTCGCTGACAAAGTAGACTGGCCATTGTATTTTCTGGATGTGACCCTGTTCGGATCGCTCGACCACTAGCACCGTGCTGACTACCTGAGTAGTTGCCGCCAGATATAGCATTAGCGGTTCTTCGGGCATAGGTGACGCCAACACGGGAGGTGATGTGAGAAATTGTTTGAAGTCTTCGAAGGCTTGTTGGGCTTCCGGAGTCCATTGGAAGTTGTCCGCCTTTTTGAGTAGCTTAAAGAAGGGCATACCCCGTTCGCCCAGTCGAGAAATAAACCAGCTGAGTGCCGCCATGCAACCTATCAGCTTCTGGACGTCTTTGAGGTTAGTCGGGGAGCCATGTTCATTATGGCGTTGACTTTCTCCTGGTTAGCTTCGATGCCGCGATGCAAGACGATGAAGCCGAGTAACTTTCCGGATGGCACACCGAAGGCGCACTTTTCCGGGTTTAACTTCATCTTAAATCGTCGAAGATTTTGGAAGGTTTCTTCCAGGTCAGCGATCAGGTCTTCTTTGGACTTTGTCTTGATCACCACGTCGTCGACGTAGGCTTCCACGTTGCGCTCGATCTGAGTATGCAGACACCGCTGAATGGCCCGTTGATAGGTTGCTCCAGCATTCTTCAAACTGAACGGCATTGTGATATAGCAGTACGCTCCAAACGGCGTGATGAAAGATGTCTTTAAGTAGTCTTCCTCCCTCAGGCTGATTTGATGGTATCCCGAGTAGCAGTCGAGAAAGTTGAGTAGGTCGCACCCAACCGTGGAATCTACCACTTGATCTATCCTGGGAAGACCAAATGGGTCCTTGGGGCACGCCTGGTTGAAATCGGTGTAGTCGACGCACATGCGTCATTTACCGTTTTTCTTCCGAACCAGAACTGGGTTTGCCAGCCAATCCGGGTGATAGACCTCCTTGATGAACCTGGCTGCGAGGAGCTTGGTAATCTCCTCTCGAATAGCATCCTTGCGGTCTTGAGCGAAGCGCCGCAGCCGTTGCTTGACTGGCTTGGCGTCTGTCTTCACATTTAGGGCGTGCTCGATCACCTCCCTTGGTACGCCCAGCATGTCAGACGGTTTCCATGCGAAGATATCTTTATTGGCTTATAGGAAGGTGACGAGCGCGTCTTCCTATTTGGGGTCGAGTCCGGTCCCAACTAGAGCAGTTTTGGAGGGGTCGGAAGGGTCCAGGAGGATCTTCTTCGTGTCAGAGTCCGCTGAAATTTCTGACTTCGCTGTCTTTTTCGCCGGAACTTGATCCTGCTCGACTTCAGTTGTGACAGCTTGCCGAATGCGATCGCGCCCGACTGCTGCTTCTTATAATTGAGCCAGTTCACAGCTCTCCTTGTCGCAGGTGAAGGCTTGCTTGATGTCGCTACGGAGGGAGAGGACTCCGGCTGGCCCAGGCATCTTGAGCACCATATATGTGTAGTGCGGTATCGCCATGAATTTGGCGAGTGACGGTCGTCTGAGTATCGCGTGGTACGCGGTCTCGAAGTCGGCAACCTCGAAGCAGATGGTTTCCGTGCGGAAGTTATCCCGCGTGCCGAAGGTTACCGGCAAGATTATCTGCCCGAGTGGAGTTGATGACAGGCTGGGAATTATCCCGTGGAAGGGCGCAGTACTCGGCCGTAGTTCTGAGCGAGGAATCTTCATCTCGTCCAAAGTCTTGGCAAATAAGATGTTGAGCGCGCTACCTCCGTCGATGAGGGTTTTCTTCAGCCTGCTGTTTCTGACGACCGGGTCCAGGACGAGTGGATAACGTCCCGGGTGAGAAACCCGATCTGGGTGATCTGCGCGATTGAAGGTAATGGCCATCTTTGACCAGCGCAGGTAATAGGGGGTGTCCGTTGTAGAGACCGTGTTGATGTCGCACGCTGATAGCTTCTGTTTACACTTGGACTCGTACGCGAGTGGCCCCCCAAAGATGTGATTGAGCTCAGCTTGAGGATCTTGAAAATCATCAGCCGGACCCGAGTCTGGCTTGTCTTTGTCCTTGTCGGCGCTAGACGATGAAGCCTCCTCCGAGACAAACTTCTTGAGCATGTAGCAGTCATTGGCCGTGTGCTTGCCCTTGGGATGGAAGGGGCATGGCCCGCTCATGACCTTCTGGTAGTCGTTGTTCCGTCGGGGCCACGACCGGGTACGCTCCATGTTGGCCACCTCGTTGTCCGACTTCCGCTTGCGGTTGCCAGACTTGTTTTGAGACGGCTCATTGTCGTCTTGTTAACGCCAAAATTTGGTAAAGCCTTGTATCAGATTCGGTCAAGGGAACGATTGCAGTCGGTTAACAGAAATTGGTTCAAGGAGTAGGCCGAGTCCGAGAAAGAGCCGTGAAGACCCGCTGCGTGGCAATTTTACTATATTTATTAGGAAAGGATTTATTTTTTTAGGGAACCTGACCTCGTGTCCGGTCAGGATTAGTTAGCGTTTTTTCTATTATAGGATAGGAAATCATATACCCGTGTCTTATAAGGACTCATGTAACTCGGGGTATATATACGTATGCCGGGGAAACCTTGTAAATTATCAACCACAGATCAATAAAAAATTCGGCGCATCGCCACCTTTTCGACGGGATCCTGCTTCTCGAGCCGGGCTGCATCGGTTAGGTCCGAACTCCTGCGAGAGGGTAAGTCTCGTCACCCCGGCTACCAATCGGCTAGGACTTCCTCGGTTAGGTCCGATATTCCTAGTCGGTTTTTTATGGTAGTCGGCTTACCACGATATATTTTAGTTTATCTATGGCTGCATCAGTTCAGTTTGACCTCATAGATTGATTAGGGTATATCACATCACGCGTGCGTAGATTGTATCGGCTTACTGGGAGCGGTTTAATCATCAGTTTGTGCTGCATCGGTTAGGTCCGACCTACTAAACTGCTAGCGATAAACCGATCCTGTTAAGCCGATGCTTTATGCGCAGACGTCTTTTCGGGGTGTATAGCCGGTAAGTTATCTTCATCACGATCGCATTCTATTTATCGGCCCATTGAGGTATTGTTATCATTGTCGGTCTGTGCTGCAACGGTTGGGTCCGATCTACTAGACTGACCGATAATAGCTTTACTCTTGATGAGCGATGATATGTGCGATGGTGTTATCGGAGTGCTAGCCGATAAGTTATCTGTTGAAAAAGCCGACTACATTTATTCATTGTCTTATTCTATACTCGCTCTGTTCAGTAGTCGGCTAGCTTATCAATTATTTATCATTTATGGTTTGCATACTTTATTATATGTTCTTGGCCTGTTGTTATTGTTACAATCGGCTCAAGGACTAGCCGATGGGTTTATTCTGCCAGATCCAAGTACAAGTACAAGCAGGTCCCCAGGCACGACCCCAGGTGAGGGCCCGGGCCCCATGAGCTTGGGTAAGGACCAGTGTATGGGCCCGGACAGCGGACGAAGATCCAGGAGTCGATATAAGCAAGGGCCCGGGCACAGGCATATCTTCATGGCAAACCAGTAACACTAGACTATGATCGGCTAGGATTTATTTGATTTATTTTATGCATTACACTTGCTTTATTTTATCACCAGTTTATAGCCGTTTTGAGTATCCTTCGATGATCGGCTAGCACGATATTTGTTTATTATTACGTTTATTGCTCTTGCCGTCATCGGCCTTAAGCCGATTATAAGTGCTACAGTGGGCGCATGCGGGCCATCGGCTGATGAAACGAGTTCTAGAATCGGCTTCCAGCCGATTGGCTCATTGATCTAACATTTTTCTCCTTGTCATTACAGGGTCAAATTGACTGCACGCCTACGACCTCAAGAACTTTAGGACCTGCACTGGAGTGAAGCAAATCTCCCAGGCCTTCGCGTGTCACCCAGACGCCGGATACGGCCCCGGCGGGGTTTTCGGCGTCAAACGCTTTTTGGGGCACGCCCGGTGGGACGACGAAGTTTTAACCCCAAAATTCTAAACAAACACAGTTTTCAATCAAGATTTCAACATGGCCGGAAAAGAAAGTAAAGACGGACAACGTAATTCCCGGTCACCAGATGGAGGATCTAACTGAAGAACAAAAACAGCAAGTTGAACAACCATGACAAATTTTTCCAGAAGCTGTGCCTAGAATCCTTCAATATGACAAGGCAAAGGGCCGATTCCAGAAGTCTCAGTTTCAAACCAGTACTGGTAGGAGAATCGAGCCGCACACAACCCGAGAGTCCAACCAATCAAGCCTTTACAGGAGATGGTCAATGAGGCCTGTACACCACGCGCTCGAATATCAAATCAGCTCGGGGGGTCTTAGTAAAATACATTGCATAATCTTATCAAGAAGACTGTTGATTGAATCGATTGCCCAAGAACCAACTCGGGCCCTGTTTTTCTCCCACCAAAGATAGAGCCAAGGCCAAGTTAATTACAACATTAGCAAGGATATACCAGAACACTTGTTCGCGCAGAACCAGGCTGGGGGGCAACAGGATATCCTCCTGGATATCACCGATCTATTTTATTATGGGGGATATCAGCAGAACTATCGGGAGGAGGAGCCGATCCAGGTACCTACCGAGAGGGAGTATCACAGACAGAATCGGCAACCAACCCCGCCGATACAGTATCAGCAGTATCAACAGGAGAATGCAAGAGAAGAAGACTTATCGGCACGGGTTGAGGAGATAGTAAGGGAGCAGTTCGGGATCAGCCCAAGGAACAAGCCGTTCATGTATCGGCACCCATATCCTGAGTGGTTTGACAGGGTTCCGTTACCACCCGATACAGGTCCCGGATTTTCTAAGTTTTCAGGGCAGGACAACACGTCTACAGTAGAACATGTCAGCCGATTCTGGCGGCAGTGCCGGGAGGCATCGGCTGAAGAGGCCCTGAGGGTTAGGTTTTTTTCCCCTATCACTATCTGGATTGGCTTTACATGGTTCTCCTCATTACCGCCGAATTCTGTTCGGGGTGGGCCGATCTGGAGAAACAGTTTCACAAATATTCTTCGCTGGATTCAATGAGCTGAGACTGTCAGATTTGACATCGGTTAAGCAACGACTAGATGAAACAGTACCGAAATACATTCAGCGATTTCGGGATATCAGAAACCGGTGTTATAGTTTAAACCTGAGCGATGGGCATCTGGCCGATCTGGCTTTTCAGGGACTCTTGGCGCCAATCAAAGAGAGGTTTTCATCTCAAGAGTTCGAATCCTTGTCGCACCTGGTACAGAAGGTATCGGCTCATGAAAGCTGATTTCAAGAGGCGAAAAAGGACAAATACTAGAGGAGGGTTGCTCAGGTTCAGGTCTATTCATCAGGCTCAGATGGTGAGGAATCCGATGCTGAGGTTGGATTGGCAGAGTGGGCCAGGAACAAGAAGTCAGTATCATGCCCGTGGGTCAAAGATATCGGCAAAGAGGAACGGTATGATTTCGATGTAAGCAAAGCCGATAAGATCTTTGACTTGTTGTTACAGGAAAAGCAAATACAATTGCCACCAAACCACGTGATTCCATCAGCCGAAGAACTAAAGAAGAAGAAATATTGGAAGTGGCACAATGCGATATCGCACCATACTAACGAGTGCAAGGTTTTTCGGCAATAAATTCAGTTGGCTGTTGAGCAAGGACGAATCAAGTTTGAAGACAAAAGCCAATGAAGATAGATGGGCACCCGTTTCCCGTAAACATGGTCTATGCGGGGTCATCATTAAGGGATCAAGCCGATGGAGCAAGACGTTAAAGGTACAAGTCAAGGATTACTTCATCGGACATGATAAAAAAATACTCAAGATATGAAGAACAGAAGGGTGAACCAGAACGATATAATCCGCATTGGGACTGCCCGTTTTTTCGTTTCTGCTGGGATCAAGGAATGAGGCTGCCATCGGCTGAAAATTGCCCCAAGTGTAGCCATGCAATGGATCGCCATGATCAGCAGCAGAGGTTTTCACAAGATCGGCCGTTTGGGAAAGGAGCATCAGTTCATAGCCGACTAGGGCCGATCCGTGAAGAGTTTTTTGAAGAGGATGAAGAAGAAGCACATGAAAAACAGGTCCAGAATCCTCAGTGGTGTCCTAGCGGCATATTCACGAAGAATCAGAAGAGAAGGGCACAGCGGTTACGACACTGAGAGCAAAAAGAAGAGCAGCGCCAAGATCAAGAGGAAGCCGATCATCGTCTCAAGAGGACCAAACAAGTCTGGCAAGTAAAGAGGAAGGACGATGAAGACGAATCGGCTCCAGTGAACATGGTTTTCTTTCTGCCCAGAGAATACAGAGCGTTCTCGTCAGACGAGGAGGGTGGAGAGGAAGTTTTCGCTCAGCTGACATTGCGACCTGACCAAGCTACATTTGATAAACCCGAGGAGTCAGAGCATCGGCACCTGAAGCCATTATACATCAGGGGCTACGTAAACGGAAGGCCGATGAAAAGATGTTGGTTGATGGAGGAAGCAGCGGTTAAATCTTATGCCTCAAGCCACATTTCCGAAAATTGGGGAAGACTGCCGAAGATTTGATCAAGACAAAAATGGTGTTAAAAGAACTTCGGTGGGATTCATCAGAAGCGAAAGGCGTATTAAACCGTGGAGCTGACAGTAGGGGAATAAGACATTACCCACCACGTTTTTTGTCATTGACGGAAAGGGGTCATATAGTTTGCTTCTCGGCAGGGACTGGATTCACGCGAACTGTTGCGTGCCTTCGACAATGCATCAGTGTCTAATACAGTGGCAGGGAGATCAAGTCGAGGTGGTGCTAGCAGATCGGTCGACCAATATTGCCATGACCGATCTACCAGTCTGGGAAGCCAATGGTGTTGACTGCCTATCCGGGAGAGTTTGGGAAGGAGATTACCTCAAGGTTACTAGCCAGGGGATACAGCCGATCCAGCAAGTCGGCTCCGAATTGTTACTCTGATGGGATCTATTGAAGACTTCGAGGGGAAACTGGGGCGAGGATTTACGTCGGCTAATGATTTGGAAGAGATCGATATTGGACCAGGAGATAGGCCAAGGCCGACGTACATAAGCAAAAAATTAGGTCCTGGGCTACGAGAGGAATTGATAGTACTGCTGAAGGAACATCGGGATTGTTTTGCCTGGGAGTACCATGAGATGCCAGGATTGAGCCGATCGATTGTTGAACATCGGCTGCCTATTAAACCGGGGTATCGGCCATTCAAGCAGGCTCCAAGAAGGTTCAAAGCAGAATTATATGAGCCGATCAAGGCAGAGATCACAAGGTTATATGATGCCAAATTCATAAGACCATGCCGATACGCTGAGTGGGTTTCTAATATCGTCCCGGTGGAGAAGAAAAATGGGAAATTGAGGATATGTATTGATTTCCGGGATCTAAATAAAACTACCCCTAAGGATGAATACCCAATGCCGATAGCGGATCTGCTGGTGGATGCAGCCTCAGGTCACAAGATTATCAGCTTCATGGACGGCAATGCAGGATACAATCAGATTTTTATGGCCGAAGAGGATATACACAAGACTGCGTTTCGATGTCCTGGAGCTATCGGCTTGTATGAGTGGGTAGTAATGACTTTTGGGTTAAAGAGTGCGGGTGCGACTTATCAAAGAGCGATGAATTATATATTTCATGATCTCATCGGCTTGTTGGTGGAAATCTACATTGATGATGTGGTGGTTAAGTCTAAAAGTGGGGAAAGCCATATAGCTGATTTACGAAGAGTGCTGGAGAGGGCCAAGAAATACGGACTGAGAATGAATCCCAATAAGTGCGCTTTTGGTGTATCGGCTGGGCAATTTTTGGGTTTTATGGTTCATGAGCGAGGGATTGAAGTTAGTCAGCGAAGTATCAGAGCCATTAAGACTACAGAGCCACCAAGCAATAAGACAGAGTTGCAATCGTTGATCGGCAAGGTTAATTTTGTGAGGAGATTTATATCAAATTTGTCAGGAAGAATTGAGTCTTTCACACCGTTATTAAAGTTGAAGGCCGATCAAGAATTTGTGTGGGGGGCAGCGCAGCAGAAGGCGTTCGACGAGATCAAGAATTATCTTAGTTCCCCACCTGTTTTGATTCCGCCGCAGAAAGGAGTGCCTTTCAGGTTATACTTGTCGGCCGATGAGAAGTCCATCGGTTCTGTTTTGATCCAAGAATTTGAAGGCAAAGAGCGAGTTGTGTTCTATCTAAGTAGGAGACTTCTAGATGCTGAGACGAGATATCCTGCGGTGGAGAAGTTATGCTTATGTTTATATTTCTCGTGTACAAAGTTAAGGTATTACATCCTATCGGCTGAGTGTACAGTAGTTTGCCAGGCCGATGTGGTCAAATATATGTTGTCGGCTCCAGTCTTGAGAGGGCGAGTTGGCAAGTGGATTTTTGCCTTAACAGAGTTTGACTTGAGGTATGAATCGGCTAAGGCGATTAAGGGACAAGCAGTGGCCGATTTTATTGTACAGCACAGAGGGTCTCACGAAGATTATGCGGAGCCGATCCCATGGGCTCTATTTTTTGACGGATCGGTTTGCAAGCACGGATCTGGTATCGGTTTAGTTATTGTATCGCCTCGGGGGGCAAGTTTTGAGTTTGCTTTTACGATTAAGCCTTATCGGACTAATAATCAAGCAGAGTACGAGGCGGTGCTGAAAGGGCTTCAACTCTTGAGGGAAGTAGGAGCCGATATCGTAGAGGTTATTGGTGATTCTTTGTTGGTGATCAAGCAGTTATCTGGAGAATATGAGTGCAAAGATGATGTTTTGAGGTCATATTATGAAGAATGTATGGATTTATTGAAAGATTTCAAGATGGTGTCAATAGATCATATTCCCAGGGAGCAGAATTTAGAAGCCAATGATCTTGCACAGATTGCTTCAGGATATCGGCTGAATAGGCAGGTTGAGATGGAGGTAGCCGATATTGATGTCCAGAACAAGGCCGATGACTGGAGACAGGAGATAATTGATTACTTGCGAAACCCGTCGCAGTCCGTTTCCAGGAAGATTCGGTATAAAGCTACTAAGTATGTGCTACTTGATGGGGAGTTGTATTATCGGATGTTTGAGGGAGTTCTGCTTAGATGCCTGGATTTGGAAGAAGCCAAAGTGGTTATGTGTGAAGTGCATGAAGGCATTTGTGGGACTCATCAATCGGCTCATAAGATGAAGTGGTTGTTGAGAAGAGTAGGGTATTTTTGGCCGACAATGCTGGAAGATTGCTTTAGGTATTATAAAGGATGTCAAGATTGTCAGAAGTTTGGAAATATACAGCGGGCACCAGCATCGGCTATGAATCCTATCATCAAACCGTGGCCGTTCAGAGGTTGGGGAATTGATATGATCGGCCAGATTTTTCCTCCATCAAGTAAGGGACATAAGTTTATATTGGCGGCGACAGATTATTTTACCAAGTGGGTGGAAGCGATTCCTTTGAAGAAAGTTACGTCCAGGGAAGCGGTCGAGTTTGTAAAGGAGCATATTATTTATCGGTTTGGGATTCCTCAGACAATAACTACTGATCAGGGGTCCATCTTTGTGTCTGATGAGTTTCAACAATTTGCTGCCAGTATGGGAATCAAGCTATTAAATTCGTCGCCTTATTACGCTCAGGCCAATGGACAAGCAGAAGCTTCTAACAAGAGTTTGATCAAGTTAATTAAGCGGAAAATTGATGAGCAGCCACGGCGATGGCATACCACATTAGCCGATTCACTATGGGCCTATCGGATGGCATACCACGGATCTACTCGGGTGCCGCCGTATCAGTTGGTATATGGACATGAGGCAGTTTTACCATGGGAGACTAACATCGGCTCTAGGAGAATTTCTTTGCAGAATCAGTTGACAGCCGATGATTATTATAATTTGATGACATATGAACTTGAAGATTTGGCTCAGAATCGGTTAAGAGCGTTGGAAAGGATCAAGGAAAATAAGGCTAGGGTAGCTCGGCATTACAACAAAAAGGTGGTGAATAAGTCGTTTGCCGAGGGAGATCTTGTGTGGAAGTTGATTTTGCCGATTGGGTCCAGAGATAATAAGTTCGGGAAGTGGTCGCCTAATTGGGAAGGGCCCTATCGGATTAATCGTTGTGTGCCTGGTAATGCTTATATGTTAGAAGATCTCAATGGGATAGAATTTGCTAAAGCGCTTAACGGAAAATACCTCAAGAAGTACTACCCTAGCGTGTGGATTGATTCTTAAATCGGTTAAGTATGACCGATTTCTAAGTAATTCGGAAAGCCGGTGTTTTTTTTACATCGCCTAAAGACAGCCGATATCAATTGATATCGCCTTTAGATCAAAACAAGCAAAAAAATTATCAAGACTGAAAGAGATAAGTAGCAGAGCCGATCAGATTATATGACAGCAGAAGGATGGTCGGCATGTTCCAGAAAATCGTCAGTTACAAAGGTTTAAGATTTACAAGAATTTTTGGATCACTTCAATTGCGCGCAGGCGGATCTGATCAATCTCATTGATAGCACGGATGTCATCTTCATCAGAGCCCGGGATGGTCTTCAGGTTCTTGCACCGATGAATGACTTGACGTACTATCGCTGTAACCTTGGCCTCTTGGTCCTGGACAGCTTGCGGTAGGCCGATTAGTTGGGATTCTGTTGCTGTGAGATCTTTGCGAACTTTTTCAAGTTCTGCCAGCAAATCGGCCTCCTTTTTCTTCAGCTGGTCTAACTTAGGTTGGAGCTCTTGGGGGACAGCGGCCATATCATCAAGCTTTTTCTTCTCTGCTTGGGCTAATAGCCGATCGGCTTGGATGTCTTCGGTGGTCTTCTGTTGGTCAGCGCGATCGGTTATGCGCTGTCTGAGTTTGATGAGTTTGAATCTGTGGGATTCCAAGTATGCTGCAGGGGTGAATGCATCAACAAGTTCTTCGGGCAGGTGGTGTTCAATGTCTGCAAATCTTGCCCGGATTGGCCCACAGTCTTCTACCAGTGCGTCGATCGGATTTTCCAGCCGGCTGATGATGCTCGTTAAGTACTCGCGCACGTCGGCTGGGAAGGACGGTTTGGAGGCCACACTGGTGGTCGTAGCTTCTTCTACCTCCAGATATTGACCGATGTCAAAAGGGAACAAGTCGGCCAAGGACTGCAAGGTTGACATCGGTGAAGCGATCAATAAAAGATTAGAAGCAAAATTTGAGCATAAAAAGGTTACCTGAGGAAGGACATCAGCGGCTTGAGTGGCATCGGCTTCGGGGGGATGGATGGGCTGTTCTTCGAGGGGGCCGATGTCAGCCGATGGAGTAGGGACAGTATCATCAGCAACCAGAGGACTTGGTGCTGAGAGGGGAGCAGCTGGAGAAGTCATCGGCTCAACGCTTGGAGGGACGTCAGAGGGATGGTGAGGTTTTGGAGCCGATGATTCAAGCTGAAAAAGGATTTGGTAAGATAAAATAAGGAAGTGGATGATAATAATAATAAGGCTTGGCGCATACCTGAGGGGACGAGGAGCCGATGTGGTCTGGAGAGAAGATGGCGTCGTGGCAGCAACATCGGCATCGGTCTTCTGTTTCTTTGAGGAGGGACGATGCGCTAACTTCTTACGTTTTTGGCCCATCGGCCGAGGCGCCTTGAGAAGAGCTGATGGAGATGGAGCATCACGCCCTAAGTTTGGGGTGGCCGATGGAGGTTGATACTGGATCAGCCGACCGCTGTTGCTTGTTCTTGGGGGTTCGACGCTGGCGGCCTGCAAAGTTAGAGGTGAGAGTTGGTTGAAGAAGGCGATTAAAGCTTGCGGGTGTTACCTCGTCTTCGGATTCAACATAGTCGGCGTCCAGATGGGAACAGTAACAGGCGGGTGCTAAGCAGAACAGATGTTTCTTCCATTCTGACCACCATCAGACAAAGAGCTTGGTGTTGGCAGTGCAGATGAACACCTCGGTGGCGGCGCCTAGCAGGAGGGAGTCTGTCAAAGACCGCAGCCGATCATATTCCAGGGCGCTGCTGACCGTGCCCCGGGCTTGGAGTTTGTCGATGAAGAATAGGCCTATCGGGAGCTGACCAAGGCCAAATTGGCGAGAGCCGACTGATGGATGATAGAACTCATACGATGGCTGAGTTCGGCCCAGAGAAAAGCCGGTTGGCAGCAGACAAGGACTGGTAGCCGATAGGAATATGGCTTTAGATTTATCATCATTCAGAGCTTTGAGTGGATCAAAGTTAGAGGGCATCTCGAATGATGATGCGTCATTGTATGCAAACCAAAGAGTGGCATCCCTGGTAAAGCCGTAATAGAACCCCTTGAACCACTGACTAACTTCAGCGGGGGTTATCTTGCCGCCAGAAAGGGCCGATGCAGCTTCACCCATAGAGATGCATCGGCGGTAAACAGGGTCTTGATCTTCTGGGTAATCGGCCGGGAAGGATTGCTTGAGGAGAGAGGTTTCTGGGATAGCCTTGGAGGTATAAATATTGAGCCAGAGCTGAACAAACCACCAAGGACCCCCAATGTGGCCGATGGGCTGGCCAGCCGATAGCTTAGTTGCTACCTGGTGAAGTAGCTGGTAGGTGGCGCCAAGGAGATAGTGCCCCAACAGAATTTGTTTCCTATCGGCCAAGCACTCTGCCAGGCATTGCATATTGGTCGTCGGGCCGAGGGTTGCACCACCAAAGACGAACCGTTCCAACCACAAGTTCAGAAAAGCGACATGCTCCCGATCATCAACCGGTCCAGTTCCTTTGTTGTGGAGAGATATATACCTGGACCAGCCGCCGATGTTTTTTGTTTGAAGCCGGTGAGCGGGCTTGAACCGGAGTTTGAAGGGGTTGATGTAGCTTGTCGTATCGAGGCAGGTGAGCATGGTCACGTCCAGCAAAGTGGGGGTCATCGGCCCATGCCCGAACATGAAAGCATTGAGAGCATCAGACCAGTAGTATGAGGCCGATGCAAGTAGGGACTCGTTCCTTTCCATGTCAGCCAGGGAGAGATTGATGCAGTGGCCGATGTGAGATTCTTCCCAATAGGTCCTCTTTTCAGCCGATACCCTGAGGTACCAATCTCTCCACCCGGACAGCTTACTCGGCCATGATCTGAAGCTGTTGGTCCAGTCACTGACCAACATAGTCGAGTTCTTGAAGGGAACGCGTTGGGTTTCGGCACCGATGAAATCGGTGGGATCTTCGCTGCCCATGGGGCCATGATAGAAAAAGCTGGGGTAATCGGCGGCCGGAATCAAGATCTGGGCTCTAAGATGCTACAGTAAACAAGAACACGACGAAGAACAGGTGAAGAACATAGCAGATCGGGTTCATATAGATTGCAGATTGAGGGAAAATAATCGGGTGAGAAGATTACCTCAGGAACTGTAGATGCCGATGCCATCGCAGAAATAGGAGAAGTTGCAGGGATCGACGGCCGGAGAGAAAGGTTGCAATGATTCGTCTGGATTCGCTAGAGCTTGGTGAGGATGTGGAAGATGAAGCGGTGGTGCTCTGGTGATGTGAAAGCATAAAAAAGGCAAGAAGACGAAGCGTTTTTATAGAGGTGTGACAACCGAGCGGGAATCAAGGCCGTTGGCACTGTTTCAAACATTTATGGCAAGTGGGCTATCTTGGGCCGCCTCGGTATGGGAGAAATCTGGAGGCCCAAAATGAAAGAATTTCGAAGTCCTATTGGAGAACTCCGAAATTGGGGGCATGTGTTAACGCCAAAATTTGGTAAGGCCTTGTATCAGATTCGGTCAAGGGAACGATTGCAGTCGGTTAACAGAAATTGGTTCAAGGAGCAGGCTGAGTCCGAGAAAGAGCCGTGAAGACCGCGCGTGGCAGTTAATTACTATATTTATTAGGAAAGGATTTATTTTTTTTAGGGAACCTGACCTCGTGTCCGGTCAGGATTAGTTAGCGTTTTCTATTATAGATAGGAAATCATATACCGTGTCTTATAAGGACTCATGTAACTCGGGGTATATATACGTATGCCCGGGGACCTTGTAAATTATCAACCACAGATCAATACAAAATTCGGCGCATCGCCACCCTTTCGACGGGATCCTGCTTCTCGAGCCGGGCTGCATCGGTTAGGTCCGAACTCCTGCGAGAGGGTAAGTCTCGTCACCCCGGCTACCAATCGGCTAGGACTTCCTCGGTTAGGTCCGATATTCTAGTCGGTTTATGGTAGTCGGCTTACCACGATATATTTAGTTTATCTATGGCTGCATCAGTTCAGTTTGACCTCATAGATTGATTAGGTATATCACATCACGCGTGCGTAGATTGTATCGGCTTACTGGGAGCGGTTTATCATCAGTTTGTGCTGCATCGGTTAGGTCCGACCTACTAAACTGCTAGCGATAAACCGATCCTGTTAAGCCGATGCTTTATGCGCAGACGTCTTATCGGGGTGTATAGCCGGTAAGTTATCTTCATCACGATCGCATTCTATTTATCGGCCCATTGAGGTATTGTTATCATTGTCGGTCTGTGCTGCAACGGTTGGGTCCGATCTACTAGACTGACGATAATAGCTTTACTCTTGATGAGCCGATGATATTGTGCGATGGTGTTATCGGAGTGCTTAGCCGATAAGTTATCTGTTAAAGCCGACTACATTTATTCATTGTCTTATTCTATACTCGCTCTGTTCAGTAGTCGGCTAGCTTATCAATTATTTATCATTTATGTTATTGCATACTTTATTATATGTTCTTGCCTGTGTTATTGTTACAATCGGCTAAGGACTAGCCGATGGGTTTATTCTGCCGATCCAAGTACAAGTACAAGCAGGTCCCCGGGCACGACCCTAGGTGAGGGCCCGGGCATGAGCTTGGGTAAGGACCAGTGTATGGGCCCGGACAGCGGACGAAGATCCCGGGAGTCGATATAAGCAAGGGCCCAGGCACAGGCATATCTTCATGGCAACACCAGTAACACTAGACTATGATCGGCTAGGATTTATTTGATTTATTTATGCATTACACTTGCTTATTTTATCAAGTTTATAGCCGGTTTTTGAGTATCCCTTCGATGATCGGCTAGCACGATATTTGTTTATTATTACGTTATTGCTCTTGCCGTCATCGGCCTTAAGCCGATGTATAAGTGCTACAGTGCGCATCGGCCATCGGCTGATGAAACGAGTCTAGATCGGCTTCCAGCCGATTGGCTCATTGATCTAACATTTTCCTCCTTGTCAATTACAGGGTCAAATTGACTGGCACGCCTACGAACCTCAAGACTTTAGGACCTGCACTGGAGTGAAGCAAATCTCCTAGGCCTTCGCGTGTCACCCAGACGCCGGACGGCCCCCGGCGGGTTTTCGGCGTCAACACGTCTTTCGCCTTTTGGTTCTTCTGTCGGAACTCCTTCTTCTCGTCAAGGACCTCTGCGACCGCTTCAGCCGAGTCGGCGTATTTGTTGGCCATGTCGAACAGAGCCCGGACAGTGGGTGGTGGCTTCCGAGTGAACTTTGTGATGAACGAGGCGTCCTTTACTCCCTTGCGGAAGGCGGCGATGACAGCCTCGTCGCGGATCATTGGGATCTTGTTGCGCTTCTCGGAGAACCTCTTGATAAAATCACGTAGAGACTCATTCTTCTTCTGGTGTAGTTGATACAGATCGTGCTCAGAAGATGGCCTCTCGTAGGTCCCTTGGAAGTTGGCGATGAACCGATCCCTGAGTTCTCCCCAGGAACCGATCGACCGCCTCAGGAGCCCTGTGAGCCATGTCCTCACCGAGTCGGCTAGCGCGACTAGGAGGTAGTTAGCCATGGCTTTATTGTCGCCTCCAGCAGCTCGAACTGCTAGGGTATATACGGTGAGCCAGGACTCGGGATTTGTCTTGCCGTCATACTGTTCAATCCCAGTGGGCTTAAAGCCAGTCGGCCAATGGACGTCCTGTAGCTCCCTAGTGAAAGTTGGGATGCCTTCGTCTTCGTGAAGGCTCGGGCTTCGACCACGGCGGTTGAACCACTCGTGATGGAGACCAAAGCGCTCGTTTTCGTCTTCTAGTCGGCGGCGCTCATCTTCGCGTCGTTCGCGGCACCGGGCGCTGATAGTTTGGCGAATGTCATGTTATAGGCGCTCTCGGAGGTCTTGATTAGACCGGCGATCATACTGGTGACAACGCCAGTTGTCGTTATTGGTATTGCCGAGTGTAGTTTGCCTAGACTCCTTGCGTGGCCGACTAGAGCCAGCCGCCCGACGCCGTGCTAAAGTGGATGTGCCGGCTGCTGGAGATCCCGACCGGTTAGTCGGTATCATGGTGTCACCCGACTGCTGTTGTTGCTGTTGGCAGGCAGCAGCCGTGATCATCGCCTTGATCTTGGTGATAGTTGGAGTGGCCTGGTGATCAGGCCTGAGCTGGAGCTTATCCAGCAAGGTTGCGGCAGCCACAACATTCTGTTGCGCCGTGACAAAAACGTCGTGATCGCCGACTTTAGTTTGGAGAATCTGCTGCTCGCCCAGCTCTGCGCAGCCCGTCGTTGCGAGCCTCGCGATCAGCCTCCTCCTGTTGTTGTAGTCGGCGCGCCTCCTCCTATTGCTCCTCTTGTAGTCGGCGCACCTCGGAGGGTGGTGTTGAAGCCATGAAGATCTCGCGGGGGAGGAGAAAACTCGTCAGACTGGAAGCCGAACTAGCGTTCGAACCATTATCCGACTTGGAGTCAGACTCCGAGTAGTTTATCGGAGTGAGAACGACCCCAACCTCTCTAGATCCAATCTGAAACGGCACTTGGCCGTGTCCAAACTGAATCACAGGAGATCGGGTCTGTTGTGCGGGATGTAGATCCACAGCGTCGCCAAGTCCGTGTGGGAGATTGACGATCTCTCCCCTTCTCGGCCCAACCCGAGCTGGCTCAAGGCCTAGTGCAAGTCGGACGCCGAAGGAGAGAGTTGTCTCGATGCTTGGCGATGTGAAGGACTGTCGCAGTAAGTCGTTGAAGGAAATCGCGGCGTCCTGTGGGCCGACTGGTGCTACGTCGGCTGGCTCCTCGGCCAGCCGGATTGGATCTGTTCCGGCCAAGGTAAGGTTGCCGATCTGGTCGGCGATGAAATCGAGGCTTCCGAATGAAATAACGTCTCCAAGAGAGAACTTGTCGCCATCGATCTTGGTTGCTAGATCCATCGAGCTTGTAGAAGTAAAACTCGCTGGAGCCCCTACCTGGCGCGCCAACTGTCGATGCTTTGCACCGGTAATAAAACTATAGGGCTACTCGGCGAAGGGAAACTCGGTGGATTGCAGAGGAACACAAAGAGTTTTTATACTGGTTCAGGCCCTCAATGTAAGGTAATACCCTATATCCAGTTGAGGTGTTTGGTGATCAATGATCTTGCGTTTGTTGTTTTGCCCTCATGGGGCGCCCTGCCTCCCTTTATATACTAGGGGACAGGGGTACATGATAAGGATCCCAACCAGATACAGCCAAGGGATTTCCTTCTTAGAGATAGAAACCTATCCGACTAAGACTGTGTTTCCTTATCTCATAGGATAAAATCTGCCGGGTGCTATCTTATCTCTAATTACATGGTTCAGCCCATCCTCTATCCGAGTGGCCCATATGCTGGTAATGAGGTACCCGAGGCCCATGGCCTCCACATTGTGTGCCCATCCTACCCCTCTCAAATCAACGGTGGGATATAAATGGTACCTCCAGGCACCTTGTTCCTAGTGGTACCTCCTTAAAGATAGTAAAAATGCTCTGGCTGCTTCGGTCAGGTGGCTTACTGTCGTCCATCTGTACGTTTCCCACTCGGTTTGGTGAAGGATGTCGCGAGCCCACAGGAAGCAACTCGAGCAATAACACGACCACACATCTACGCCTTGGCTGCCTCCTTCCTCCTCTCGACGTCTCCTGCCCGTGCTCCCTACAGTTGCGAATCCATCAACGCGGCCCCCGCCTCAGATTTCTAGGGTTATCTGATGTAGCGATGTCAGATTGCCCATAGGGATAGTTTCTTCATCAAGATTGATCTACCCAAATCGAACAAGAAGGGGTTCTATAGAGAGATTTCCCCAAACCCTTCGCCGTCGCACAACTTTAGGCAAAATTTTGGATGGATCCACTCGTTGTCCTTTGCCTCACCTTGCATCAAGGCCTGGACACGTGAAATTTTTAGCATCTTCAGTGAGAAAGAAATTGATATTCTGCCAGATCGACAGCATGACGAACCACAAAACAAGGGTGACGCCGCAGGGATGGATTCTTTTTTGCGATACCGCTACCCGACAAGATTCAGCTGCCACATTCGCCCGACGATCTACAAAGGGAATCCACCTGCCTGCTCTCCAGCAAGCCTTCTCTTCCCAGATGCCTTGTGCTCCTCATCAAGTCCATTGCCACTACCATCAGGACCACGAGAAGGTGCAAATCAATATGCGTGGGTTGTATGAGCATTGCGTGTACATGTTCATTTCAGGGGATGATGCTGATGCATGCGTCAAGTGTCCCTAGGACTACTTTTCACACTAAGAAGAAAAATCAGGAACTTGTGAATTGGTCTAAACTCTAAAACTTTTAGTTCATAAGATACAATTTTAGTTCGGAGATTATTGCCTTTCAGAAAAGAAAAAGTTCAGAGATTATTTTTCACTAGAATTTTTTGGGATTTATTTGATTAAGGGAAGTATTTTTGGTGAATTAAATAAGTTTACAGCATTAAATAAAAGAAAAAGAAGAGAAAAACCCCTTTCCTGTGCGTGGGCCGAAACTAGCCCAGCACTATTCCTTTCCCTTTCTCCTCGCGCGCACCACAGCCCACGGCCTGCCGAGGCCCGCTCCGCTCCCTGCCGCTGACGGGTGGGCCCCACCAGTCAGCTTCGCCTCCTACCTCCTGCTCGGGAGTCCTGTTCATTCCCGAGCACTGCCACCGCAACCCTGTGAAATCCGATCGCCTCGGCCTCGATCTCATCCAATCGGTTGAGGGGAAATTGCGCCCCCGACCTCCTCTGCCTTATCCCCAAGAAACCGGAGCCCAATCGGGCACGGACGTCAAGATTCGAAGCTTCCCGAATCGGTTTCTTATCCCTAATCCACCGCCGACGTAAATCTCACTGAACCCGAGCCCACTTCATACTAGTCAAGACAACTTACTCTGGCAGCAAATTGGTAGAGTTATACATGGCCCAAATTGTGTGTTTGCACAGTGTGCCACGCAAGATTGTGTCGGATAGAGGAAGTCAGTTCACCTCTCAGTTTTGGTAGAGACTCCAAGAAGAGATGGGCACACGGTTAAACTTCAGTACCGCTTACCACCCGCAGATGGATGGTCAGACTGAGCGGGTTAACCAGATCTTAGAAGACATGTTGAGGGCTTGTGCCATAGACTTTGGTGGAAGTTGGGACAAGAGCCTACCGTATGCTGAGTTTTCCTACAACAACAGTTACCAGGCAAGTCTGAAGATGGCCTCGTTCGAGGCTCTAAACGGATGGAAGTACCGCACGCCCCTGCTTTGGGATCAAACAGGAGAACGACAAGTATACAGGACGGATATCTTGCGAGAAGTAGAAGAAAAAGTGAAGGTCATACAAGAACGACTTCGAGTAGTCTAGTCTCGCCAGAAGAGCTATGCGGATAACCGCAGAAGGGACCTCAGTTTTGAGGAAGGTGACTATGTGTATTTATGAGTTACACCACTACAGGGAGTACACCGATTCCAGACAAAAGGAAAGTTGGCACCACGTTACGTGGGACCCTACAAGATACTAGGACGGAAAGGAGAAGTTACTTATCAACTAGAGTTGCCTCCCACCCTGACGGGGGTACACGATGTCTTCCACGTGTCTCAGTTGAAGAAGTATTTACAAGTACCAGTCGAAGAAGCTGATTCAGAACAGATTGAGATTCATGAAGATCTGACCTATGTCGAGAAGCCTATTCGTATCCTAAAGACCAGGGGAAGGAATACTCGGAATCAAGTAATAAGATTTTGCAAAGTACAATGGAGTAACCACTCAGAAGAAGTAGCGACATGGGAACGCGAGGATGAATTGAAATCTGCTCAGCCGCATCTCTTCGCCTGATCTCTCGAATCTCGGGACGAGATTCTGTTTAAGGGGGGTAGGTTTGTAACACCCTAAAATTATCCCATAAAAATAATAGTAAAAAGGAATTTTAGAAATCAATTTAAAATCCTCAAGGAGTATTAATAAATAAAAACAGAGAAAAATCTATAGCAAAATTGTAACATACTGTTAACGCCAAAATTTGGTATGATTCTTTATCAGATTCGGTTAAGGAAGAAATCACAGTCAATTAGCAAGGATTAATCCGGAAGAAGCCGAGTTTGGGAAGGGATCGTGAAGACCACGGAAAAGCAGTTAATATCTTATCTATTAATTAGGCAATGTTAGTATTTTTTTCCTTTAGGAAACCTGATCTCGTGTCCGATCGGGTCTTTTGAGTATTTTCCTTCTGTAATTAGGAAATCGTGTGTCGTGTCCAATAAGGACTTGTATCAACTCGAGGTATAAATACGTATGCCTGGGTACCTTGTAAGATATCACACAGATCAATACAAATTCGGCGCATCGCCACCCTTTTTGAAGGGTTCTTGCCTCTCGAGCCGGGCTGCATCGGTTAAGTTTGACCTCCTGCGAGAGGGTAAGTCTCGTTACCCCGACTATCGTATCGGCTAGGACTTCCTCGGTTAGGTCCGATATTCTAGTCGGTCTACAGTAGTCGGCTTACCACGATGTACCTATTCTGTCTACGGCTGCATCAGTTTGGTTTGATCTCTTAGTCCGAGTAGGTATATCACATCACACTTGAGTAGATTTATCAGCTTACTGGGTGTAATTTATCATCAGTTTGTGCTGCATCGATTAGGTCCGAACTACTAAACTGCTAATGATAAGTTGTTCCTGCTAGGTTGATAGATTCTCACGCAAGCGTCTTATCAGAGTGTATAGCCGATAAGTTATCGTATAATACATCACAATTGCATTAGATTTATCGGCTCATCGAGGTTCTTTAATTATTATTAATCTGTGCTGCATCAGTTAAGTTTGACCTACTAGATTGATAATGATAGATTTATCCTTGTTAAGTCGATGGGTGTCTATGCAATGTTTTATCGGAGCGCCTAGCCGATAAGTTATCTTTTAAGCCGACTGCATTGTCTCGATTATTATTACCTACACTATCATCGGCTTTCTAGCCGATATACATGTTCTATTGGTAGTCAGCTGATTTATTTATTTTATCAGAGTGCTTAGCCGATAAGTTATCTTCTACTAGATAAAGCCGACTGCATTGTCTTGATTATTATGTTGATTACCTACACTATCATCGGCTTTCCAGCCGATGCACATGTTCTATTGGCAGTCGGCTGTTTCTTTTATTTGCTTATATCATCATTGATTTCTAGCCAATGTACAATTGTTACCGCATTCGCTTATTTATGCCATCATCGGCTTCCAGTCGATGTATAAATGCTTTAGTTCATATCGGCTATCGGCCGATAAAACGAGTCCAATTCGGCTTCCAGCCGATTGGCTCACTGGTTGAATATTCTCTATATCCTTGTCAATTGCAGGGTCAAATTGATTGGCACACCTACGAACCTCAAATTTAGGACCTGCACTGGAGTTAAGCAAATCTCCCAAGCCTTCGCGTGTCTAGTGCACTGAACCAGATCATCGGCTCGTTCTCAACACTGCTGGTGATTTTCGGTGTCAACACATACCAAGATTTCTCCTAGGAGAATTTAGCAGCGAAATCAAGTTTTCGATTTCAAAAAAAAACTTGATTAAAAAGGTTCACAAAATGATGTAGGTTTTCTTCCAAGTTAGGAACGAAATTATAAAAGTTTAACCTAGAAAAATAATAAGATAGAAGTGATTGTTTGTTCATTTCCATAATAGAATGCATAAACATTTCCATAGCCTAAATAGTTTCTAAGGACGATAGGTTTAATATAAAATCATGAGAAAGTTTCTATAATCGGTATACAACACAACTTATCTACTGTAAATTTTCCATGATTTCATCACTTTAGTAAGTACTTCAATAAAATCCCTCAAATCAGCTAGACTAGGGAGCTAGCTAAAAATGAATGGGTATCCTTCTAAAATTCACCAAATAAAAATGAAGACTAATCAAGCAGTGCCCTTCTTCCAGAGTATGAGTCAACATGAAACTTTCAACCAGAAATTTTCGTTTAATTTATCTCCCAAAGGACCACATAAAATGACAGGAGAAAAGGTTTAGGGCATTAATTTAGACTGCAGGAAAAACAGGATCACTATCCTTAATTTGCAAATTCACCAAAGATAAACCAGATCACCTCTAGCTATGAAATTTGGTCAGCAGGTTAAGTACATCCTCCTCTGTCTTCAGTAATTTTTCCCAAATTAATAACCCTTGGTAACCTAGTGAAACAATAATACAAAGACTGCATGTTGAACAGCTCACAAGACTTGGTCTCTAGAGAGTTCCTCTCTCAATATCACTGCCCAGTGGGACCCACAAGACCCTGGCCCACTTGTAAGCCTCACTACAGCATGGGGCAGTGTGTTTCACCTAAATTTCTACCCACACTTCTCTCTTCTCCCTAGGAACTAACTACAAGGACCCACTAGTCATGGACCAAACCTAGCCAAAACTGTGTAGAACAATGTTGTTTTACATGTGGGACCCACCCTGGACACTGTGGAACTGAAGCAACTCAGCATTTGCATGACAAACGTGTCAGCATCTCCTTCTTCTCCCTCCCTCAGTATACAGAGCACCCTGGACAGCATATCCCTTGGAAATCTCGGCCATTTCGTCCCAAACTTCACCAGCAGTACCTCTCTCCCTTCCACGTTCCCACCGAGAAAACTAAGAAAATCTCCAAGGATCACCGGTGGCAAACTCACCTTCCTCACTGCCGAGAGTGTTCAATTGAGCCCGAGCTAGCTCCGGTGAGCTCCACCTCTTCTCAGCCATAGGAACATGATGTGCACCTTCTAATCATTCCATTTTCGTACCCTGTTTCCCTAGGTTTGCAGGTTGAAATTGTTGTGGCGCCACCGTCCTCATCCTCTGTCCCGATGGACTGCTGCCGTGACATCGTCGGTGTTCTGATCAGTCCGAGACATCACTGGCCGAGTCCTTGCGCCTATATCGTCGCCTCGCCCCTAGGAGCTCGCGGACTAAAGGAATCGAGTTGCGGTACCCTGAAGCTCGAGATCGACACGTTCTTCCCCAACTCCGGTCATCGCTCCGCCGCTGCCATTCCTGTCGATTCGGTGAGCAAGTTGTCGATTCCTTGCACATAGAGTAACGTCAAGCTATCCTTGACCTTGTGTCTGTGATGTCTTGGCAGTCCATGGGCTAGATCAATCTACCGACGGCGCACCCGAAGCTACCTCGTGCCACCGGAGGATATCGTTGTCGATGCACTTCATCGAAGCCTCTCTGCCTCGTCCAATAGCACGGTGAGGTTCGTTGTGTCCCATAGCAGCTTTCCCATGTTCTGCCTTGCTCAAAGACCGGCTGCTTTGTCACATGCATGAACAGCCTAGTACCAGCCGCCGCTTATCCTCGTCGCTGGCGAGCGTCCGTACACCGCCGGCCATCGCGCGACCACCACTGAACTCGTCAGGTCTTCCTCTCTACTTCCTGTTTTGGCCGCGTCTTCATCCGAGCCACGGTTCGTCGCCGACGCCGGCGAACAGAGACGGCGGTCGAGCCCGAAGGTGCCTCCCCTGTTTTGGTTCACTGGCATGTGGGCCCTGGTTGGGGAGAAATAAGAGAAAAGAAGAAATAGTAAGGAAAATGATTAGAGGATTTATTTTACAACAGAAAAATGGTTAAACTTTGGAATTCCATAATTATTTCATTATCACTCATTTTTGAGTAACCTAAATTTTGTTAGATTTATAAAGATATGCACTTTATTGCTATAAACAAAAATTTGGCACCATCTATAAAGAAAACACCTCTAAAATTTTGCGTAGCATAGTATGTACTATAACCTGTGAAATTAATAGGAAAGTCATATTAGCTTCAAAAATGATGAGCTTGGTTTTATTGGACGTAGGGAACTATGACCCCTTTTTCCCGTAGACTTAAAATTTTGACCAAACTAATACAAACAATGACTCTAAAATATGTAGAAAAGATAAATACTTTAATTAGTATATAAGGTGTATGAGGACTCCTAAAATTGATAGAAAATTTAACTTAACTCCAAATTGGATGCATCAAAATTTGTTGGAATAACAAAATTATGTACTTTATTTCTGTAAGTTGAAATCTGGAAGAATCAATACCTTAAATGTCTCAAAAATAATAAAGGATATGAAATACTTAAACACTATACTAATACTAGCTACTTCACCTTTAATTCAAATTAATGTTTGATAAGTTCCTAAATACTGGACTTCTCTGTAGAAGACTAAAACTTGGTTAAATCTAAGCTAAAGATACTTTTATATAAATTGGAGCATAGGTGGATACCTTAACTGGCATACAAAAATGCATTAACTTCTAAAATCTATAGATAATTCATAAGAGCTTCAAAAAGGATGAAACCAATTTTGTTAGCTTCAAAACATCTTGCTCTATTATTTTGGAAGCAGAGTATTAATTAAGATTAGTGCATATAACACCTTTTGATTTATGCAAAAGATAAATGTTTTGCATAGGGTATAAAAGGTAAAGTAAATTCCGAAAATCATAGAAACCCTATTTAACTCTAAATGAAATACACCCAAATGGCAGTAGGTTCACAAGATATCCCTCTCAAAATATGTAAAGCTATATTTTATAAAACTTAGACCTAAAACTTATATATACTAAAATACACTTATAGGTATCATATACAGATCTAAAACTTACAAAATTAATATCTCCAAAAATAAGAGTTGATAAAATAGAAACTTCTTCACCAAAATTCATCTAGGATCAGTACCAAACCACTGCATAGGTTCCACACACTTTAAAAGTTAATTAGATATTTAATATTATAACTAGACGTATCCACGTATAGAACTTGTAAAATTCATAACAAATCAATATTAACTCCTAAAATGGTGAAACTAGGTTTGATGGACTTAGAAAACTATGCTACTATTTATGATGACTGAAACTTGGCACACTCTATAGGGGGATCCTCCCTAAAAGTTTACAGAAGTAAAAGTACCGCTCGGTGTATATAGAACTTGTAAAATTCATAATAAATTCATCCCAACTCTAAAAATTGTGAAACCAATTTTGTTAGCCCTGTAAAATAGTGATGTTTAACCCTGTAGACAAGGTTTTGACAAAACTATCTCCTAAAAATATACCTATAGTTTACCTAAGAAATAAACGGTCTATCCTAATACAAATTTGTAAAATTCATAACTCCCAAATAAAAAGTGATAAAATAAAACTTCTTTCACCAAAATTCACTTTAGATCAGTAGCAACCTATGGTATAAATCTCATGCATATTAGAGCATTTTGGAGTTTTCGTATTATTTGCTATTTATTCAGTCATACGTTATTTTCTTTCTAGAGAATGAATTCGATATCGGTGAAGCAGTCAGATACTTGGTACCTATATTCCGTAACAGAATAGGCATCTAAGTTTGTCCAATACAACGTTGTGTGCCTCGTGGGGAGCTGGGTAGGTTGCCGCCACGGCGCTGGGTTAAGGCGTGGGCCCGCCACCCACGGCATCGGGGTAGCCCCTCGATGTGGAGTAACACACCTCGTGCTGGTGCAAGGCTAAATGTTAGGTAATGTAAAAGCTATGTTGTGACCTATAGGCCGCACTCAACGTGTAGAGTGTGGGATACCGACGGGTATCGACCAATCTAGGGTGTAGTCGTTATGGCTTCTATCACATCATGTGGGTAACTTTGTATAAACTCTGCAGAGTCAAAACTAATCGGTTAGCCGTGCTCACGGTCATGAGCGGCATGGTTGTGTCCATTAAATATAGATTTATGCTTTAAAATGTGTTTATGAAATTGGGATGAGGATTGGTGACTTATAAGAATTATTATGCTTATTACAATGCTTATGGTGGCTTGTTGCCGTGGAAGGCAGCAAGCAGGAAAATTATTATTTTGATCACTTCCCTACTTGTTGTACATGTTTCTAATGTTTTATTAAATACCGTTGCAAATGATTGTGAACTAAAATTAGCTTTATGCAAAACTGAACCCACAAATAGCCATCTCCTTGATTTTAGAGCTCGCATGTAGCGATATAGGATTGTCCTTGCCAGTATATTAATTCGGTAATGTACTGACTCTTGCTTGTATGGTTATAAATCTTTGCTGTAGGTTGAGTGCTACGGGAATTCGTTACTTCTTCAGGATTGATTCTTTAAGGGGTCTACCCCTAGTCGGATTGCCTGTGGTATGGATAGACAAGCTTCCGCTGAATCATATTATTCGGTCATTTGACCTATGTAACTCTGATGTAGTAAATTTAGTTTACTTACTTGTACAACCATTTATTGAATACCATTGCTAGAGATAAAAGTGTGGACTAGCAATTATCCTAGGGCTAGTTTGCATGAGTATAGGCTTAGAACAATTGAGATACATGGAGAGTAGTTCAACCGTAGACCATGTCCTCAAAGATACGTATCGTGTTTGGTCGCCACCTTCGTGTGGTTTGACGGGCATATCTCACCGTGCAGACTGGTGTAATTATTCTTCCAAATATCTCTCGTGTTCTTAGTCTGACGTTTCGGTTGTTTTACATTATAATTGGTGGTTTATATGACAAGGCTACGATGAGGTTGAATGGTTACAGTTTTATTTGGCTTTCTCTTGAGATCCCATCCAACTAGATATTTCGTGTTGTTGTACCAATTACCTCTTATAGTGCAGAAAACTGGGTGCATCACAAAAATGGGTTTGGGAATAATTTTATAAAATTCTTTGCTTAATCCTCTATTTTCTAGAATTTTCTAGGATTTATTTGATTAAAGAAAGTATTTTTGGTAAATTAAATAAGTTTACAGCATTAAATAAAAGAAAAAGAAGAGAAAAACCCCTTTCCTATGCGTGGGCCGAAACCAGCCTAGCACTATTCCTTTCCCTTTCTCCTCGCGCCCGCACGCATGGCCTACGGCCTACCGACGCCCATGCCGCTCCCTGCCGCTGACAGGTGGGCCCTACCTGTCAGCTTCACCTCCTACCTCCCGCTCGGTAGTCCTGTTCATTCTCGAGCGCCGCCGCCGCAACCCCGTGAAATCCGATCGCCTCGGCCTCGATCTCATCCAATCGGTTGAGGGGAAATAGTGCCCCGACCTCCTCTGCCTTATCCCCAAGAAACCAGAGCCCAATTGTGCACAGACGTCGAGATTCGAAGCTTCCCGAATCGGTTTCTTATCCCTAATCCACCTCCGCCGTAAATCTCACCGAACCCGAGCCGGTCTCCCTCCCTCGCCTCTATAAATAGCAAGCCCTAGACCCCTGGAAGCTATCCCGCACACAAGCTTTCGCTCTAGCTAGCCCTAGCCGCCTCCCCGCGTCCCGAGCTCGCTCCGCCGCCGCCGCCAGGTCTTGGTCGAGCAACGCCATCGCCCTAGTCACCGATAGTGTTTGCCGCCACTTCTGTGAGCATCGCCAGCACCCAAGGAAGCTCAGCCACTGTCCCTGAGCCGCTAAAGATCATTGGAGCGCCGTCGCCATCAAGGACCCGAAGAGCACCGCCGCTTGAAGCTTGCCGCCGGCGCCTCTCATCGCCGTTCATCGCCCTTCTACCCACAGTGAGATTCATCCCGATCCCCTCTACCCATTCCTGTCCTCGCCGCACTCCGTCGAGCCGCCAATCGCCGGCGACCATAGGTCCCCGTGCCGCTGCCGTCCCCTATACCGTCGTGGCGCCAACGTGCACGCTGCATCAGCCGCCAGGTCAGCCGCGGGGCCACGTGTCCCGATCTGATCTAAGCCGTAGGATGTTAGATCAAATCTAGACCGTCCAATCAACTCTCTTTAAATCCGCACCATTCAAATCTACCATGGACCTTGGTGAACCCCGTCTACCGTGGACCAGCACCCTTTCTCTCTCTATCCGGGTGGCCTCGCTGGTCAGCCGCCGGCCCACCTCTCTCTCTCATGTGCTGACATCATAATTCCTTTCCCAAATTAAATTAATTCTTAAATGACGCAATAAATCAATTTAATTCTTTTAATAGGCTTTTAAAAGGGTTTAAACTTCTAAAATTCATAACTAATTCATCCGAACTCCGTTTGAGGTGATTCAACTTGCAAAATTCTTTAAAAATCAAGATCTACCCATTAAAAATATAATATAATACTGTTCATATGTGTTGATGTACTGTTTTGCTCTTTTTGTTTATTGCCTTTAGCCGCCGACGTTCAGGAAGAGCCATAATTTCTCGAGGAGAGTTCCGAGACTTGTGACGAGCAACAAGGCAAGTCACACAGATTCCTCAATACCTTTAAGCATATTGTTCCTACGTTTAAAGCTATATTTCTCCTTCAACTCTGCATTTATTTTAGAATGTCATTGGGACAAGAAAACCCTAATCTTTGTTTATGGCCCCTTTGACTTGATTACTGGATGTTGTACCTATGGGATAAATATGACTAGCTAGCTTTATTTATTGGTTAGCTAGATTACCTCTAGAACTTTGCTTAGCTATGCTTAGTAAATTATAAAATAACTTCTAGGTTGTAACAATAACTTCGATTAAATATTTAGTCTACATGCAATGATGATTCCTTTTATGACTGTGGTCGTGCAAGGCTAATTTAATGGTTCATTCAAATATGGATGAATGGTGGGTTGCAAGCACTAGGGTTGGGAATGTTGCTAGCGGTGCTCGTGAGAGTTAAGGACCGGCTCGCGGACTACTTGTTACAAAGCAATACTCGTGCTAACTACAAGCTAGAATGGGATAGTAGGAGTTTGAAGTGTACCGAGTTCAATAGGAGGCACCAAGGCGTGTTTGTGGCTGATATAAATCCACACATGGCAGTGCCAATAAGACCATGCTTCGGGCCGTCTCGCGGAAAGGTACTTGATCACCCCTACCGGAACCGGAGATTCGGTGGGAGGCTCTTCTATTGTGCGAGTTACATGGATAATCCTGTCACAATTTCTTTCTAAGGTACCGTGGTGGTATCGAGGCGCACAGTGATGTCTTGTGGGTAAATTGGTACACCTCTGGTCAGAGTTAAACTATTCGAATAGCCATGCCCACGATTAAGGACGAGCCTAGCAATGTTTTCTGTGATCAGTCCCACTTTACTTAAACTTGACTCTTAAATGGTAAAATTTGTGTAGCTCCAGGTTGGAGTGGTTGGGCCTATACTGTTTTGGTGAGCGGTATACTGTTGATCAATATTGCTTAATAACTAATGCTTTATTACCCTCTTAAATATTTTATTAAATGCTTTTATGCTAGTGGGCCATATTATGTCATTCTTTGTTATCCTATGCACTTGTATATTTGCTGTGTGGCTTACAGAGTATTTCATGTATTCACCTTGTAATCAACTATCATCATTCAGAAGAATACTCCAGCGAGGAGGATTACCTGGAGGATTAAGCAGGAGTCCCGGTCAAGTTCGTGGAGAGGGTTTTGCCACGTTATCTTAGTTATTTACTGCTGCTAGAACTTTATTATTTTGTGAGGCACCATTTACCTCTGTAATAAATACATTCGATATGTAAACAATTAATTTGATTATCAACTACGTCATGTGTGCCTCAATTAATTCCTGGACGAGGATTCTCACACAATAAAACTCCAGAATTTTGGATGGAAATTTCTAGGCGTGACACATGTCTAGCATCTAGAAGCTTAAACCTATTGGAACAAGTTTAAACTTTTAATGCTTAAATAATGTTCCTTTTGTGCTAGAGAACTTTCACTTATGCTCTAATTTTGAATATGACGGTGGATAAAATAAAGTAAATTTTTGTTGGCTTGTTGTTTGGTTAGGAATTTCATGTTAGCTATTCTATTTACGCTCGAAGAAATATTCCATTGACACCCCTTTCAGATCACACTTTCTGTTCTGTTTTCATTATGAGACCATGTCTGATTTAGGGTCAATAGACAAACATTCGTATTTTACTTTTTTAAATAAAATTAAAACAGCATAAATTACGACCGAGCACCCCAACTGGCAGATCCATACGAAGAATGTGTTTTCAGACTCAAATCATGAAAATTGCATGAGCCCTAGTCATCTAATGTTTATTGTAATTTTTTATTTTTCCGTTGCAAGGTATGGAGACTTTGCTAGTGTGTAGAGAGGGAGAGAGAGAATGTAGAACAAGTATATACTTATATGGCACTCTCGAATGCAGACAGAGATTCCTCTTGTTAATTACATCATCGTCGATTGTGTTTCGTGTGATTTCTGCAAGTCAATTGCGACGTTTGGTAAGTCGTCATCGCTGGAGGTCGCGCGCATGCAGGCACCAGCAGCGGTGACGCAGCCGCGCGCAGCACTTACGATTCTTCGTCGATCGACGTACGGCGTCACGCCTGGTGAGGACGCGCGCGGAGAGGATGGTCCAAGACTCCAAGGGACGAAGGTAAGGACGTTCACGTGCTAGCTGTACGTGGAGAGCAGAGTTTTATCACGATTGGAGAGGACAACTAGGACAATTATTTTTCTTTCTTTACAAACTTATCTTTTCCAATTGAGGTTAAATGAAAGAAAAAAACTAGGAACTATCAACCAATTTCTCTATCAAAACAGATTTTCTCTATCAGAACAAGTACCCGACCCTTTTAGATCCTTGGAACCTCTATATTCCTAAGCTATATATAAGAATTTATCACTATATTAGCATAATGTGTAATTGATATGATTTGTTCTTTTCTTATGTCTAAAACATTCAACAAAACCATGTTGTTGTGATATTATCAATAAAAAACATAGGGTTGCCTAGTTTAAAATACTTACAAATTTTAGTTACTTTTGAACAGCCCAGATCACCAGATCACACCAAGATCCATGCAGCTAATTAGTAACATAAACCTCATCATTTGCTCTCTCCTCCCTCTCTTCTCGTGATGCATCGGCCATCCATGGTCATCATTGCCGGCGTCAAAGAAGAGGATGAGCTCGCCGGTGCTATAAGAAGGCAAAGCTTGTGTAGCCATCCTCATTTATAAAATAAAAATGTATTTGCTAGATTTCAGGCACTTAAAATTTGTTCAGTTGTCAATCACCAAAAATTGCACATTGCTTAGCCTAAAATTACGGTGCTATGCAATGTACAGTTTTAGTCCGTTTTAACTGCTTGTTTGTTATCATATATAGTTTTGTTTTATTTTTATCCAAGTTTGAATATTTTTTCATGTAATTTGTAATTTTTTATGAACTGTAGTTTATTTCATTCGTTTAGAATAATTTGTTGTTCAACCTTTTATCTATAAAAATAGAATTTTATTGAAAAGTAATAGGGGAGTGATAAGAACCATTGGGTTGTGAATGAGAAAAGTGACTAAAATCTTTGAAAATTTTCAGACGCCAACAATCCATTGATATTAATAAGCTGGGTGACTACTCTTTTGCTATCGAGTCCAATGTACATTTATATCCTCCCTACCACTCTTAATATTCATTACAGTGTTTTGTGCTTTTGGCGTACCATTACATCTTCCAACGACTTCTTAAAACTCTGGCTATTGATCAAGTTTTTCTTGAGTAAGATTGGTTTTGTCGTTCCATTGCATCTTCCCATCAACTTCCAATAAATCTTGTTATCGATTTCAGCTTTTTGTCAAGGAAGAAGAGTGTTTTTGCCGTACCATTGCATCTTCCCAATAACTTCTGATTATGAATACGGTTTCCATTTGGTTTGCTCCAATGACCATATATGACCAGCAGATTTGAGACGATAATGGGCTCGTGAGAGATTGGACGGTTTGTTTACCAAGCGGAGTATATCTCAACATTTAAATGCTAGTATATCTCAACATTTATAATGCTGATAGCTAACGAGCTTCGTGCATAGACGGAGTCTTGCAACCCAGCTGCTCATCCAAGTTTAGCCTTGCAGTCATGACTATGTTATGTTAAGATGTTTGCATGCAGTTTATGATTTTTTATCGAGTTTACAGACCATTTTCTCCAGGTAGATATGGGATGCAGAACAAGTGATGTACCGATGTGTGCCACCCTCCAATACAAACAGTGAGTGCAGCTTACATTATTTTGTCGTGGTGTCTCTGTAAGTTACTGTCTTTGACAACTGTTGGTTTATACATGCGCGCGAGCGGGACGAAGTCGGTGCACGTCTGACTGTGCGGGCGTGCAGCTTAATAAACAGTACTTCCTCTATTTTAGGTTATAAGATGTTTGAACTTTTTTAAGTTAAATTCTTTAAAGTTTATTCAAGTTTATAAAAAAAGAAATATTTTTCAACATAAAAGAAAGATACTATCAAAATATATTCAATGATGGATTTAATGAAGCTAATTTGGTGTTTTAGACATTGTTAGATTTTTTCTTAAAAAAATCAAAATGTCTTACACTCTGAAATGATGGGAGTATTCAGTTGCTTTTGGTTTGGATTTTTAATTATAGTTTTTTCATCAATTAATAATTCTAAAATTTGGAATTAAATATAGAGTTGTACTTGGGTTTGAGCCTCAATTACATTTCTTTTTATGATTTAATAATTTAAAATTTCATAATTAATAAATAAAAGTTGTACTTAATCCATAATCTGGATTATAGTTTTATGATGATTTAGTAATTCCAAATTTCCAAATTAATAAATGCTGATTTGTATTCAGTTTGAAGTCTCAACTACAATAATTTTATTAATTTTATAAATCTAAAATTCAGAAAAATATTAATAATAAATTAATATATATTGAGTTATGGTTGGTCAGGATTCTCAACTAGTTTTTTATGATTTAACAATTCAGAATTCAAAATTATTAAGTTACCCTCTGTTCAGAATATCAATTATAATGTTTTTACGACTTAATAATTCTAAAATCTTAATTGGACTAATTTAGCTTGTGCGGATGCACGAGTTATTGGCTATCATCATGAGTCTGGCCGTGCGACTAGCTCCCGCGCTCGACAGCACGCTCTCGCTACTTTCTCGAAGAAGATGCTGGCAAAACCTTGTGTCCGGTGACTCCATGGCCAGCCGCCGTAGCCAGGAAACATCAAAAGACAAAAACATCGCCCAATCCAGAATTGACCCAGAATTGACCATCGGATTAGGAATGAAACCAACCTCACTATATTTAATTGCAGGTTTGCAACTAACACATCAAGTGATCTCAGAGCGAATCAGTGGCTTCAACATCAAAAAAAAGTTTTACTGGTAGCCAATGAGAGTGTCGGCGGCAGAGAAGAAGGGTGCGGCGTCGAAAAACATTCAATGCTTGTTAGTATCGGAATCCGTACAATACTATCCTATAAATATCAAAGATCGTTAAAGTCAACAAAAAATTAGGATACATATCAACAGTTAATTTTTAGAACCTCCATTAAATAAAACTATTACCTAACGATCATATCGGTGCCAGTACTAGCAACCTTGCCCACATTTGGTTTTCTCCAATGGCTCATATCATCCGCCAAATTTCAAAAGCAAAAATGGTTAGGATAGAGATAGAGTGTCAGTCCGGGCTAGTAATAGATTATGGGTAACCGATTTTGGAGGAGGAATGGCAGGAGAGTGGAGAGTGGAGGGTGGTTGTGAGCAACGATCTCAAGATTCACCATTTATAGTCGAAGCTAACGAGCATGCTCGATCTGATGAAGTCTGGCAGGCAGCTGCTCATCCAAGTTTTGCCTAGCAGTCATAACAATATTGACAGTTTACGCAGCGAGTTCATGATTGGTTGTGGTTTACCAACGACGACCATGCATGCCTTCTTTGCAGATAGCTAGAACGATATCGATGTAGAATGAAAAAAGCGTGCAACTCTCGAATGCAGCTATATAAATGTACATTTATCGTGTGGTTGTCTGTAAGTTACTGTCTTTTGATCAAATCCTGGTTAATTTACATAAGTCCATTTACATATACATGTCACTTGGTTGATGGTGTCAGGTCGCCAGGCTCGTTGGAGATCGATGCATAATGCTTTCCGCCAGTGTGCCGATCGTACGTAGGCCTTGCTTGCGATCCTGTTCGTCGCGTACGGAATTGTACTGTTTCGGATAGGAAAGGGCGCAGGTAAAGACAACGTAAAGAACAGTTTGATCAAAAGGACAGTGCGGACGGTTTGTCTTAATAATAATTAATTATGTGGCAAAATACCACCAAAATCCCGTCCGATTGGTTCAGAATCTATTACAAGTATGTATTACTAGCCTGATACCCATGTGTTACAAATAAAAAAAACTAAAATAATTAGAAAACATATAGCTAAAGTTATACGTCAATATACGCAACTAATATGGATTCGTACTATGATGGCCGCACGATATACGTGGACAACGGATGAAAAAAAGAAAGAAACGCTATTTATTTTTATAATAGTAGTGATATGCTTTATTTTCCTTTATCATGTACCTTACACTCATATCATATCGCCATAGACTATGCTTCCGAGTTTCCGACATAAATTATCGATTTCCAACCAATGTTGGTATATTTCCATTGCGAATGTTTCGTTCCCAATATTCCGATGGCTCTAATATTGTTTCTGTTTCTGACTCTACCGTTTTAATTATGTTTTCGATAAAAAAAATGAAAATGATGAGCATACATAGTTAATCGACCGTTTTTATTCCTAGCTCATGGCCAGCTGACTGAAGATGAGCAATGAAAAGAATAGAAGATGAGAACAAAAAAAGGAAATAAAAAACAGCCAAGTTGAGCACAATAGCGAGTTGGAGTTATGAAAAGTAGGAAGGAATGCAACACCTTTCAAGTTCAATTAACTAAATCTAGCGCCTTTCAAACCAGTGTTTCCTTGTTCACAGAACCTTTCAAGTCAAATTCAATTTTTTGTCAGTTTAATTCAACTAAATCAAACATTCAAATAGTAATATCTACAGAGTATGGTAGCTATTACTTGCATAGAGATTGGAGCCTTATACATTTCAGCAAATAAAGTAAAGTTATGTGATTATGTCTTGTACTCCAGTTAATAGCAAATACTTCTTCATTAGGCATGGTTGGTGGAAAACAAATTTTATTTCTTTGGAGTGCGAAAATAAATATACGCCCTGATCTACATTTCAATCGCACCACTAATCAGCTAGCTATTCTAACTTCTGATGTACATTTGCAAACTATCAACCCACATTTCATTCCAACAACATGTGTCACATGAAAATTCCATGTCTTAAGCAGCATTTCATGACCAATTATATTGCAATAATGTATTTAAGCCAACAGCAAGAACAGGCTGCAAGTATCAATTGGAAGGCCCATACTATCAGAAAATTATCTTATTAGTCTATGAACAAGGGTTATGACAAGCTTGGCACAAACCAAGTGCAAGCTTGCATCCATGGGCCTGGCAACTCTTCGATGTGACCATCCTTCATGCTGAACCGGTAGATGAAAGACCTGCTAACTCTGTCCATCCTGAAGAAGTATACACAATTCCCCTCAAGCCCTGCGAAATTCCGGCACGGAGTGAGAATCCTTGGTAGAGCCCAATAAACAACATTTTATCTCCAATGCTCCTCATCTGAACCCACTGTGACTGCACCTCCTCCCCCACAATCTCTAGCCATGAACCTCCAATGCACAGCAATCCTCCAACATATCTTCTTGTTCTTTGTTCTTGCTCCTGAAGCACTGAATCATGCATAGGAGCTCGTCACCGGACGGAATCAAAGATGAGCACTTGAAGGCATCTCTATGCAGAGTCGCCAGAGGTGGTGGCGGCGTTGTGTCCCCGAGCACGGCAAACATGGTGGCGTCAAAGATGGTGACGTGGCCGCGGTTGTTGCACACGAACATCTTCCCGGCGTGGTACATGTTCTCGGCAATGAGGTCCTCCACCACCGGCACCTTGGTCTTGTCGCCACCTGGGTTTCTCAATTCACCACCAGGGTGGTGGAAGAAGATCCTCCTGGTGTTGTAGATCACCACCGGTGAGTTGGGGTCGGGGAAGTAGTAGCCCTGAGTGATGGAGGTGAAGGTGTCGAAGGAGAAAGACGGGAGGGGGAGGTTGGCTCCGGTGAGAGGGTTCACGAGAAGGAGCGGGTTAGAGATGTGACCACAGTTGAAGAAGAGGTGATGGGAGTTAGTGTGGCCGAGGTGGGAGCTGTAGTTCTGTCAGATGAACTGCAAATTGCTTATACGTTCTGTATGGCGGATGGCAACCAAGATCTTGTGCTTGTCATATTCAGATCATATGCGGCGATCTGTACGTGTTGTAGTGCACACCGTCGGCCGCCATTGTTCATGCTCATAATGCAGGAAGCAACTGATTGAGATCGATCACTGTTGGTTTCCATTATTTTCTTGTTGCCGTCAACTGTGCAGAATGGAATCTGTGGAAGGGATGAGTCATATGCTTGATATGCAATCTTCTGATCGAAATCATCGCTAAATAGTTAAATCAATAAATATGAAAATTTCCATCCGACCAAAAATTATTTTAAAAAAATAATATCGTTCCGACTGTTTTTATCCCTTAGACTCTACTTGTGATATGACAGCATCTTGGTTCTTGGAAGGGATTGGGAATGGAGCCATCTTGGTTCTTGGAAGGGATTAGGAATGGAGCATGAGGCAGTGTGCATTAGAAAAGGGCAGATGATGAATACGCCATGGACATCGTCAAGCTGTACATGCTCGTAACTGTACTCTCATACTGTACCAAGCGGTCCAAGCCATTTACATTATACATTTACACGCAGTGAAATCCTCTGGGGAATAACGCCGAACACATGGCGCGAGCGCGTGCCACCCCACCCCGCCTGGTCTCCACTTCAATTCTGATTGGATTACAGATGAATACACACAAGCTAGTGCGAGTTGATCGGATTATTGGGAATCATCGATGAAGTTCTACGGTTCTAGTGTTTCTTGGAGTTGATGTAGTCCTGGAGGGCTTCCATCTGCTCCTTGGTCGGCGGCTGCTCGTTGTTCTTGATCGACCGGTGCACGTCGTACGTCGTCGCCCCGAGGAACACGAGCCTACAAAAGGCACAGACTCCAGTCATGGCGTCATGCCGCCGCCGCCGCCGCATCACGAGGAGAATCCCTGCGCCTTACCCGGCAGCGAGCAGAGCGACCTGCCTCGGGAAGACGTGCTTGCCGCGTCTGCTCTGCTCGGTCTAAACGATGGGGGGGGTGGGGGGCGCGATGAAGTTGGCCAGCAACTTGTGGTCCTCGGGCGTTCTCTTGGCGAAGCTGATGATCTCTGAGTCGGGGTCTACGCCGGTGCAACAGAGAAAGAGGAAGATTGGATCGGAGCAGATGAGAGAAGCAATCCAGAGGTAGAACGAACCAAGCAGGAGAGGAAGGGGCGGGTGGTGGGGTGCACGGGTCGGGCGAGGAGCTAGAGAAGGACGGGGGGCGACGGCGGTGGCGAAACGTCAGGAGCGGTAGACCCTCCCTAGTGCTGATGCACAGACAAGCACGAAGCTGACGTCAGCAATGACGGACAAACGAAAACCGTCCATGTTTTTATAATAGTAGAGATAAAGATAACTCTAAAAGAAACCACCATGTCCGCTCTAGAGACCTAAAATCTAAAAAAACGAAAAATATACACCATTAGATCTAATAAGTATATATAAATAGGGATTAGAGTTGTAGTGCTAATATAGAGTACAAAGTGGACTGCTTGATGGATTAAATCGAGGTCCAATTTCCCAGGAGTTAAGCTATACCGATTCGGATTCCAGTTAAAAAAAATTGGAGGAACTAAGAAAAAGCCATATACACGCTATATTGGCAAACATCCTTGAGCATGAACCACTAGAGCTCAGATCTTGGTTGGTTTTCATGCCTGTGCATGGCTCTCTTAATAATGATATTATCAATAAATTCTCTACTATTATAAAAATTCAGATTCCCGTTTGTCTGTCGCTGACGTCATCAGTTCAACGTTGACGTCATGCTATCTCTTCCCCTCTTCTCTCTCTATCTCTCCCAATCAACCTAATCAGCTAGTAAATTTGGACCTAACCGGAGCTAGAGCTCGCTTTGGGAGGTCCATGGAGGCGGTTGTCGAAGGTGGAGACGAAGCTCGAGCTCGCTTGGGGAGATCGGTGGAGACGGCGACCGGTGGTCGGGGCGTGGACCTCGAACTCTCGTCGGGAAGGTTAGTAAAGGCGAAAGCGACAGCGGTGCTCCAAGCAGAAACTGACGGAGGAGGGGGATGCAGCAACGCCAACGATGGCAGAGCCGAGGTCAAGGTGGGGGCAATGTGGTGGCGTTGCCTAGATCTGCTCCCGAGAGCGGCTGGGAGGCCAGCAATGCCAGCACTGGCGGCAGGAGGAGAGGAAGCAGGACCGACATGGCTAGGAGAAAGGATGCGGCCAGGGTCAATGAGCCCGCCCAACCCGCCTAGATGACGCCAGCGAGCTGTGGACTTGGGAACCCCTCTCGCCGAGGATGCAGTTACACTACCAAGACCCCAGACGACGCAGAGGTCAGGGCTCTACAAAACGTTGTCTTCCTCCGCCATCTCATGGAGGCCGCCGTTGTCTTTCCCTGCCTGCCCATGGGGGGCGCCTGCCGTCTTCCTCTGTTGGGGATATAGAGAGAAGAAGAGAGAGAAAGATAGAGAAAGAGGAAAGAAGAGGGGAGCGGATATGGTAGCAATGACATGTGGCTACATCTATCTCTACTATTATAAAAATATAGTGTTTATGCCAGGATTTCATCCGTCGTCCTGTATCCCGATTGCTCGCCCCCTTCCGTATCGATCGCTTTTGTTCCGATCGCTCCGTATCCAATCTGATGATCCGTTCCATTGAAGTTGCAGCCCGTCCGTATTGAGTGGTCTATCTCCAATCCCTTCCACCTTCCGCAGCCCAAGTGGCCAAGCCCAGGTTTGTTAGGTCATGTCTTCCTATTTGGTCAAATACAAGGAGCAGCCAAGCCCATTGGTGCAATTAGACTTTCTTGACATGCGATTCCACTATGCACCTAAACCAACTCGAAAAGGAGAAAGAGTAGAAAACCATGGAGCGAGAGCAGTGAGCATGGTTCCCTTTGCTTTCTTTTTTTCCTATTTGCTGAGATAGAGAATGTAATAAAATTTAAACAATCATAAATTTTAAATCATATTTCAATTTAAAATCCTATTACATTATTGTATTCATTAACAATTCAAGTCCCATATTAATTATATTTTCAGTTTAAAAAACTTTTGTTTATATATATTTTTAATTTAAAATCCTACTACACTATTGTATTCATTAACAATTCAAGTCCCATATTAATTATATTTTCAATGTAAAAAACTTTTATTTATATCAAGTTCTAACCCTTTACATGTCATCTACATAATCATTAAAAATTTAATTTTATATCATATATCACTTCACAGACATATTAGAAGATATTAATTCTACTTTTAGTTAAAAAAATCATTATTTAAGATTGTCGATGTTTTGTATCGGCAATAATAATATGGGGCTACTCGTGAGACCTAAACTTCATGGATTACAAAGGAACACGAAACAATTTATACTGGTTCAGGTCCTTGAGATGAGGTAATACCTTACGTTCAGTTGTGATGTATTGCCTTTGAGGTTTCTCTGGTGAGATTTGCGCTCTTGTTGTTTTTCTTGCCCTCAGGGGGCACCCTGCCTCCTCTTATATACCGGGCGACAGGGTTACAGAGTAGGAATCCCAGTCAGACTTCGACCAAGAGATTTTCTTCTAAGAATACAACGTGTGTAACGCCTCTCGCCCTGGCACCACCTATGGTGATACCAGAGAGGAATCGCTGCAGGAGATTGGCGTGAACCAAACTCCCACGGAACCGCGATGCCGATACCAGTCCCAGGAATCCTTGCTGGTACCCGCGGTCAACGGAGATGTACCACAGCAAATAACTAAATAGATAAATAAATATATTATACCTTTATAAGTTGCGACTTCGAGCAAGCCCTGAGCAGCAACCGGCACACAGAACAGCAACAGCGGAACGACAGCTGTGGGTGCCATGGGCCCCGGGTACCTCATGACAAGCATATGGGCCACTCGGATAGAGGATGGGCCTAGCCTTGTAATTAGAGATATAGCTAGATTCGGCAGACTTCGCCTTGTATAGGAAGGAATATACAGTCCTAGTCGAGTGCGTTATATCTCTAAGGGGAGATCTCCTAGTCGTAATCCGATGGGGACTCCTACCTTGTAACCCTGTCCCCCAGTATATAAGGGGAGGCAGGGTGCCCCATGAGGGCAGGTTGAGTTGGTTCACCAGAATCACCACCACAAATCCTCAAAGGAATAACACCACAACTGGACGTAGGGTATTACCTCACATCGAGGGCCTGAACCAGTATAAAATCTCCCTGTGTTCCTTTGCAATCCACCGAGTTTCCATCCGCCGAGTAGCCCCATATATTTATTGCCGGTGTAAAACATCGACAGTTGGCGCGCCAGGTAGGGGCTTCGGCGCGATCTACATCTACAAGCTCGATGGATCCAGCAACCGGAGTTGACGGCGGCAAACTCTCCCCCAGAGATACAATTGCATTCGGAAGCCTCGACTCCGTCGCCGACATGTTCGGCAATCTCACCTTGGCCGACACAGACCCGATCCAACCGGCCGAGGAACCAGCCGACTCCGCGCCAGTCGGCCTACACGACGCTGCAGCAATCTCTCACGACATGCTGCGGCGATCTCCAATACGCCCGATTCCAGGGACAACTCTTTCTTTCGGTGTTCGACTCGGACTCGGTTTTGAGCCGGCCGAGATCGGGCCAAAAAAGGAAGAGATCGTCAATTTCCCGTTCAGACTCGGCGACGCCGCGGATATCTATAATCTACATCCGACGCGGCAAACCGATCCTCTGGAGTTCGACTCGGATACGGCCCCGAGCCGCTCGAGATCGGATCTAGGGAGGTCGGAGTTGAAATAACCCCCATCGACTATTCCGACTACGACTCTCAGTCGGATTACGACTCTCAGTCGGATTCCGACTCTAAGTCGGACAACAGTTTGGCAAGCTTCTCCCCGCCACGAGAAATCTTTATGGCATCCAAAGGCTTTACTCCTACTCAGGAATCACGCCGACTACACGAGCAACAAGAGGAGGAAGCCTGCCGACTGCGAGAACAACAGGAGGAAGAAGCAAGACGCCGACATGACGCCCTACGCAGGGCTGGGCAGACTACTCAGCAACGAATCCTCCAAACCCGAGTCAGCAACCACGACGTCTTCATTACTCCTCAACAAAACGTCGTGGCCGCCGCGACCCTACTGGACACGGTCCAACTTGGGCCTGATCACCAGGCCACCCCGACGATCGCAAGGATAAAAGCCCTGCTTACCGCTGCTGCATGTCAGCAGCACCAACAGTCGGGTGATACCCTCATACCGACCAATCGGTCGACATTCCCAACGGCAGTCTCATCTACCTCAAAGCGACGCCGAGCGGCTGGCTTCAGTCAGCTGCATACGGAGGCACGTCAGGCGTCACTCGGCAGCCCCAACGACAACCGGCGACGTCAAAGCAACCGTCGGGATGATCAGGACCTTCGAGGCCGACAACGACGTGATCTTCAGTAGGACATCAACGCTCGACACCGCGAACGAGAAGATGATGAGCAACGCCAACCGGAAGACGAGAATGAGCGTTTCGGCCTCCACCATGAGCGGTTTCGCCGCCGTAGTCGGGGTCGGAGTCCTCATGAAGATGAAGGAGTACCGGCCTTCACCCAGGAGCTACAACAGGCCGACTGGCCATCGGGTTTCAAGCCTACAGGAGTCGAAAAATACGACGGCAAGACCAATCCCGAGTCTTGGCTCACGGTCTATACTACGGCAATCCGAGCAGCTGGAGGAGATCACAAAGTCATGGCTAACTACCTTCCGGTCGCTTTAGCCGACTCAGCGAGGACATGGCTAACAGGACTTCCCAAGCAATCAATCAGCTCCTGGGGAGAACTCCGAGAACGCTTCATCGCCAACTTCCAGGGGACATACGAGAGGCCATCTTCCGAGTACGACTTATATCAGTTGCATCAAAGGAAGAACGAGTCTCTTCGTGACTTCATTAAGAGGTTTTCTGAGAAGAAGAACTCAATCCCTAACGTCAAGGATGAGGTCGTCATCGCCGCCTTTCGAAAAGGAGTCAAAGACACCTCGTTCATCGACAAATTCACACGGAAGCCTCCCAACTCTGTCAAGGCTTTATTCGACATGGCGAACAAATACGCCGACTCAGCCCACGCTGTTGCTGAGGCCCTTGAAGATAAAAAGGCATCCTGACAGAAGAAGCGGGAGGGCACCAACGACGCGGTCCCGACTAAAGCCGGGAATCGCAAATGCAAGTCAGACGGCTTCATTGTGGCAGTCGGCCACAATCGTCTTCGACTTTCAACAACTGAAGATTATCAGAACAACAAGTGACATGCTCGGGGGCTCACAAGCTCAAACGCAAGGATGGCATCCCCACTCCGAAATACCGAACAACTAAGTCGCTTCCTGATAAATATTTCTTCACTCGGCCTTGCCAATGCCGCTTACACCTAATAGGTGCACAAGCTGCACTCTTCTCTGTTTTTGCTCTTAAATGATTGCAAAAGTACTTGAGTAGCATAAACCCTGATCCGTGAAACTTTGCTCCATGAAAGACGAACTCAAGTCACCCAAAACGCGTGTCTGGAAAAGAGCCATGAGCCAACTCCCGACGCTAGGGGGCTATGACTAGTCGGGCAGAGTGGTTAAACGTAAGGGGTCAACTACTCGGGGAAATTAATATCAAAAAGAGGAAAAACTCGTATTTACATATATTGTAAAATACATTTTATTCGGGTGATTATTTCCATCATCAGATGCTACTCATCCGATATCTCTATATTGCAGGCCCAGCTCCGGATACGCGTGACAGGAACTCAGGGCTGCGAGCCTATCTCCTACGCTCGGGTGCTGGACAAGTCTGCCAAAATACACTCGGGATGCTCCATGAGGGCTACTTACCGAGTACTTGCGCCAGTCGGGACGTCATCTTCCCCGGCTACGCTCCATGTGAGCTGACAACCGACTTCCGGCACTAGTCGGGGGTCGTATATCACTCGGCTGGGTGAGGTACACCCCATGAGGGTCGCTGGCCGAACCCTATGCTAATGCAAGGTTCGGGTACCTCGCTTGGCTATAACTCTGTTGGGTAGGGTATGCCCCAGGAGGGTCGCTAGCCGAATCCTATGCTAATGCAAGGTTCGGGTACCCTGCTCGGCTCTCCTGAAGTCAAAGAAGACTTACATCGTCAAAGCGCATCCGGAGTTCTCATGCACTGCGTCACACCTGAGGAGGGCAAGCAGATCCTGCAACATACCTGCTCGGGCACCTGTGGCAACCAGGCTGCATCCAGAACATAAGTCTGAAAGGCTTGCGAATAAGGATTTCTCTGGCTGATTGCGGTTATCGACACCAAAAAACTCATCCTGACAGGCGATGGATGATACTTCTATAGAGCTATGCCGGATAGGTCGGCTCAGGCCGGCTTATTTGGTAGCAGCCACCAAGATATGAGTTCCTACAGTAGCATGCTCCATATGGGCCGCCCGCAGGCTGAGTTGAAATTATAGCGCTGGTGCTACCAACAAGAGCCGATGAGGTAAACAAATATGCTTCATGAGAGCCTTATTGCTAAACATATATATTTGCGTATCTGTTTTATCCACCAGGTCTCGAGGATATATCCTTACAAGGATCACAAGCTGGTGTTCATTAAAATTGGGGATGCAGGTATCTTTCTTGGGTACACCTGACCACGCCGTGGATTTATTTTCATAAAGTGGTACTTGGCCTACATGCATGGCCATCAGCTGCCATGAGCAACATTATTCCCACTGACATGATGTGGAAGAGTCTAACTTTCGAGTAGTGCACTACTCGAGAGAGACTATAAATTTCTCATTCCCGCTGACATGATGTGGAAGAGTCTAACTTCCGAATGGGACGCCACTCGGGAAAGACTATAAACACCTTTTCTAGCTGACATGAAGCTGACGAGTCTAATTTTCGAGTAGTATACTACTTGGGAAAGACTATAAATAATCATCCCGACTGACATGATGCCGACGAGTCTAATTTTTCGAGTAGTATACTACTCGGGAAAGACTATAAACACCCCATTTCCAGCTGACATGACGCTGAAGAGTCCCATATACGAGTAGCATCCTACTCGGCAAGACTATAAACACACATTCCGACTGACATGAAGTCGAAGAGTCCTATATACGAGTAGTTCCCTACTCGGCAAGACTATAAATTATATTCCGGTTGACATGATACCGAAGAGTCTCATATACCAGTAGTATACTACTCGGGAAAGACTACGAGGTTAAAGATCTTTGACTTTACGTTTAATTGTCTTCACAATTAAGCACAAAGTCGGGGGCTACACCTAATAGGTGCGCCTATTCGGCGCACACTATTCCTACATCTACATGGAGCCCTTCATAGCCTCGCTGCCAGCTAACATGAAGAAGGACTCGGGAGAAGCAACACTCAGACAAAGAGTACTCGGGAGCAATGCACTCGAGAAGACTTCACCGTGGAGGATGAGCACTCGGCATCAGCTGTGACTCAACTATGAAGGTCTCGGGGGCTACTGTGGGTGCCATGGGCCCCGGGTACCTCATGACAAGCATATGGGCTACTCGGATAGAGGATGGGCCTAGCCTTGTAATTAGAGATATAGCTAGATTCGGCAGACTTCGCCTTGTATAGGAAGGAATATACAGTCCTAGTCGGGTGCGTTATATCTCTAAGGGGAGATCTCCTAGTCGTAATCCGATGGAGACTCCTACCTTGTAACCCTGTCCCCTAGTATATAAGGGGAGGCAGGGCGCCCCATGAGGGCAGGTTGAGTTGGTTTACCAGAATCACCACCACAAATCCTGAAAGGAATAACACCACAACTGGACGTAGGGTATTACCTCACATCGAGGGCCTGAACCAGTATAAAATCTCCCTGTGTTCCTTTGCAGTCCACCGAGTTTCCATCCGCCGAGTAGCCCCATATATTTATTGCCGGTGTAAAACATCGACAACAGCGCAGCGAGAACCCAATCCACAAGCAACGGCTTAGGACTAAGAAGGAAACCCTAATCTTCACTTTAACTTCACTCTTCCTGAAGGAGGGGAGAAAAGAAATGGATTGAGTACTTACGTACTCAGCAAGTCACAGAAAACGTGAGATATGCAGGCTATCAAAGAGAGGCTAGGGTTTATTTCGCAAACCATTTCATTTGAAAACATTTTCGAAAAACCTAAGTGTGGGTTGTCTCAATGTGTCTGGAAGGAAGCTCTCGCCTCGATCCTGTCCGCGAATTGCTTTTCAACAACTCAAGCGGACGAATCAAATTTTAATTGATCTTAGATATTCTTATACCGCCTGTCGGATCACGACAGCGGCTCAGTGGATCTGCCTACCAGCAGCTTTCCACTGTATCAACATCTATTACTTTATTTTTAATGTCGCCCACTCAAGACGAAACCTCATTTTTCACCTCTGTCCCATCCATGACATCATCTCATACTCATCTCAGCGGCTCCTCGAGCCATTCATAACTCATCTCAGTGGCTCCTCGAGCCATTCACAATCTCATCTCAACTCATGTACTAACTGCTTCCACTCGGGAAGCCTAACTATGATGCCATACGACATCCCGGGTCATTCAGGCCCGTTTCAGACCACTCAGGTCATCCATCAGCCACTAAGGCCGATCCTGGTAACGGTTCCCATACCACAAATCACTTTTGTAAAACCTTGGCAAACAATTCTACGCTAGAGGAATCACCTCACATTGCCCGTAACCCTGAGCACGGCTGTTCGAACAGTTCATGAACCTTTGCAAAGGGTGCACGCTTTACCCACACGACGCGAGCTTACTTCCCGCACTCGTCAGTGAGGAAGGTTCGCGACAGGGCCTTTCCAAAGTGTCTCCAGGATTGCCTGAAGCCAACTGGACGGGTCCCAGACCAAGTACCAAGCGAGTCCCAAACTCCTCGTACTCAGGATCCCGCGGGTGCATCTCATATTGCTACCCCGGCGACTCCACGTCCAAAGGCGAACAAGCCAACCCTGGGTCTACTAGTTACTTGGCCAGGGGTGTCCCATACCACCCGTGTGGTCGTACTTGTGAGATGCTCGGATGAAATTCCCCAAGGAATCGGTCCTTATATGCAAATACGAAGTGCCACCACACAGGCGATCACTTTGCACCGCGGATCTTTCGCAAATAAATTTTGTTTCGCAAATCCGCCGACATCGCATGTCGGTTTTTTTAAACCACTTTGAAAACCCTATTTTTCCCAAATCGACAAACAATTGTGTTGTGAGTGGAACCATCGGAATCCATGCTTAGAGAGCACGGTCACCGAGGTACCATGGGTAGAGCGACAAGGGATATAATATCAAAGACCTACGGGGTTTATGCAACTACCGGGCAGGTCCGTCGGTTCACACCAAACCGAGGCCGATTAATTTATCGTGCACGCTAGCAATGCAATTTTGCAAACAAAACATTATAAATTTAAGAGTAATATGGTCAAGGAGTGACTTGCCTCAGTCTTCTTCAAACTTCGCGAAAATCCGACATCCGACGAATTCCCGAAGCATCGCGAAGCGAGAGAAAAACACAGAAAACCCTAAAAATAATATACTATTATTAATAACTAATAGTGCCATGAGGTAGATCTCATTTTTAGAAAAATTTAGAGACTTGAATGGGCTCAATCAGAGTTACGGTTTGGAAGATATGAATTTTGGAAGTTTTTGGGATTTTTCTGGAAAAGAAATGAATTATTTGGATTATTGGGAAAGGAGTTAATTCTGGAAATTGGGCTGACAGGTGGGGCCCTTGAACAGTGGCAGAGGAGAGAGATGAATGGCTGGCCCACTGTCATTGGCATAGAGGAGACAATGGCCCACATGTCATAGGGAAGGAGAGAGATATTTGGAAGGGCCCACGTGTCATTGAGGTAGAGAGAGTGAACAGAGGGGTCCCACATGTCACACACAGAGGGGAGATGGCATTTGGGACCCATGTGGCAGAGAGAAAAAGGAGGGGCCACATGTCAGCCCCTAGGGCCCACTGATAAGTCTCGAAGAGAGAGGGAGGGAGTTTCTGTGTTTTATGGGTCCACATGTCAGAGATTACTGTGCACTTAAAGGGCGGGGCCCACTTGGAAGTGATAGGGGGAATTAGTGGCTGGGACCCCCATGTCGGCGACAGAGCGAGAGAGAGGGATGGTGGTGCCGGACGAGGAACAGGAGGCGGCTGGGCATTGACGGCGCACGGCGGCCGAGGGGGATATGGCGGCCGAGGGCTCGCCGGCGGAAGGGGAATATGGAAATGGGATGAGGGGAGCACGGCGAGGATGATGGTCGGCTTGGATTTCTCAGATGGCGGCCGGCGACGAGCAACAGGAACGGCGGAGAGAGAGAAGGATAAGGGCGGCGGCGGCGGAACGCCGGCGAGTGCTCGGGCAGGGTGTTTTGGGCTCGGTTTAGAGGCAGTGAAACGAGAGGAGGGCGGAGAAGAGGGAAGTCGGCTTCTACCTGGCACAACGGCGAGATCCCGAGCGGCAATGGCGGGGAGGCGGCGGCCGAAATTGGGCGTTTCCGCCTCAGTGGTTCTCGGGCACCGGTGAGGGGCTTGGGGAGGTCGTGGAACTCCGGGGGATCCAATGGTGGTGACGGCTTGGACGATTGGGCTCGGGAGTGGTGGTATTTGGGCGGGTCCGAGCGGCGCTAATGGTGGCGGAGAGGGAAGCTCGGGTTTTTTCGGGGTAATGGAGCGGCGGGGCTGGGATTTTATAGGCGCAGCGTGGCGCTAGGTGACGATGGATAGAGGCGTGGAGGCGAGATTTTTCTTCTCGGGATAAGGTTGGAGCAGTGGCGCGGGGCTCGGAACGGCGGGGCGGCTACGCCGGCCAAGGTGAGAGCGGCGCGGCAGGGACGATAGGATGGGACGGAGAGGCGGAGCTGACCTTGAATCCTGTCGGGGCATAGGGGTAGGGGCACGGCGCGGTCGGCTCCGGAGGGAAAAACGAGAGAGTTCGAGAGAGAGAGAAGAGAGAAGACCGAGAGCGACGAGGAGACGACGATGGCGCCGACTGACTGCGGGGCTCGAGGTGATGATGGCGCACCGCGCGATAGGCTGGTTCGACGCGGGACAGAGAGAGAGCAGAGAGAGAGGTCGAGAGAAACGGAGAAGAATCGAGAGAGAGAGAAACAAAGAGAGAGCGGAGGAAGAAGACGGTTCCGACGAGCGGGTCCCGCTTGCCAGCACAGGCACGTGCGTGCGTCGGTGTCCTTGCTCAGGTACTGACGGGCGGGCCCAAGGCCGAGGCGCGTGTCGCGCTCGCGAGCGGCCGTGCGCGGAGCGTTCCTGGCCGGTAGGGTCCACTCGCCAGGGCGCAGTGCGCTGCGGGAGACAGAGGCCGAGTGGGCCTGAAATGAGGAGAAGGAGGCCCGATAGGAACAGTGATTTTTGGTATTTTCTTAGAGATTTATTTAGGAGGATTTTTAAAGATTTCCAATGAGGACTTTCATCCAAAATTTGATACTTTGGATCACAAAAGTTATAGAGATTTTTGAGGAGGAATTTGTATTGCTGTGGCTGGGGTATTTGTTTGGATAAATAAATATATGTATATATATATACATATATATATATATATATGTGGAAGAAATGATTTTTGGAGAATTTGGAAGGATAAATTGGAGATTTTAGATTCGGATTTGGGATTTGGACTTCTGGGATTTTTGGGAAGAGATTTTTTGATGGAATTTTGGGTTTATGAGAGGAGCAAAAGAAGGAGATTTAAACGGAGGGCTTCGAATTGCAAAATTCGAACCCGAGTACAGAGAATTTTTTGGAAGGTATTTAGTTTTGAATTTTCCGAGGAATTTTAGAGAGAGACAGTCGAATTGTAAAATTCGAGTCTCGGATTTTAGGAGAGAGTTTGGGACTGAGGTTTTAGGGTTTCAAGGGAGGCTCACACTAAGATCTACGGCACTTAGTCCTTAAGCACATACAAAAAGCCAAAATTTTTAAAATTAGGGTTTTTACCAAAATAATTTTTAACGGCCCGGAAACCGGGGCGTTACAACGTGCCCGACCAGAACTATATCCTTTCCTTGTCATGCAAGGTTATGTATGCCGAGTTTTATTGTATCCCTAATTATAAGGTTAGGTCCATCCTCTGTCCGAGTAGCCCAATAACTTCTCATGAGATACCCGGGGCCCATGGCCTCCACAACAGCCCCTGCGACCTTCATAGTTGAGTCATAACTGATGCCGAGTGCTCATCCTCCACGGTGAAGAATTCCCGAGTGCATTGCTCCCGAGTACTCTTTGTCCGAGTGCTTCTTCTCTCGAATCCCGCTTCATGTCAGCTAGCAACGAAGCTATGAAGGGCTTTGTAGAAAAATATGAATAGTGTGTGCCGAATAGGCGCACCTATTAAGTGTAGACCCTGACTTTATGCTTAATTATGAAACAACTAACATAAAGTCAAAGATCTTTAACCTTGTAGTCTTTCCCGAGTAGTATACTACACTGTATGTAGACTCTTCAGCATCATGTCAGTTGATATAATTTTTGCTCATGGTAATTGGTGGTTAAGCATGTAAGCCGAGTACCACTTCTTGGATTTTAACCCAGTGTGTGGTTAAGTGTACTTAAGAGATACCTGTATCCCCAATTTTAATGGAGACCAGCTGTCGATCCTTGTAAGGATGTATCCTCAATATCTAGTAAATAATGTAGATACCTGAATACATGTGTCCAACAATTAGGCTTTTATGAAGCATATCTGATTATTCAATCGGTTTCTGTAAATAGCATCTACACTGTGATTTTAACACAGCCAGCAGTCGGCTCTGTAGAGCATGCTATTTAGAAACTCATATCTTATGGCCCAGTACCGAATCAGCCGGCTCAAGCCCACTTATTAGCACAGGCTCTATAAAAGCGGGGAAAAAGAGAAAAGATTCCCTCGTCTTCTCCAATCCGCCAATCGTTTCGTCTTACAGCTTCCGCACCAAAATTTCACACTTCATCTCGCTAGGGTTTGCCATAGCCGGCATCTCCCACTCGAAATTCGCGCGATTCCGCTCCGCCGCATCCATCCCAAGCTTCTAATAGCATTTCCCCAAAATCTTCCCACTCTCAGCAATGCCAAAAGCTTCGCTCGACATCCCCAAAGATGTCTGCGGAAGCTTGGCCGGTTTCGGACTGCGACTTGATGAAGCTAAAGTATTTGGAGAAGCAACTTTTGTTTATATATATTTTTAATTTAAAATCCTACTACACTATTGTATTCATTAACAATTCAAGTCTCATAGTAATTATATTTTCAGTGTAAAAAACTTTTGTTTATATCAAGTTCTAATCCTTTACATGCCATCTACATAATCATTAAAAATTTAATCTTATATCATATATCACTTCACAAACATATTAGAAAATATTAATTCTACTTTTAGTTAAAAAATCATTATTTAAGATCGTCTTCTAACCATTTTATGCAATCATGTCGTATCAGTGTATAACCCAATAAAAGTTATGCCAGAATCTCCAACTGTTTCTATCTACATTATAAACCGTTGACAATTTATAGTTCCTCTCTCTTTCCACACCATCGCATCACTTATTCATATGTCGACTGCTCTATCTCTTTTCTCCGCTCCCTCATCTTTTTCCCACTACAACGCACAGGCATTCTCTTCCCTTGATTGTCAAACGACCACCCTATCTCACCTTCCATACTGCCGCCTCACATGGCCGTTTGCCGATCACGCTCTCTTTTTTTTAATTTTCCAGTGTTTTTTCCCTAGCAACACATAAACATTTTTCTAGTAATTAATTAAATAAAAACATGATTAGTTTTTCAATTGGACCATGCATGTGCGATAGTCTACCATGCTTGGGTAGCTTGGCCACATATTTGTAACTGATCTAAGGTGCAGAACCATGATCAGATATGAAGCAAAGCAAAGCTTCCTGTCTGCACGCGTAAGTAATTTCTTTTACAACTTTGTTGTTTCTAATTACCTCAGGCTACTTAGGCTACGTTCAAATCAGCCTATTAGGAGAAAGTTTTCTCTCGTTTTCTGTTAGCATGCTTCCCCAACTGCTAAACGGTACGTTTTTTAAAAAATTTTCTATATAAAAGTTGTTTTAAAAATCATATTAATCATTTTTCAAGTTTAAAATAATTAATACTTAATTAATCATGCGCTAATGACTTATCTCGTTTTGCGTGATCTTCTTTTTCTTTCCTCTTCCCTCACTTTCAAACTATCCCTTAGAGACCTTTAGATTATAGTGAATTTATATTATAACTGTATAGATAAATCGCTTTAGATCTAAAGAAAATAAAACTGCGATTAAAAAGAATAGAGAAGGAATATAGTATAGTCCTCTCGGTTTCGCTAGAAAAAAGAATCAGATTTTTACTATGTTAAAATAAGTCCATGCTAGAGTTTAATTGTATCACCTTCAGTTTTTAATAAATGATGTCGTTAATTTTTATCATGACATTTGACCATTCATCTTATTCAAAAAATTAATACAATCTAATAAGTTAAATTGCATTATTGATGTTATCCGTGCGCGTATGGTTTGCGCTGTGCTTGAGAGTTGTTGTATCAAAAACACAAAGTACCCACACTTTGTCAAAGTACCCTATATACACGTGAATACAAATGTCAATGTAGTACTAATTCATTATCCACTACACTGATCAAGATGAGGTTGTTAACAGTTGAATCCACCTGCTTGTACTCGTTATATGCACGCATTGTGGTGTGCACGTGTTTGACCTTTTTTTTATATATATGCGTGCTTTTTTATTAATTAACCCAACTCTGGCAGTTCCCCCGTTCATTATTTGTGTTGAAGGGTTAAATATTACAGAAATGAAAAAAAAATGGTGATGAGGGGCAGAACTGAAAGTTTTGAAATTTTGGAACTTTCAGAAAAAACGAAAAAATATTATATTTGAATAAATTTTTCCTGATTCAAAAGATTTGAATTTTCTGCAGAAAGAATATCCTACCACAGGGGAACAACAGACCCAGAATTTCTCAAATTTTGAAAATTCCTGTCCAAAATGGAAGCCTACGTTGGTTTAGCTAAGAGCAATCGGCAAAGATAGCTCTCGCTGTCCAGATATTGATTTGTGTTGGCTCTAAACTCTAGGTCACATAGCCGTCTTGGATAACCACCAAGACAGACCGCGTACTACTCATATATTTAAATACACAGGTAGTATTATTTCGTATTTAAATATATAATATTGTTTATTTTATTTAATTAAAATTTTAAAACTTTGATCATCAATAGCTATTAAAATATTTAGTTAAACATGTAAATTATATAGGTAGATTTTTTGTTATAGGTACTTTTATATTATATTTTAATAGAAAATTAGTAGTTAAATTTATGTATCAATGACAAATAAAATTGATAGTGTTATATATTTAAACGTGGAGATGGTTATAATTGACAACCGTATCTGATAGTCGCAATACTATCTAAGCCGAGAAAAAGTGGTCAAGATTTTTCTATAAATTGCTCTTGCTCTTTTCTCTCCTCATGCAGTTAGCTAAATCACTTCGCTCGCAGCACAATCCCCGATCTTACGTACTACGTCCACAGCAATGGCACCAACCAAGAACACCCCGATCGCCGCGTCGACAGCGAAGCCGGCGCCGCCGCACTTCGTCCTCGTCCCTCACGCCGGCCACGGCCACCTCATCCCCATGCTCGATCTCGCACATCTCCTCGCGGCACGCGGCGTGCGCGTCAGCTTCGTCACCACGCCCCTGACCGCCGATCGGCTGGGCGGCATCGCCGACCAGGCCGCGCGTGCCAAGCTGCCCCTCGAGATCGTGGCGCTCCCGTTCTCAGCGGCCGACGCCGGCCTGCCACCGGACTGCGAGAACACCGACAAGCTCACCGAGAACGAGCAGTTCCTCCCCTTCGTCAACGCCATGCGCGTGCTCGCCGCCCCGTTCGAGGCCTACCTGCGCGCGCTGGCGCCGCCGCGGCCGAGCTGCATCGTCTCCGACGGGAGCAACCCGTGGACGGTCGAGGTGGCCCGGCGCCTGGGCATCCCGCGGCTGTTCTTCCACGGGCCGTCGTGCTTCTACTCGCTCTGCGACCTCAAGGCTCTCGAGCATGGCCTGCATGAGAAGGTAGGCGCCGCCGACGATGAGGAGGAGACCCACGTCATCCCGGGGATGCCGATACGCGTGGAGGTGACCAAGGGCACATGTCCCGGCTACCTCCTCGAGCCCGGTTGGGTGGTGCTGCACGACGAGGCCATGGAGGCGATGCGCACCGCCGACGGCGTGGTGATCAACACGTTCATGGACCTGGAGGGCCAGTTCGTCGCCGGCTACCAGAAGGCTCTCGGCAAGCCGGTGTGGACGCTTGGCCCGCTCTTCTTGCACAACCGGGACGACGAGGCATTGGCTTCGTGCGGGAGCACTACGGCCGCCGTGCGCCATGACGCCATCGCCGCGTGGCTCGATGGGCAGACTCCTGGCTCCGTCGTCTACGTCAACTTCGGCAGCCTCGCGCGGAAGCTTCCGAGGCAGCTGTTCGAGGTCGGCCATGGCCTCGAGGACTCCGGCAAGCCGTTCCTCTGGGTGGTGAAGGAGTCGGAGGTGGCCACGCCGGAGGTGCAAGAATGGCTGTCCGCCCTCGAGGCGCGCACGGCAGGGCGCGGCCTGGTGGTGCGCGGCTGGGCGCCGCAGCTGGCCATCCTCTCGCACCGCGCCGTCGGCGGCTTCCTCACGCACTGCGGCTGGAACTCGCTGCTGGAGGCCATCGCCAATGGCGTGCCGGTGGCGACATGGCCGCACTTCTGCGGCCAGTTCCTGGACGAGCAGCTGGCCGTGGACGTGCTCGGCGTCGGCGTGTCGATCGGCGCGACGAAGCCGGTGCTCATCCTGGACGACGAGTCCGAGCCGGTCCCTCGGCACGACGTGGCGCGGGTGGTGTCGGCGCTGATGGACGGCGGCGAGGAGGCCGAGGAGAGGAGGAGGAAGGCCAAGGAGTACGGCGAGAAAGCTCGCAGAGCCATGGAGAAAGGAGGCTCTTCGTATAAGAACATGACACGGCTTATAGAGAGCTTCACGCGCGTGGAGGGGACGAAGACGAACAAACCGTGATCGTCTCGTCGCGCTAATGTGCTTTCAAGATTGTTAATTACGTCCAGTACGCTAATCTCTATGGAAGCTGGCACGTGAAACGCCCGCGTCGCTAATAAAATAAAGGCAGAGGAGAAAAAATGTGTGTAGTGTGTCAGTTGTTTGCATTGTACCGTTGATACGAATAAATCATGTGTGATGATGTTTTGTAGTTGTGGTTCGCATACGATTGTTTTTTGAAATTGTTAGGTTTCCTGTGACTGAAATTGTTCGGTCACTTTGAATCTCTAGATTAGGGGAGACGAGAAAATATGAGAGAGGGGGGAGAGGTGGCAGCTATGGCTTATCGGTGATGACAGCCGTGAGCTCTTCGACGATTCCATCATCTTTTTCATAGCTGGTTCCGACGGGTGAACCACGCATACCCGTAACGACCTGTCCTTTAGAACCACGCAGCCCAGTCCATTCGACGGGCGGGCCCACTTACACTTCTGTCCTCGTTTTATATAAAAAAAGTTAACTCGAAAGTGCTATGGTTGGAGGGACAAGACCTTATAAGTTGGTTCAACTCTTGCTCAATTAGTAAGGTGGTACTAATCAAGTGCACATAGCACTCATGGGTCACATAGGCTAGATCCTAATTGAGCCAGGATGTCACAACCGGCGACACCTGAGCTCCGACAGAGGACCATACTGAATAAGGTTGGAAAGTGGTAGAGGAGGATAGGGGGTGACGATAGCTTTAAAGGAATGGCCAGGGAGTCGGCAAACTAGCAGTCGGCAGTGGACACGAGCAAGTGGTGAACGGTGGATTCGAGTGGACGGTGACGGCCGCTAGAGCCGTGATGTTGGAGGAGGGATGTAGGCAAGGCTAGCAGCGGGGGCATTGGATATATATAGTGGTTAGGAGGCAAGGGTGTCTCGGCAGCACAAACCACTGAAGATGGGGAAGACACATGGCGCAAGGGCACCAAACCGGGCGTAGAGAGGAGGAGCAAGGGGAGGGGGCTAGTTGGACGGGGCTCGCCGATGCAGTGGTGGTGTTGGCGAGGTAGAAGGGAGTCAGCGCGGTGGGAAGATAGGAGCGTGGCAGAGCGGTAGGTGAGCGATCGAGGGGAGAAGAGAAGAATCTTAGTGTGATCTAGACCTTCCAAAATTAATTGATATTCATAGATATTTTCAGGTGACAGAAAACTAGAAATTCCTCTTTTTTTCAAAGTTGAATATGTGTTCTTCTTAATCATGGTCTTTTTAGGGGCTGTTTTTCCCTTGTCTCTAAGGCTGTGTTCTAACCGGCTGAAGGGCTCAGCTACTCTCTCGGTTTCCGTTAACACGTTTTTCAAACTGCTAAACGGTACGTTTCGGACAAAAACTTTTTATATAGAAATTGCTTTAAAAATCAAATAAATCCATTTTTCAAGTTTATAGTAATTAAAACTTAATTAATCATGTATTAATGACTTGTCTTGTTTTACGTGACGAAATAAGCTAAGTCTCTTCATTCCTTTAGAACACACCCTAAGAGCATTTGTTGTATGATTTAAAAAAGTTTGATTTCATACATACCCTCACTATCACGGTAGGTTTGACCAGACCAGCACTTCTAGTGATTAGTGAAGTAAACACATGCATGCTACCGATCGTACTCATGTGTGAACCGAACTTGCGTCGCCGATCTCATCACTTGCGTTGGTGTAGCTGCCCATCCAGCCCAGGCGGCGAATCGCTGAGGGGGAACGGAGCCGGCCCATTTCTGGCCTGCGCTTGCTATGCAATGCAATGCAATGCAAGGCCTTAGCCATTCACGGCCTATACGCAACTAGGGCCCGTTTCTGTTAACACTATCTTCTTTTCTTTTTTTCTCGGTTTCGGGACCAATTTGCCACCATCACGCGGAAAACTCTTTTTGATCGCTTAGTAAATAGTTCGTCTATTGCATGCCATCTAATTAGTATTATAACAATTTTTTTAAAAAATAATAAGATAGAATAATAGCTGACATATGACTTATAAAATACGAGTTAAATTTAACAGGTTATATTAAAAAACAAATATAATATAAGCATACTTTTTATAGTTTAATTTATTTTTTATAACTTGTAAAGAACTATTTGTATGACATATAATAAACGGGTGTCTATCCACTGGAGCCATTAGTATCCACTTCTACCTGTATGCAGCACATGCTCACCGGCCGAGGTATCTCTATTTTTCGTGACCGTTGGTTTTTAATTCATTTCTTTAAACGCATCCTAAAAAAACGTGTTTATGGTCGTGCGGTTACAGCCGTGCAACAAACCTTCATTCCTTAATTTTCCAAAGGACCGTGCACGCACGGGTTCGGCTACGAAAAACGCCGACCATGAGGGGATGGGTCTAATACGTGCATGGTTACGCACGGGCAAGACAAGTAAACGTGTCAGAAACTTTATATATACAAATTTTTTACGTATAAAATTTCTATGTATAAATTTGAAACGAATTTAATATCTTATTAGCCCGGTCTAGAAAAAGTTTATACATATAATTTTATACATTAAAAACTTTATACATATAAATTTTGTGCATAGATACTTTATACATATAAATTTAGTACCTATAAACTTCATACATATAAATTTAAAACAAATTTAAAAAACAAATTTGAGAAAACGAAACAAACATTAGATCAATCTGTACATACAAATTTGAAACAAATTCATTAGCGTGTAATAAATTTGAACTTTATTACAATAGAAAAATTTATACACATAAACTTTAAGACATACATAGATATTTTATATATACATACATAAGACATATAAATTTGAAATAAATTCAAAAAATAATTAAAAAAAGGCAAAACGTGCATATGAGTTGTGTGGTCTATCATCTATAATCAAACACTACGAAACAAACCGAAAAATATGAAATAGGCTAACCCATAAAGCCACTAAAATCTTCACATATAAAAAAAAATAGACTGACGAAAAACACATGGACCAAAATAAAAAAGCCTAACCACATCGCACGACGATGGCCTTTTCGACCGTGAGTAGCCAATGCTTCTCACGGAGGCAAGGAACAGCTGTGACGACGAGGCAGGTCGGGCACCGCGCCTCTCTAGCTTACTACTATGGAATTTATTACCATCGGGCTTATCTATCAGTGAGCATATTCCTCGTTTTAAGGCATGGTTCGAAAGTAGGAAAAAAGTGATGAGGAGGAGGTTGATGTAAAATAAGATAAGCTATTAATACATTATTAATTAAGTATTAATTATTTTAAACTTAAAAATATATTAATATAATTTTTTTAAAAGTAATTTCCTACGATAGAAAGCAAGAGAAACTTTTCTCTCAACATACAGTGCCGAACAGTGGCTAAGTAGGTCGGTCGGTCAATGGCCTGACCGACTCGGTACGAACGGAGCTCACGTTCTAGAGGGCTTCTAGGCGGAAGCGGCGTGTGCGGCTCGTGGGACACACGTACTACTACTATTACTCCGTGGAACGGGTCGTGATCGATCGTCATCTAGAGAAAAGCCACGTCGGTAGTACACTAGTTTGGTTGGTTTCGTGAGACGTTGGACCAGCTTTGCTCACGCTGACTCCCAACTGGCACGTTGCTCCCAAACGTTTTAAATGATATATGCTCGTCTAAAACAAAACGAGATCAAGTTCCTTTTTTTTTTCCCATAGTTAGTTTCTTCTTACAAACACAAGCATCGGGCACCCCATAGTTGGCAAAAAATCAGTTTTCCAATGTTACCGTTGACCGTCGGACGAAACCAAAAAAAAATAGACTATTGAAACATCTAAAATATTTATCAAACACAGAAAAATATCGGTTCACATATGAAACATCGAATTTTAATAATTAAAATTAATATATTTTTTCATCAAAATATAATTATATGATATCTTGTTGTAATTTAGAAAAAAGATGTTTTAACTTTTAATAAAGTGGTGAGACATGCTGTTTGGAGCATAGGGAAAGAGGTGAGGAAAGAGAGGCCATAGAGGAGGTGCAAGAGAAGATCCTCTTATTTAACTATATATATATATATATATATATATAGTTGAGGCACTGATATATAAACCCCTGTTTTAATATGGTCTACATGTCAGTGACTCAGAGGATCCTATTTTAGAGGTGAATATTTTTTTCCTCTCGCATCGTATGACCGATGGCATGCATTTTTCTTATCTTTTCAGGTATTTTTCATCATTAATACTTTATTAATGAAAAATGCTATAAGCCGGACTCCTGATCAAACACAAAACAACGGTCAACACATTAATAGAGTACTGCAAACACCCGAGATTAGTTGGCAAGTTTTAAATATCTTTTTCTTTCAAATCCATTATCAAATTACACTGTTATATTCGTTATAATTAAATATTTACAAAGATATCGTATGATTATATTTTTATGATAGAAATATATATATTTCAACCGTTAAAACTTGATGTTTCATACGCGAGAACGAAATATTTTAAATGATATTTTATTGTGTTTCACATTTTCTTTTAAATGTTTCAGTGACTTAATTTTTGTTTCAAAACATGTAAAACTTGATTTTCTCTATTTTGACTGTCCGACTTTTAGACAGGGATCGAGCGCCCGATCCTAGTGTTGTCGTTTATTAATTCCCCGTAATTCGAATTCGAATGGATGGTCGCAGTAAAAAAGAAAGAAGGAAAAAAATTGTCACGTCGAGGTCAACTAATATAAATTTGCCATCAGTGCAGCAACTAATAAATCGCACGAACCATCCACTTGTGCCGCCAATTCCCTGTACTCTCGCGCGCCCCCCTTTCCCACTCGCCGCTCTCCATAAAAGGAGCCCTTCTCGATCTCGTCTCCTCATCATCCGTGCAACTTCGCGTAATCGCGTCTCGCCATAGCCGTTGTGAGAGAGAGAGAGAGGCGGCGCCGGCGCCGGCGATATCGTCTGATTCTCCTCCTTCGTCGTCGCGGTCTCCGTTCTGCTGCTGATTCCGGGGGCATCTGTTTGGTCCGGGAGACGTAGCCGTTCTTGCAGGTACGCTTGGAGTTGGAGATCTCTCCTCTTCTCTGCCTCTGTGTGGCCATGGGCATTGGTCAGGTTGGAAGTTCGTTGATTCCATCTCACTGTGCTGTTCATAGCCAGCTAGTAGCCATGTTCTTGATTACGAATTTAGTAGTATGAAGATACTGTATAATTATTGCTAGTTCCTTCCATCTTGTTTGGAGTCTCCTTTTGACATTTATGACAACTTGACAAGGGAAAAATAATCAGAGATTTATTATTATGTGGTGCTCCACCAAGTACCAATAGTTGGTTGGCTCTTATTTTGTCTCTTGTTCTCTTTTCTTACCAACTATTGGTCCAAGCTGACAGAACAGACAACCCATAACTCAAAGAAAAATCCAATTTTTTTGTCAGAGTAGTTAAATGTCCATTTTGTCAAGTTGGTTCTTCGTTAGTTCATTCCATGATTCATCGCAGTTCCCAAGCAGATTGTATTTCTTACAAGAAAATTATTAGTTGTCGAACATAAAGTGAATTATCTTTCTTTATTAGTTTAAGCTTTGAGTTAAACTGGTTTAGCTTCCGAATTTCTCATCCTAAGGGAAAAGATTTGTGTTTTCCCAAAAAATTTCCGCCTTTTTTCCTTGACAAATCTTCATTTCTCCTACCAGAAGGGCCATGGACAGCACGGTGCCACCAAATAACGGCGCCGTCGCCAGCGGCGGCACGGCCGCTGCCTCGCCGCCGACGTCACGGAGGCGCCTCCCGGACTTCCAGCAGTCGGTGCGGCTCAAGTACGTGAAGCTCGGGTACCACTACCTCATCTCCAACGGCGTGTACCTCCTTCTCACCCCGCTCATCGTCCTCGTCGCCGTCCACCTCTCCACGCTGTCCCCCGGCGACGTCGCCGACCTCTGGTCGCACCTCCGCTTCAACCTCGTCTCCGTCGTCGCCTGCTCCACCCTCCTCGTGTTCCTCTCCACCGTCTACTTCTTCACCCGCCCGCGCCCCGTCTACCTCGTCGACTTCGCCTGCTACAAGCCGCCACCGGAGCTCCGGTGCAGCCGCGACACCTTCTTCCGCAACTCCAGGCTCACCGGCTGCTTCACCGACGACAGCCTCGAGTTCCAGCGCAAGATCGTCGAGCGGTCGGGCCTCGGCGACGACACCTATCTCCCCGCCGCCGTGCTCCGCGTGCCGCCCAACCCCTGCATGGCGGAGGCGCGGCTCGAGGCGGAGGCCGTCATGTTCGGCGCCGTCGACGACCTCCTCCGCAAGACGGGCGTTCACGCCAAGGACATCGGCGTCCTCGTCGTCAACTGCAGCCTCTTCAACCCGACGCCGTCGCTGTCCGCCATGGTGGTGAACCACTACAAGCTCCGCGGCAACATCACCAGCTACAACCTGGGAGGGATGGGGTGCAGCGCCGGCCTGCTCGCCATTGATCTCGCCAAGGACCTCCTCCAAGTCCACCCCAACTCGTACGCGCTCGTGATCAGCATGGAGAACATCACCCTCAACTGGTACTCCGGCAACGACCGGTCGATGCTGGTGTCCAACTGCCTCTTCCGGATGGGCGGCGCGGCGATCCTGCTGTCGAACAGGCCGTCGGAGAAGAGCCGTTCCAAGTACGAGCTGGTGCACACGGTGAGGACGCACAAGGGCGGAGACGACAAGTGCTTCGGCTGCGTCATGCAGGAGGAGGACCGCGACGGCGAGGTCGGCGTGTCGCTGTCCAAGGACCTCATGGCGGTGGCCGGCGACGCGCTGAAGACCAACATCACGACGCTGGGCCCGCTCGTGCTGCCGCTGTCGGAGCAGCTGCTGTTCGCGGCGACGCTGGTCGGCAAGAAGCTGCTCAAGATGAAGAAGATCAAGCCGTACATCCCGGACTTCAAGCTCGCGTTCGAGCACTTCTGCATCCACGCCGGCGGCCGGGCGGTGCTCGACGAGATCGAGAAGAACCTCGAGCTGGGCAAGTGGCACATGGAGCCTTCGCGCATGACGCTGTACAGGTTCGGCAACACGTCGAGCAGCTCGCTGTGGTACGAGCTGGCGTACAGCGAGGCGAAGGGGAGGATCAGGAGGAGGGACAAGATATGGCAGATCGCGTTCGGGTCCGGGTTCAAGTGCAACAGCGCCGTGTGGAGGGCGCTCCGGTCGGTGAACCCGGAGGAGGAGGTGAAGAATCCATGGATGGATGAGATCCACAGGTTTCCTGTGGCTGTTCCCAAGATTTCAAGGGTTTCAAGCGAGTGAACGATTCCTCGATTGGCATTGTCACTGGGTTTTCAGCATTTACAGATTTATTCTGATCTTTCAATCTATCGAAGGGTTAGTTTAAGATGATTTTGTCGGGAGGTAGGAACAGGAGTGTGTTGTTCTATCTTCTCTGTATGTGATCAGTCCTACAAATTTTTTGATTATGGACAAAATTTGGTGAATTCTGATTAGATATGATATGACATCTTTTGTGTTTCTCTTGAATGAAGAATTTAGTCCCCAACATTATGGTCAGGATATATTTAAGCCGATATGTTAGTGGGCACAACATCATATCAGTCCCTCAATTTTTGCATAGGTGAAAATCAGACCATCCAAGTAAATGGATGTTGTAGACGTGTGAAGAACTAACAGATGGGTCCCATGTCTCAATGACTAGTGTATGTTTAGACTTAATCTGCAATACACTTTTGATGCATCACATACAACACATTCTGTTTTTCCATTCAAAATTCAGGTCATTGAGCTTCTTATTAAACAACCTGAACTATTTGACATGATCAATCTGCTTCAGGTATTTACAATTTTGATGGTTCAACCTCAGGGTTCAAGCATGGCCTACTGAAAACCGACGCAGAGCCAAACTGCATGAATCTAACCAGCAATGAAGTACAAAACGCCCATATCACTCCCTACTATGATACCTTCACAAGCAGCATCAGTTACAACCCAAGCAATACAACACACCACAATCTATCATCAAGCGCCGTACAATCACCATTGCAGCAACATATCGGCCCCAACGAATCTAGAGCGAGGTGGAGCCGAAAAATCTGAGTCAGGATCATCATGTGTACCCTTGATCGCGCTGGTGAGGAAGCACTCGTCGGGCGTGACGAGGATGCAGAAGAGGTCCACCACCGGCCGCGAGTGGCTGTGGCACATGAGTGGCACTGCCGCCTTCTTCCTATCCATCCATTCCGCTCCGCTCTTACCCTCCCTGATAGAGATAAAAAAAAACCCTAACCCAGTAACCCTAGCCTATCAACCTCCCCACCCCTGCCACCGTGCGGCCGCTGCTAAAAACCTAATGCGCGGCGCGGCGCGGCGCGGCAACGCCCTAGCTCCGGTCAAAAAAAGGGCAAAGGATTTAGGGTGGAAATCATTCAACCAGATCTGTGGTGGAGTTAGATTGGTGTTATTGTGGTGGATAATTACAGCGATGGGGAAGAAGCGCCTACAAATCGGGGGTAGGGTGGAACAGGGAGGAGATGAGGGAGGGGAGGGGGACGAGAGGTTTATATAGGGCGTTGGAGCGGGGTGTACCGCTTGCGGCGCTCTGATGGCGGTGACGGTGGGAGTGAGTGAGAGAGTGTCGACCACGGAAGTGGCAGGAGAGGAGGAAGCTGGGGATAGGGTAGTTGTTTGTGGCCATTGGATTTTGGTCTGGTGGTAGAGGTGTCGTCTTGTTCCTGGTTGTTGGCGGCAACATGGTGATTCTCACCATAATTGTGTTCTTATGGCTTATTTGGTAGGGCTCTAGCTCTCAGATCTATCTTTTTTTGGAGCTGGCGTCTAACCAAATGGTTTAGCCCCAACCAAAAAGGGAGCTGAGCGGGTAGAGTGATCTGAAAAAATAAATTGGAGGGGTGGAGCGGAGTTTGAACTGCTCCATAGCTCTACTCTGAACTCTTCTTAAGGAGTTAGATTTATGAGTTGAAGTTCACCCAAACAGGTCCCAAATTATCTACTTAACTACTCCCTCCATTCAAGTTTGATCGTCATATTTAGGCTTGACACCAAGACCAAGGAAGCAAACCGTGCTTATCATCCTACTCCCGCTTGCTAACGGGCCATGCATGGCTCTTGGCCCATGCATGCATGACGATCGAGTTTCCGGCGGCAACGCTTCGGGTCCGACGCGCGCGACCGCGGCCGCCGCCCACGTCATAAAACACTCGATCATCCGTGGCATCGCCAGCAGCTCGCGATCACGCGCGAGATCATCTGTTTTGGCGCGCCTCAATTTTTTGCCGCGCTTCATCTTTTCGCCGCGGGTCTATTTTTGCCGGCTTAAGATGAAAATTGGTCCGCCATTGCCCGGGCTCATCTTGCCAACGCAAAATTCAAAAATTGAAAGAGGCATGTTCAATGGCCCTATTTAAATGGCGATGGGATGAAGAAAGCCCTTCAGTTTTCAATTCTTCTCCTCCCTGCCTCTATCACCGAGCAAAGAAGCAGTAGATGGTCAATGGCGGCACAAGCGTTAGACCTAAATCTTGAGCTTCCCATAGATTGGGACGGTCACTCCTGAATTTTTCCTCTTAAATAGAGCCACACAAAATATATTAAATAAAAATACTTAAAGAAATTATTTTAAAAGGCCAAGGTAATTAATTAATTAAGTAAAATATAAAATAATAAATTATCATGGCTGGAAATATTTTTCTGTATTTTTTGTGCCAAAATACAATAACAGGAATTTTACTGAAATTTTTAGAGCACTGAAAGTATTTTTAATAAATCAAAATAAATTATCGGAATTAAAATCCTACAGGAATCTTTTTCCTTTTTATTTTTTTCTCTCCGTTTCTCTTTTTCTTTCTTTTTCTTCTCGTCGGGCCGTCGGCCCAGTCTTGTTCCTCGGCTTGCCACAGTTCGCGCCGCGCGCACCTCCCAGTGGACCCCAGCTGTCAACCGCGCTGCACGCGTGCCTCTCCTCTCTCTCTCTGCTGCGTGGGCCTCGCCCGTCAGCTCCAGCACCCGCGCCTCTCTTTTCCCTAGTGCCGCTGACAGATGGGACCTGCTCGCTAGCGCAAGCTCACTCGCGTCTCTCTCCCTCCCGCCGACATGTGGGACCAGGGCCCACATGTCGGACCCGTCGTCAACCTCCAGCTGAATCGGCCGAAGGGGATCCACTCGCCCCCGCCGTGCGATTCCGCCTCGGCCCACGATCTCCCGCCCACACACGTGGTTCAAACGACACGGACATGGTCGCCTATCTATTCCCCCACTCCTCCGCTTTCTTCACGCACGCCCGCGGACAAATTTCGCCGACCCTGCCATCGCCGCTGCCCTACTTTCTCGTGAAATTCGGCCAATTCGGCCACGAACTCCTGCAGCCAAGTACATATAAACCTTCCCCATGCTCCGCTCTCACTTTTCCCTCAGTTGCCCCATCAGCCGAGTACCCTAACCCCCTCTGCGCCGAGTTCCCGACCCGCCGCCACGCTCCGCCGACTCCAGTCGCACGTCGTCGTCGCTACAGCTGTCGCCGACTACCGCGCTCGCGCTCGCTAGCTTCACCGCTCCCCACTGCGTCCCGTTCCGCCGTCGATCGCCTTGGATTCCTACCGGAACTCCATTCTCTCCGTCGTATCTTTCGGTAAGCCTCTCTGCCGGCCGTCAGCCGCGGATTTCCGTCCACGCACTCGGTCTTTTTCTCTCCTAACACATTCTACACCTTCGCCAGGTTCTCCTAAACCCTGTCCGCACCTCTGTCGTTGCTTTGCGCCGCTAGAATGCCATCACCCTTGGCTACCCGAACCTCGCCGCCGCCAAACCTCTCTGATCGCCGTCGTCCGCCGCTCTCTGTTGATCGTTGCACCTCGGTGAGCACTCCATCGTCTCCCTCATCGCCTCCGCTGCTCACCACCGGTCTCCCAGAGGCCGGATGGTCGCCGATAGCGACCATCGGGCCGCTCGCCCCACCGCGGCGTGGCCGCGCCGGCGGGGGCGAGTCCCGTTCATCCTCAGCCATCTGATCTGCCTGGCAGATCGCGGCCGTTTGCGTGCGCCCGCGTGCGTGGACCGAGTCCACTGCGCCGTCCTCCAGAGCCACTGACCCGTGGGCCCCGCTTCGGCGCCGGTTCCTCGTGGTCCGCTGGCACAATAATCCTTTTTAATTACGCAATAAATTAATTAATAATTAATTTGTATAGTAAAATCATAGTAAAACTTCTAAAATTCATAACTAATTCATACGAGCTCTGATTAATTCCATCCAAATTTCATTAAATCCAGAAAAATGCCAAGAACCCATTAAAATTACTTTCAGCTCCTGTTTTAGTGTCCACATATACTATTTTTAATTGTTTGTGTGTTGTTTGCTATAAAACCGACGCCGTCGACCCTCCAGTTTACTACGAAGTTGTTGCCGAATTCGCTGAGCCGGAGCAAGGCAAGTTACATCGTTTCCTCGATCATATTGTGCCCATTTATTGTAAAATATTTGTTTTAAATTAATAAACATGCATTATTTCCTTATTTCATGTGGGAATGTTGACATATATGGATGTAATTTTAATTGCTATGGCTTGATTCCTCCTGTATACCTTTATAGCTGGGTAATAATATGACTAGAGGATATGATTAGGATGTTTAGCCATGCTTAGAGACTATTAGCTCACATGGGGATTTAAATACTTTAATTTACATTTATGGTTCGACTCGATATCGGGAAATGGAACTTTGGATATGTTGATGTTAAAATTACTAAAATTTGACCTAAATGGTGGGCTGTGGGCGCATGGTTTTGTTGGTCGTAGCCATGGCAGTTAAGGACCGGTTCACGGGACCTCCTTAGGCAAATACTCGTATATTCCACAAGCCAGCGTGGGCAACGCGGGCTTTTTGTAGCGTCTCTTCTCCCTCTCCTAGGCACCGTTGTGAGAAATGGGCGTGATGGAGTTGGGTCGGCTCGGGGGTCGGGTTGATTGGCTTCTGGATCCATTGTGGCGCAAGGGGGGTAGCCTGACCGATATGGTGTGCCCTGTCGGCAGGTGCAACCTCAGCGTGTGGGATGTTAGGGGAGAGTTGCGGAATGGTCCTATCACAGCCTCTCGCGGGTTCATGGTGACACGCCGACACACGAACATGTGTGGGCTGTTCTTATGGTATAGTTGTACACCTCTGATCAGAGTAAATCTATTCGAATAGCAGCGCCCACTGTCCATGGGCATCTTGGTACAAAACTCACCGTGATTAATCTCACTATAATAAATTGACATGAAAATTTGCTATAGTGTTAGGATGGATGGTTGTGCCTGGTTAACGTGGTGTAATGTTGATCAGTAGAAGATTAATATTGTTTAATTAATTAACCTTTTACTATTACGAACTACTATTGTTTGAAATTGCTTTTACGCAAATAAACCCCTAGCCTATCTTCGTCTCCTGTGCATTGTGCATATTTACGGGTGTGACTTGTTGAGTACTATAGGTGGTACTCAGTCTTTCTCCCTTTCCCCTCTCAGTGGTGGAGTACCTGTCCGACGAGGATCATCAGGAGGACTAGGCTGATCCGCCGTCAAGACGCCTATGGATTGGAAGCCTCCGCTTGGCCAGCTGTATATATGCTTTATTTATATTTACCGCTGCATTTATGTAAGATAATTTTATTCTGTTTGTAAGACGCACTCTGTATGGCAACTTGGTATTATGTACCTGGCTTTCCTGACAGGGATTTAATACACATGAATATTCAGAATTGTGATTACGAATTTCTGGGCGTTACAGGGACGCCATTGGCTAGTGGGATGGGCCTGCTCATGAACTCGACTATGACACGGTATGGGCTAATGCTGTAACGCCCTGGTTCCCAGGCTGTTAAAAACTAATTTAGTAAAAACCCTAATTTCAAAATTTTTGGCTCTTTGTGTGTAATTCAGGACTAGTGCCATAGATCTCAGTTTGAAACCTCCTTGAGACCCTAAAACCTCAACTCCAAACTCTCTCCAAATTTCGAAACTCGAATTTTTCAATTCGAATGTCTCTCGCAAAATCCCTCGGATAATTCAATTTCTAAATCCCTCCAAAATTCTTATCCGGATCCAAACATCAAAAATCGAATATTGTAATTTATTCTTTTCTTCGAAATCTTCCATCAAAAACACCCTCCTATAAATTCTTGGTTCAAATTCTAATTTCCTTCGAATTCAAATTTCTTTGGAATCCTGCTCTTTTTTTCCTCAATTTTCTCAAAGTCTCCAAAGATTGAGCATCACCTCAGCTGAAATAACCATCCCACGGAAGCCCCAATTTCTCTAGGTTTCTTTTAAATCCATCCATCTCCCCTTCACTATTTTCCCGAGAAAAATAACAAGTCCCTGCCTCAAAATTTCAAAATTTTAACTTCCTTGGAAATTTTTTCCTCCCTAAAAATCTCCCAAAAATTTACCCGAGTCGCAATCCCAAATTTAAAAATTAAATTTTTTTGGGCCCGAAGTCTCTTTTGAAACCCTCCCTTAAGTCTCTCCATATATGATGTATGTAATGCATATATATATACACACACAAAAAAAAAACACATATATATATCAAGTCCCAATTGAAATTTTCCCTTGTTTGAAACTCCTCAAAAATATTATTTAAACTCAAGCACCCAATTCCAAATTAAAAATCCCTAATCAATATTCTCCAAAAAATATCCTTAGAAACAAATCCCCAGAAAAAAAAAAATCAAGCATCACTGTTCCTTACCAGGCCGTTTCCCTCCTTTTCTCTCTATCGGCCCACTCGCCTCTATCTTCCTTTACACGCGCCTCGGCCTCGACATCTGGCCCCCCCACCGGTAAGTCTCTCAGCAGCGCGGATGACGTTCTTCCCCTAACCCGTGGGCCCTGTTGTCAGACGCCGTTTTTGGTCGTCTTTTTCCTCGTCTTCTCCTCACTCGCTCTCTCGGTTATCTCTCCTCTTTTTCGAACTTTCTTTTTCTCTTCTTTTCCTCGACAAAAGGGGCATGCATGCCCATATCCTCCTTGCCCCCGGCTGGCTTAAGGGCATGTGTGAAAAACCTCGCTGTCATCCCATCTGCCCCGGTAGCCCAGGCAAATTGCGCTCCACCACACGCCATGCTCGCCTCGGCCAAAGGGGCTAGCGAGCTCGAGAAGTCTTTTTCTCACCGGCGAGCGCCTTTCCCAAAAAGTTCCAAAAAAAAACCACGTGCGTAAAATCCTTGAATTTCATTTTTTTTCCCATCATCGTCCCTTTTTCTGCCTTCCTCCCCTTCCCTCTAGCAAGGCCCGCGGCCCCGCGGATGAACGCCAAAAAAAGCCAATAGGCGCCGTTGTCGCATCCTTGTCGCCCAACCGGGGGCCCCATGTCGCGTCAGCCGAAGGGGGGGGCTAGCGGCTTCCACCGCCCTTCTTTTTACTCCGTCGCGACACGCCGCCTCCACTTTTGCCTATAAATCCGGCCCCACCGCGCCACGCCCATTGCCCTGCAAGCTCAAAAGCTCTCCCCTCCGCCGCCACCATAGCTGCTTTTGACCTGCCCTTTCTAAACTGCCGCTCCGGAGGGGGCCCAAAAATCCCCCACTGAGCTTTTGCCACCCCACCATAGGACTCCCCGCTAAACCTCGCGGAAGCCCAAAAGCCGTGTCTCCAATTGCGCCCCCCAAAGCGGGAACCGCCGTATGGAAAAAAATCCCCAAATCGGAAGCCACTGCTCCGCCATTGACGCCGCCCTCGATTTCTCACCATCGCACAAGGTAGGGGGGGTAATTGGGTTTCACTCCATTCCCTCCTTCCTCCACTCGAAGCCGCCAATCCCTTCCGAAAAGCAACCCCAGCCTTTCCCGTCGACGAAAAAATGGTTTGCCCAGCGGCGAACCACGGGCACATCACCGGCCCGCCCGCGCCCTCTGGCCGCTGTTTGCCTGCCACTGTCGGGGCACCATCCACCAACCATCCCCACACTGTCACCCAAAAAAGTTCGCCATTCCTTCCCTCATCTCATTTCAGCACTCCCCTTCCTCCCGGCGAGCCGCTGCTCAAACCAAAATTTCCCCTTCGGCCTCACCCCCACCGTCGGATTTTCCCCTCCGCCATAGCCAGCCACTTCATCGAACCGTGCCTCCCTCTCACTTATCTAGGGGGCCCCACCTCAATAAAATCCACCCTGGGCCACTGACAAGTGGGCCTAGCCAGTTAAAAAGAAAAAAACCCTCTCACCTTTTCTTACTTTACCTATGGGCCCTACACGGTTTACAATGAAATTAAAACCCCTATATGAACTCAATGAAAAACATGCGGGTCCCATCCAAATAAAAAAATGCACCCTTTCATTTTTCTTTTAACTACATGTTGGGCCCTTGAAACATGTGACCTCCATGTTTGTCCCTCTGTTCTCCTTCCTTCTACTTACATATGTATTGCCCCATCCTTTTTTCCTTTTTTCTCCTTCTGTACTAGTTTGGACCATTGTGGGCCACCCTGTCATTTTCAGCTCGTCTCTCTCACGTCCCACTTATATTGTGGGGCCCCATTCCACTTAACCACATTTAAATAACCCCCCCTTGTATCTATGAATGTAGGCACATTTAATCTCCCTCATGACATTTGGGTGGGCCCCCGTTTGCCTTCTCTCTCTGTCAAAAAGTGGGCGCCACCAACTTCTCAGTCCTCTCTTCTAGGGTCACTGACCAATAGGCCCCCACCTGTCAGCCACAAAAATCCCAAAATAATTTCAATTTTCCAAAAAAAAATCCAAATATCCTTTTCTTTTTTCTAGAAAAAAAAGTCTTTAAAAACTTCAAAAAAAATCCCATATTTCTTTTTATCCGTAACTCTGATAAAAAACCCCATTTTTCCAAGTCTCAAAAATTTTTTCTAAAAATTGAGATCTTTTTACCTACTGTACTATTAGTTATATAATAAGTAAGTATTTTGATTTTTCTAGGTTTTTTTGTATTTTTCTCTCTCGTTTTTTCATGTGTAGTCGAAGCTTCGGGAATTCTCCTCGGGACATCAGATTTGCAAAAAGTTTGAAGGATTGAAGACTTGGAGCAAGTCACTCCTTGACCATATTGCTCCTAAATTTAAAATAATTTATTTATAAAATTGCATTGCTAGTGTGCACGATAAATTGATCGGCCTCGGTTTGCGTGGCGAACCAACGGACTTGCCCAGTTGTTGCATAAACTCTGTAGGCATTGGTACCCTATTCCTTGTCGCTCCACCCCGTGGTACCTCGGTAATCATGCTTCCTAAGCATGGATGCCGATGGTTACCCACATCAATGTTTGTCGAATTGGAAAGATAGGGTTTCCAAAGATTAAAAACCCGGCAATGCGATGTCGGCGGAATTGCGAAACAAAATTATTTACGAAAATCCACGGTGCAAAGTGATCGCCTGTGTGCTGGCACTTCATATTCGCATATAAGGACCGTTTCCTTGGGGAATTTCATCCGAGCATCTCACAGTGCGGACCACACGGGTGTAATGGGACGCCCCTAGCCGAAGTAAATCAGTGTTCCCAGGATCGTTGGCTACTAATAAATTGTGGGTGCCAAGAGGGCGATATACCCCCATCCCTGAGTAATAGGAAAAGAGTTCTTGGTACTTGGTTTGAAACCCATTTTATGGCAAACGTGCTATCCTGGGTGGCTTTGAAAGGCTTTGTCACGAACCTTCCCCGCTGACCAGTGCGGGGAAGATAAACTCGTGTCGTATGGGTAAAGCGTGCACCCTTTGCAAATGTTCATAAACTGTTCGAATAGCCGTGCCCATGGTTACGGACGAATGTGAGGTGATTTCTCTAGTGTAGATTTGTTTGCCAGTGCTTTGCGAAAGTGGTTTTGTGGTATGAGAATCGTTACCAGAGTCAGCCTTAGTGTTTGATGGATGACCTGAGTGGTCTAAAACGGGATTGTATGACCCGGGATGTCGAATGGCATCATAGATTAGGTTTCCCGAGCGGAAGCACTGTGTGATTTGAGTTGAGATTATGGATGGCTCAAGGAGCTACTAAAGTGGAATATAAGTTGAGATGATATCCCGAATAGGACGAAAGTGAAAGGAAAATAATAGAGGAAAAATGAGATGACGTCCTGGGAAGGACGAAAGTAAAAATAAACTAATAGATGAGAATACGGTGGAAGCTGCTTGAGGGTAGATCCACTGAACCGCTGTCGTGATCCGACAGGCGATATAGGAATAGACTTGACTAAAAACTTTTAACAATTAAAATTTAATTCGTCTACTTGAGTTGTTGCAAAGCAATTCACGGACAGGATCGAGGCGAGAGCCTCCTTCCAGTTACACTGAGACAACCCACACTTAGGAGTTTTGAAAATGCTTTCAAATAAAAAGGTTTGCAAAATAAACCCCAATCTTTCTTTGGTAGCCTGCATACCGCACATTTTCTGTGATTTGCTGAGTACGTATGTACTCAATCCATCTCTATTTCCCCTCCTTCAGGAAGAGTGAAGTTGAAGTGAAGATTAGGGTTTTCTTCCTAATTCCAAGCCGTTGCTTGTGGATTGGGTCCTTGCTGCGCTGTCATTCCATTGCTATTCTGTTTGCAGGTTGCTGCCCAGAGCTTACCCAAGGTTGCAACTTATAAAGGTTATAAATATAAATTTATTTATTTACTTGCTATGTACATCTCGGTTGAATCGCGGGGTACCAGCAACGTTTTCTATTGTAGGATCGAACACAAGAATTAAGCCTACCAGAGGGGAGGGTGAATGGTAGAATTATCAAAAACCAAATTTTTCGCGGAATAAAAAGTTACCTTTGAACCAATTAAGTTAATTTTACTTCAATCAAGATCTCTAACCTTTCTGGAAGACGCCGCCGATCTGACCGTGTCCTTGCTACCGGTCTGACCGCCGATTATCTCCTGGAACTAAAAACGATCTTGACGAAACTCCCGAACGACAATGCAAATCTTGGAAGAATTATCTCTTTATTGCATCAAGATGTGTTTACAAAGTGCATACAAAGCACTCCTTTCTTTCTCAAGACTAAACCCTAACTTTCCTCTCTTCCCAACGTTATATCCCCAGGGCCTCAACCGCTGATCTATTTATACCTAAAATCTCATACACAAAGTAGGAGTAGAACTCCTAGTCCCACTAGGATTCAAACCTTCACTTACCAAATCTAATTACAATTTACCAAATTAAATTCTCCTTTCCGTAGCCAACTTAGACTCCCTCACGCGCTGGAATCACTGTAGCAGTCCGACACTGTAGCAGCGAGTTGGACTACTGTAGCAGCAAGTCGGATAACTATAGCACCGTGGATTACTGTAGCATCCGCTAGGATTGCTGTACGCCGTTTCTTCTCCAAATTTATTCGTGATTTCTTCACCGTTGCACGCCTAATTTGCGAAGCCCGTTGCGAGCACTTCTCACATGATATCCATCTACCGTGTACCACCTTGTGTCCAATTTCATCACCTGGTATCCTTGATCGTTCTGGACCTCGGCTCCTTCCTGAGCATAGTCACGATCCTATCGTTGACCAAGATTGACTACAAGACAAACTGACTTTAGTTCAACCTTGTCACATGGCATCTTGACCGTGCTAGATCTCGGCTCCTCCTTGAGCGTAGTCCCGGTCCTCACCATTGACCAAGGTTAGACCTCAAGTCACCTGCACATAAATAGATAAAACAACCATTTCTGGGCATAGATATCACAACCTGACCCACATTAGTCACACACACTCACACCAACATCCACATATATTTTTAAACCAAATTTCATTGTAAAATCATTTGCAAAGCCAATTGTTCATCACAAAATATTAATCATGGCAATGATTCTACATCTAGGACTGGTACCGGCAACGCAGTTCTGTGGGAGTTGGTTCATGCCAATCTCCTGCGGCGCTTCCTCTCTGGTGTCACTGTAGGTGGTGCCAGGGTACGAGGCATTACAGATGCAGATGAAGGTACTGGTCGATGTGTCTTTGGTTTTGGTTTAGGAATCACATGGTTCGTTTCATCTCTGATGTCATGGTTTGAATCAGTTATGAAATTTGTTTGTCTTGATCTCTGATTATTTGTGCTATCGTAGGTGTTACTGCCGCCGGAGATGGAGGAGCTGCAGGAGAGCAGGGTGAGTTGTCAGTTTCTTCATTTGTTGAGTTTGATTTAGTTATGAAATTCGTTTGCCTTGATCTCTGATTATTTGTAGTACTGTCGTAGGTGCTGCTGCCGCCGGAGATGGAGTAGCCGCATCTTCACAGGGTGTTGCTGACGCCGGAGATGGACGAGGTGCAGCTTCTGATGCTTCTGCGGCTGCACATGTGTAAATGTATTCTATTGTCAGACGTGCAACAGTATATCCATAGTGACATTGCTTTACGTATACTCGGTAATGGACATGAACTGATGTTTCACAGGAAAGTTATTAGATGATGCAAATGATCATGATCGAATTTAATCCTTGTCATGTGATGTGTTTTGCGGATAGCTTTTGTTTTTTGCCTAGCACTCTAGCTAAAGGATATGTTCAACGATTATAGTTCAGCGAGTATAGTTTTATCATTGCAAAACATCTTGCCTTCTTTTTTATCCTTCCCATTGGTTATAGTACCAACCTGAAAATATTAGCAACAGATTCACTATTTATATGGATTCATCTGTTTTCAGAATTAGAAGATGTTTTTTTTCAGTATTTGTATGGATTGCTACAGTACTGTTTTCTCATTTTCAATTTTGATTTTTCTTTGTCTTTTGAAGGTGGGAGGGTGAAAAAGTGGAGGTTCTATTCGGATGACTTGAAGATCGCCATATATCTGCGATTGTTGGCGAAGACAGATCCTCCTGTGTTGCACCATGGAGTTTCCAAGGCAGTTGCACAGCAATTTGATGTGCCAGTTAGAGTTGTGAAGAGGGTGTGGCGGGAAGGACAGGATTATGGTGGGATAGAAGGTATAAAAAACAAGCTAATGAAAAATTGTGGTCGCAAAAGGATAGAGATAGGCACAGAAGCCATCAAAGCCGTTCCTTTGACACAGCGCACAACCTTTCAAGATCTTGTGAATGCACTGGGTGTCCAGTATTGCTTGTACATGCTTATAAACAACACACCAAATGATCATACTTTCAATCCAATGTACAACATTGTGTATATTGATGAAAAGTAGTTCTATAGGACACGATGACACCAGAAGTATTATCTCGGCAACGATGAAGAAAGACCGCAGAGGGAGGTTAAAAGCAAAAACTTTATAGAGAAGTGATGTTTCTTGCTACGGTTACTCGGCCTAGATTTGATGAGGATGGCCAATGCATATTTGATGGTAAAATCGGTATCTTTCCCTTTGTCTATGTGGAGCCAGCACAGAGATCGAATGCAAATAGGCCTAGAGGTAAGCTATGCATCTATAGTTAAAATTGACATATTTATTGGTTGCATTATGCTAAAATTGAGTTGAATGTGTAGGCACCTTGGTCACAAAGGCGATGACGTCAGTTACAAAGGAAACTAGCCGAGAATTCCTTATAAACAAAGTGCTGCCCGCAATCAAAGCAAGCTGGCCAGCCAATGAGAGGCACTTGCCCATATTAATCCAACAGGATAATGGCAAGACTCACATTAACGTGAACGACCTAGAATTTGTAGCCGTTGCCCAAGCAGATGAGTGGGACATAAGGCTAACATGCCAGCCTCCAAATTTACCTGATCTTAATGTCCTAGATCTCGGTTTTTTTTGCAGCAATCCAGGCATTGTTTAAGGCACCCCAAACAATGTTAAGCAAATTGTTTTGAAGGTTGAGCATGCATTCAATGAGTACCCAGTGGTTAGAGTCAATCAAATTTTCCTAACGCAACAGAGTTGCATGAAGGAGATCATGAAGCACAATGGAGGGCAGCACTATACCATCCCACATATGAAGATGAAGCATTTGGAGATGCAAGGTGATCTACCCATAAGCTTGCAGTGTCCTACGGACCTTTATAATCAAGCCGTTTGAATTTGTCGGTCGTTAAATTATCTTGTGTTTTGGTCATTAAGAGTATATGATTATCTTGGGTTAGATTATCTTGTGTTTTTGACATTAACCGTGCTGCTTATCTTGAGTTAGATTGTCTAATCGGCTTCCTGACTTGCTACAGTGGCATGCACGTACGTCGTGTTTGATCGGCTACATGCAACAGTGATCAGCTTTTCCTGTACCTACTGGTTGCTTCTTTTACTAGATCGGTTCACGCACAGGCTTGGTCTTTCGTCCTTGATCACCAATGCATATAAGTAGAAAATTTTTTATTTTTATATTGATTTATTAAAATATTTGTAAAAGTAGATTTTTGTTTGAAAAATTGCAAAAATAGACTCCCACCGCCCTCTGGGAGGGCAATTTTTAAAAATCGCCCTTCCAAGGGCGATTTGATGACGTGGCTGACGGCCGTCGGCCCCCCGGCCGACAGCCGTCAGCTATTTTGCAGGCGGCCCCCCGGTCTCCCAAAAACCGCCCTCCCAGAGGGCGGCAAGGGGGCCGCCTGCAAAATGCGCCCATTTTGCAGGCGGCCCCCTTGCCGCCCTCTGGGAGGGCGGTTTTTGGCCTTGCCGCCCTCCTAGAGGGCGGTATTTAGCATTAATATAGTCCGGACCGTCCGGACAGGCACACACCGTCGCCGCGCCGTCCTCACACAGTAGTTGCATCGCTAGTTGGATATCAGTAGGTTTGTATGGTAGTTAACGTGTGTTCGGTTGTCACCGCTCGGAATGTACTTTCGTCGTGAAGTTGACACTCGAAAATTCATGTTTTTGATCAGGTTCGTCAGAAACGTAGATCGTGAGGAATATGTCGTTTGATCGATGAGCGTAAACGACGTAAAGTGGTTTCTTCAGGAAACGTAGAATTAATAAAACATGATACACAGCAGGCAAACTATTACAGACACAAAGTACTACGGGCCCTGACCGTAACCTCTAGCTCTCTTCGACTTCCTACCCTGCGCTCGCACCTGCCCCTGGGAGTACGTGAACCGGTTTGGTGGTACGGCACGGCCAGCGCGGGTCGTCTGCATGGGTGTGGCAACCGGTGGGTCTTGTGTCTGTGGTGAAGGAGCTCCTTCGAGCTGCGAGACAGCTAGTATCTCCTGTATCTTCTCGCCCTCGTCCTCCAAGTCGTCCCCCTCAAAAGGACCCGGTGCCCAACCGCTGCCGCGTGCGCCCTGCGTGGAGGAGCCAGCGCCAGCAAACATCGCTGGCGCTGTAGAGTGGAACAATGTACACCAAATTATTGATTATTGTAAATCGAAATTTTGCAAGACAAAAGTAAACTTTGATATAACCTGAAGGACCTCCTGTGGTGGCACCGGGGGCACTTGTCATGCCCAGCTACGCGTGTGGTCGTGTGTGGTACACTCCATGCGTCAACGTGCTAGCTCCAGAGGGATGTAGGTACGGTGTAGCGAAAGCTGCAGGGAAGCATATTGATGTACAACGGTGCATGTCGTACAAGGAAACATGTTATGAACGGAATGTTAGTAGAATTTACCTCTGGAGGGGCCAGATGGCTGACTGGAACCCTGCGGGCGTACTCCTGCTCCTCCTCCTATTCCTGCTGGCCGTGGCTGCTGCTGCTGTATATAGACGGGAGGTACCGCGTCAGCCGCACGACAAGTGAGCGCACGAAGCACTGTGTGCAACGCCTGACGAATCCTCTCGAAGGTCGTCCTCTGCTCGTCCACAATCAGCATGATCCTAGTGTCCAACCGTCCGAACGCCGCGTTTACATCACCTTGAATCTGTCGCACTGCATTGGCCTATTTCAAATGTGACTTGATTATGTGTTAGAACTGTGGCTACCTACAAAGGGAATGGCAAAGTGCAAAGATAATGTGACTTACCGCGCGAAAGTAGTCCTGGTCACGGTGTCTAGGATATGTGTCCGTCGTAGCGGCGACGTGTGGCTGTGGATCACCTGGGGTGAACGTTATGCGTATGCGGGTCCGGGCTGTACCACCTGAGGTATGCTAGGTAATGCTCCTCAGTGTGTGCACGTATCTCCTCGATGACATCCTCCGTCGCCAACAACCAGTCCTCCACGTACTGCTGCAGTCGGGGATACCACTGAGCGACGGCTGCCTGTCCCCTACGATTATACCTATTTGCAGAGAGTGCATTAAAGTACATTAAAGAGTGGTACTACTAAACAAAGATGGCAGTTGTACTTACCGGTGCACATCGCGCGGCACAACGACCTCTATGGGCATAGGGAAGATCTGACGTAGGCCGAACTGTCGCATCACGCGCTGCGGACAGTGGGGCTCGACGAAGATGTCGAACACCAACGGCACTTTCGTCAACCAGTACGCCTGATCGCGCGTGCAAAGAGTACAGAGTCCGAGCGGTGCACGGGCCGCGATGGCTTACGGACTATAGGGCTCCCAGACGACGTCGCTGGGCAGCAGGCGATCGAACTACATAACTAACTCGGAGTAGGCCCTCCTAACCTGGTTATGGGCGTAACGACGCTGCAAAATAAGAAAAGATTACACGTCAGTGTTTGCGCATAAGTGGTAAACATAGAATTTCACATTACGTACCTCACGGCGACACCATACCGTCCCCATAGTCAGGCGGTCCTCGGGCCACTGCCCGTACAAGCCTCCAGGGCCGTCCTCGTAGGAAGAGAGCTCCATGAGAGGACAGCCTATCGCGAAACGCTCGGCCGCCCATAGCTGTAGAAGAACAGGGCAACCGGCGAGAATCGCACCTGGATCGGTCTTTGTGCACGCGTCACAAAGAGCACGGTACGTCGCCGCTAGCACAGCAGATCCCCAGCTCCACTGCGGTACGCAGCCATCCTCGCTGTCGGCGATCGCACGAGCGTAGTGAATCAGTCCCTTGTCCACCGCGTGCCTGTGAGTGTTGGTGAACATCACCCACCCGAACAGCCACAACAGGTAGGCCTCCATGCTCCGCTGCACCGAGTATTCGTCGGCGTCGTCGTCTAGCTTGTCAGGCTGTAAAGGAAGATCATAGTCAGCATCACTGTTCCTTTATAGGTCGGATGATTGTGAATCAAATGAATCCGCGACTTACGGTGAACTGTAGCACCCACGCCTGCGAGGGGCCACTCATGGTGTAAGGCGGTAGCGAAGCCGGCATACCAAGGCCAGGTCGACGGTGCACGGCCTCGAACCGAGCAGATATGTCCTGCGCCCAACCGTGCCCCCCGTCAACCGGACCGACTGCGTCCCCTGCGAGGGGAAGTCCCAGCAGGTAGGACACGTCCTGGAGTGTGGGAGTCATCTCGCCACACGGTAGGTGAAACGTGTGGGTCTTCGGTCTCCAGCGATCCACCAGCGCTGCTAGAAGTGACCAGTCAGCGTCCCATCGCCTGGCAGGGTCTCTCTCGTCCGGTGCGGGCTCAACTAGCCTGCACAGCGGAAGAAGTCCAGCCTCACACAACCTACCAAATATAGCACTGTATTCAATATCGGGAAAAACATAGATATACACAAATGATGTGAATGAATATTCGTACAGCTCTTACCTCTGACGGAACCGGGGGTCTATCCACAGGAGCTGACGTGAAGGCCGTGGACGGACGGTGCCTAGCTGGCCACCCTCGACGGCTGACAGGTAAGACCGGTGGGACTAGTCGAGACCCCGGTCGAGCAGCTCTGGTGTAGGGTACGCCATACCTGCATACAAATAGAGAGTTAGCGTAAATTAGTTTTAATGTTTATAGCATTGTTACATGACAATAAAAAACAACAGTACGATACATGTCATTCTACAACAAAGATCAAGTATAGACTTACACTACACCCCAGCACCACCAATTGTTCGAGAACGTCTAAGACGGGGTCGTCTTGAAGTTGTGCCTTCACCCGTATGACGACTACCATCAGCGGCTAAACCCGACGGTCCAGCTTCCGCCGCACTTGGACCGGCTGCATCCTTTGGATATTTCTTATATGTATGACCTGTTTGGTCACACTTTGAACAACGTTTAAGTCTTCCACTGGCTTCTGACTCATCCATGTCATTACGGATGCGTCTTGTCTTGCGGCGACCTGCTTTATCCCTCAATTTTGTTGGGTCAGGAATTTAGATAGCTTGAGGATTCTCCGTAGTAAATGTCCCCACTATACCGAAACCGTATATCTCTCTACTCCAGGTATTATAGATTACTTCTTTTCTGAAATAAGGTGAGACAAAATAACGTGCTTCGATTCCACACTCACCGCTCGCGGCAATCACATGGGAACATGGTTTGTGGAGCAGAGTAGGTTTTTGGCACGAGCACTTGCATGTCCCGTCTTCTTTGAGCACACTTCTGCACAACTCTTTTGCGGTAGATTCCGCGCATGCCTTTGTCGACACACAATATTTCAAATCTATGTTCTTGTGTGCCTTGAGGTAGAGCACGATGTCTTCGGGCCTTATTACTTTTATCTTGCAGGTACTTAGTGAGCAGTGTTCCAAAGAAAAGATTATTATCCGTCATTGAGGGGCCAGCTGCTCTGAACCGATCTCTAAAATACTTGCATGTCCCATGCAAGATAAATTCAACTGTTCCAACAAGTGGAAGCCCTCGAACACCACGCATCACCCAGTTATAGATCTCTACCAAATTTATGGTTATTATGCCAAATCGAGAACCATCCTTGTCATACAACAATGCCCATTTCTCCTTTGGCTCATTCTCAATCCACTCTGAAAATTTTCTAACTGAGAATGCATGCCTTCTTCTCATACGAGGTCCATCGCTTGATAGAGGTCCAAGAGCTTTCGGAGCCTCATCCTCTCCATTGGTAGCTCTCCTGGACTGCTCATCTATTTGTTTAGAGGTCAGCTCATCCAACCTCCTCCAAAGCTCCTTGAACTTCTTCTCTTGATTCTGGGCGCAAAGCCTCTTGAAAAGATCCATAAGGTGCTTATTTCTAAACTGTCTGTAGAAATTAGCACAAATATGACGCATGCACCATCTGCTTTGGACATCAGACCACCTTGGTGGGTATCCCTTCTCAACACATGCATATCTCAATTCCTCAATTGCACGCAGCAAGCCGGCGTGACGGTCATGTATGAGGCATACGTCTGGTTTTATCCGTACAACTGCTGTCTTAACCCTTTCTAGGAACCAATACCAGCTATCAGTGTTCTCACTCTCAACAAAAGCAAAAGCCACCGGTAGAACTTGGTTATTTTCATCAACTCCAATTGCTGTTAATATCTGTCCTCTATATTTTCCAGTCAGAAATGTCCCATCGATGCAGAGGATAGGACGACAATGGATAAATGCCCGAATGCAAGCACCTAGTGCAAAGAATACTCGTTGCAACACACTTTTATTACCATGATCAATTGATGGAAAGGCTTTCAAGTCGTAGTACGTCTCCAGATTTCTCTGAAGAATACAGCCTAATAGACGAGGCAAATTATCATAAGATGCTTCAAATGTGCCAAACCTCATCTCTACAACCTTCTGTTTTGCCCTCCAAGCCTTATCATAGCTAATTGTATATTTGAATTTCTCTTCAATATGGCTCACAATTGACCTTGGTTTGTACCCCAGATTGTTGACAATATGAGAGTATATCTCTGTTGCAACAAATGCAGAGGTCATGTTTCTATGATATTTTTCAACACCTGGTAAGTAATATGAATGCTCGGTCACGATTGAAACTTGCCAATAATCTTTTCATTTACCCTTGAATGCGTGCACCCGCCATGGACACCCATCCTTCATGCACTTCATTTCATACACTGATTTGTTTGACTTCACGACCGAGAACTCCCTCTAAAGTGACACCGTCCATTGTTTGACTGCCTCCTTTAAATCTTCTACATATGCGTACTTAGCCCCCTGAATGACCTCATTCTGTTTGTACTCCCATGGCACATGATGCCGCTCGGAGATAGCAAGCGCAGAGAAGTCCTCGTTACTCTATTCTGCAAGCATCACGTTGTCCTCATCAGACGAATCATCATGTTCTGTATGCTCATTTTCAGAATCTTTCCTATCCATTTCTTGGACGATCCTGTCGATTCGTTCTCCCTCATCTGCCACACCTGTTGCCTGTCTATCTTCTTCATTCCCTCCTTTATTCCCTCCTTCATTTTCTTCCATTGTTTCGCTATCACCTCCCGCCGTACTTGGACCCTCATCATCTTGTACGGGTATTGCACCAGCGGTGTTATCTTTCTCATATATGGACACAAGTATGCCCAGTGGCCAGCCACGTTGGAATGCATTCTCCACATACCATCTCCAAGTGGCAGTGCAATCCACCGGCATCAGTTCCCAAAAAAAACCTTCAACTGCACGACTGACTACTACATACAAGGTTATTGCGCTGAGCTGAGGGTCCAGTCGAAACCCTCGCATCAGCCAGTTGTATACTGACCCAAAACTTCTCTCAGCTAGCCTATCAATACCCTTAGCCGTTGAACTAAACTCCGACAGATCTACACCGTCTGGACCATATCTCACATTCCCTTGCCCGTGAAATAACTGAAATATCACCTTATTTGACATATCTGTTGATGAAAAATACAGTTAAACTAGGTACCAACATCTAAAACCGTGTATTCCAGATTTTATAAGTACCATCTGTATAAAAAGTAAGTCATCTAACAGATTAACTAAAAACCTACAGATCTATATAGTACTATACACGTAACTAGTACATTACTACATCAATTCTTACATACAAATAGAAATTGCAAAGGAACAATGGATTTTACCTGCAGACAAATCAGCAAACAGGCAGAGCTTCGCTGCTTTCGTTCAGCCTCGCTATCAGCTTTCTCCTGTTTTTTTTTCTAATTTGAGTGAATTTTATGATATTTTTTGAGTTTGGAAGGGGGTTTTATACCTGGGGAGCTAAAAACCGCCCTCCCAGAGAGCGGCAAGGGGGCCACCTGCAAAAAACCGCCCTGGAAATAGGCAGTTTTTGGGATTTTGCAGGCGGCCCCCCGGGCGCCCAAAAACCGCCCTTGCAAAGGACGGTTTTTGGACGCATTTTGCAGGCGGCCCCCTTGCCGCCCTCTGAGAGGGAGGCCGGGGGGCCGCCTGCAAAATGGCTGACGGTCGTCGGCCCAGCCACGTCATCAAATCGCCCTCTGGAAGGGCGATTTTTAAAAATCGCCCTCCCAGAGGGCGGTGGGAGTCTATTTTTATAATTTTTTCAAATAAAAATCTACTTTTGCAAATCTTTTAATAAATAAATATAAAAATAAAAATTTTTCCATGTAAGTATAGAAAAAATACTGTTGCTGCTCGTTAAGTACTGACGATATTGAGTGATTTGCAACCGACAATATTGAATCAAAAATCAACACGATCTAGATCAAGTACATGAACATGCGTTAAGTAATGAAAGTTGCAAAACACTACCGCCAATCCATATGCCTAGTTATTGTTTTCATATAGGAAAGGGTAAGCGATTTTCCACATGGATAGCTTGACATCTTCAAACTCGTCATTGTCAAAAGCTTCAGCAGGAATCTCGGCCAATCCAAACCCATGCTCATAGCCATTGCTGATCCAAAGTAGGTCCGTCGCTGCGTCGTTGACATCCTGATCGTGCTCTCCGTACAAGCAAGGAACCATGATAGGAAGCATCAAAGTTAAGGCGTGATGAGCCTCCTTGTCCGAATCGAGGTGCTCACCTTGGTGCCATGGAGATGCAGAAGGGCATGTGCGACGTCCACGTCCATGGCTACCTCGCATACGGCCTCGGCGACGTTGAGCTCGCTCTCGGCGACAGCAACTGCAGCGCCATGGAGCTCCCTCTCAGCCACGGCCACCGCTTCCTCGCATACGGCCACGACGACGTCGACCTCGCTCTCGGCCACAGCAACAGCAGCGTCATGGAGCTTGCTCTCGATCACATGCGCACCATGGAGCTCGAGCTCGGTCACGGCCACCGCTTGGACGTCCACGTCAACTTGGGAATCAAGAACTTCCGTGTCGCCGGCAAAGGAGTCCTCCACGACATGAACATCGTCGGAATCGTACATGAGCACCTCAGCGCCATGGCGCTCGCTCAGAGCGTCCGGTTGCTCGCTTCCCTCCACTTCCATGGCGCCTTCTACATGCAGGAACGAGCAATGGCAGAGAAGGGCATATGTTTCCGCGGCGGAGCAGGAACGACCGATGGCGGAGAAGAATTTGTTGGGGATACGTTGCTGCGGCGGAGTAGGAACAAGCGATCTAATCTATAGAGCCGCAACACAATTGGCTTTGGCGGAGTACTCCCAAGGCGCGCGCGCGGTGGCGGGCCTGTTCGGCACTCCAGAAGGCAGTGGCTTAACTCCTCGTTTATCGCGCGTACGCTTTCCAAAACAATCAACGGTGCGTTTTTTGTAAAAATTTTCTATATGAAAGTAGCTTAAAAAAGCAAATAGATCCATTTTTCAACTTTTTAATAATAAATACTTAATTAATCACGTACTAATGACGTTTCTCGTTTTGCGTGCGCCGAAAAACCAAAAAGCTACCGTGATGCCGAACAGGGCCTTAAGGCCAGCGCGTCGGACCCAAGATGCAACGGGCAGTCGATGCAAATGTGCCGATCAAATTTGAAAATCCGATATTTTGATATATGACGATCAAACTTGAATGGAGGGAGTATTATATAGATAAATTAAATATTTTAAAAAATAAACTTAACAAATAGCGATATGATGAAAGGGAGAAAAATTATATGGAATTTACAAAAGAAACATGATATCTGGCATAATATGTACTACTTGGTCTCTTGAACCACTGTACAATGTTTTCCCGAATGATTTTTATCAATATCAACTATAAACTCTCTTAGAATGTCCCATGTATATCCTAGAAAATTAAAGTAAGAAATTCCCATGATAATTAGAGAAAAAAAATATAATTCACGTGTTAATAGGGAGAAAAAAACAATCCATATGTGGATCTGAATTATAAATATGTTAAACTGCAATATGAGTTCACATCAATTACAGTATGAAACAAACAAACTTTAGCATACTTTTTTCCCCTTGACAAGAAATTTATAAAAGAAATTGAGAAACAAAGCACCGATTTTACTGTTTAGGAATACAACCACACATCACAAAAATATATGCAATTTTGAAAAATAATTACAATTCGGTAAGTAGATAGTTTATTTGTATACAAATTCCAAACAGCATATAATACAACCTTGGCTATACAAATTCAAAGCTAGATACCATTTTTCTCATACACTTAGTTACTAATATAAATTATAGAATAATTAGCGATAAATTGTCTAATACGAATGTGCATGTTATCCGCTAGTATTTGAAGAAAAAAGATGTTTTTTCATGGTTTCCTGATAATATATCATTGTCTAGCGGAGCAAAGGAGGGTGTTGTGCTGTAAGTTCCTTGGTTTCAGCGATCAACCGGGGATTTCATTTCCCCTGAGCCCTGTCTTTAATGAATAATAATAGGGTTTTGTTAGATTTAAGGCGCTAGAAAATTTATAAATTTTCAATCAACTAAAATTACACATTGCTAAGCCTACATTTGCAATACTATGTAATATGCAATTTTAATTCATTTTAACTGTAATTTTGTCGTTGTATATGATTTTACATCAATTTTATATATGTGAATTCTTTTACATGTAATTTTGTAAAATTTTGTGAATTGTAAATTTATTTCGTATTTAGTTAGAGTAATTTACCGGAAAGAAATGATTTTATTTGAGTAAGTAATAGTGGAAGTGATAAGAGCCATAAAATTACTGTCCAAAGGAAGAGAAAATGACTGAAATTTTTAACAACTGAAATCTAGACACTCCCATAATAAAGTAAATATTGAGTAAAAAAAGAAGAAGAAATCCCAAACTCATGTTTTGAAGATCCAATTCCGAATTCCACATGGGCCGCGCGGCTTTGTTTCGAGCGAGTTCCGTTCCGTCACAGCAACCACCGGCTTTATAAGCAACAAGGCAGCCAGAGAGCCACCCAACCCAGCAAGCAAGCAAACCCACCTCCTTCCCTTTCTTCCACCGCAAGAAGAAAACCAACCCAAACCCCAGCCACCACCCGAGCCATAAAGCGTCACGGCGGCGATGGCCACGGTGGCGATGGACATCTCGAAGCCCCCGCCGGCGGCGGCGTCCGGGGACGAGGCGGCGGCGAAGGGGAGGGGTGGTGCCGGAGGTGTAGGAGGAGGGGAGGGGCTGCGGCAGTACTACCTGCAGCACATCCACGACCTGCAGCTCCAGATCCGGCAGAAGACGCACAACCTCAACCGCCTCGAGGCCCAGCGCAACGACCTCAACTCCCGAGGTGAGTCACCTGGCTATCGATTGCTTCGCCTCGCCCTCGCGTCCCCAAACCCTAGCTGTGCTGTCTCTGTGTGTGGATGCCGCGCAGTGGCCTTATGTGGCCGAATTAGGATCGGGTTGGCGGAAACGTAGGTTATTCTGTGTGCATGGATCGTAGCCAAAGGCGTGATTTTTAGTTGCGATGTTGGGCAAGAACTCTTGGGGTCAAATTTTGTGTGGTTAATATTGGATAGCGTTAGGCAATTAGAGCCTTGTGGGAACCCTAGTGTACTCTGTGGCACGCATTTGTGCCCATAGGCATGATTTTTAGTCTGTTGGGCTGTTGGTTGGCCATATGCTGAGTTTCAGAAAATTCGTCAAATATCGATGGCCCCTTTTTCCGCAATTGACTAGTATTTCTCAGGATAATTGTTGATTTGCATTAGATGGAGCCATTTTCTGCTTTAGTTGTGCATGCTTAGATCAGTTTGAGCTGCAAATTATGTCCATGAAATAGCTATAGTTTAGCTGCGTTTGGATGCCAAATCCAGTTGTGCTGTTGTTCGCCATATGCTTATCTTGAGAATTTTTGTCAAATTTTGATGGTCCCCCTTTCTGCAATTGTCTAGTATTTTACAGGATAGTTGTTGATTTGCACTAGATGGAGCCATTATCTGCTTTACTTGTGCATTTGTAGGTGTTTTAATGGCAGGCTGACTAATGCGGTACTCAGTTTCAGTTGCAAATTATATACATGCAATAGTTATTGTTTAGCTGCTGTTGGATACCAATCTGGCAGTGAATTTGAATATTTTCAGTTTCTTGGTTGCATTGAATGCCTAGCGGTAATACTCGTATACTGTACTGTTGTTGAGTTGTGAGGAGTAAATAAACTGCAGTTTCTGCCTTTCAAGCCTTTCATTCTTCTAGTTGGTTGCAAAAATATTCGTTAGTTTTTCTGAAATTGTTTAGTGTTGCTTTTCAGATGAGGAATTTGTGTTACTGTAACTTTCTAATGCATTATTTCATACTGAGAACCCAAAACTGAACCCCCTCTATCCAAACATTGAGATGTGAAATTGATTAAGTGAGCTTCCTGTGCTCTTAATTTTTCATTTCACAGTGATTTCTAGCAATATAGAACTATTGTCTTGTAGCACGCTACCTATATTAGGAGTGTCTGTAAATCTTCTATCCTCAGTTTATGGAGTTCTGCTTTGTGCCTTTGATATGTGCCTTTTTTTGGCTGTTTTCCTCTAAATATGTACTGTAATGTTATTTTGCAGTTAGAATGCTCCGGGAAGAGCTGCAGTTGCTTCAAGAACCAGGCTCGTATGTTGGTGAGGTGGTCAAGGTCATGGGTAAATCAAAGGTTCTAGTGAAGGTAAATTCTCTTTATTCTTTTACACATTCTTTTCTACAATCAGTACTTTAGCTGTGCCATTTTTATTACTTGTCCATGGACTTATTACTTAATTTAGATTGGTTGAAGCATCGAAACTAGCATTTGATCCCATCTCTTGTGGTTATCTATCATGTACTCTGTTGTAAATTTTTCTATCTGCAGTGACAATAACAACCTTCTCAATTAACATACACAGTCAACGCTGCTTAACTTTCTTTTTATCAATCCTGGTTGATTTCAACTTGTAAAATTTAATAACCAGCAAATTAGCATTATTTCTTCTGCTCTTATATACAACTCTTCAGTTATGCATGAAAGGATAATTCAGAACTCATGGAATTCCATGCATGAAACTCATGCTGTTACTCTGGCAAGCTCAGAAGAGCTTCTGAATGAATCTCAAGTATCTTGTCATTGTGAAATGGGAATGCGTAGGCCTATGGCTGTGACTGTATGTGGAAGTGGAAATTTGCTGGTTTCTCAATTGGCTTTTTATTTTTTTAATAGCTTGGTGTGATTGTGCTGACCTGCTCATGATTTTTCACATTGTCATTTGAGGTTTTGTTAGCCCGATATTAATGGACATTCTAAATTTCTGGTTATCAGTGCTATTAACTTCTCAAATATAATTATTCAGGTACATCCAGAAGGCAAATATGTGGTGGATATTGATAAAAGCATTGATATTACAAAGATCACACCTTCAACAAGAGTTGCTCTTCGAAATGATAGCTATATGCTTCATTTGATCCTGCCGAGCAAAGTTGATCCGTTGGTCAATCTTATGAAGGTTGAGAAGGTTCCTGATTCTACTTATGATATGATTGGAGGTCTTGATCAGCAAATCAAAGAGATCAAAGAGGTTTGTGTGTAATTTCAATGTACGATTGATGCATCACAACGTTACACATTCTGACTCATGAACTCAACTTTTAGGTCATTGAGCTTCCTATCAAACATCCGGAGCTATTTGAGAGTCTTGGAATTGCCCAACCAAAGGTTTGAACTTCTTAACAACACCATCTTAATTAATTCTGTTTTTATGTATTAGCAGAAAATATTTACTCTCTTTTTTCAGGGTGTCCTCCTCTATGGCCCTCCAGGCACAGGAAAAACATTGCTGGCACGTGCGGTTGCTCATCACACTGACTGCACCTTTATCAGGGTGTCTGGTTCTGAGTTAGTTCAGAAGTACATCGGTGAGGGTTCCCGAATGGTCCGTGAACTCTTTGTTATGGCCAGGTAGGCTGAGCAAAAGATACTCTTGAGTTCTATTATACTATTATTATAGTGGAAGCATTATTTGCTTGCAACCTAAAATATAGTTCCACATATGCACTCTGTTCAGTGTAGGCTTAATTGTTTGGTTAACATATTACAGGGAACATGCACCATCCATTATTTTCATGGATGAAATAGACTCCATTGGATCTGCTAGGATGGAGTCTGGAACTGGCAACGGTGACAGTGAAGTCCAGCGAACCATGCTTGAGCTTCTGAACCAACTTGATGGTTTTGAAGCATCAAACAAAATAAAGGTATGCTTTACATATGTTCTATGTGCTGATTAATAACTGTGAAGGAGTTTATCATGACATTTTAAATGCTCCATGCAGGTTCTGATGGCAACAAATAGGATAGACATCTTGGATCAGGCCCTCCTGAGGCCTGGTCGCATAGACAGGAAAATTGAATTCCCTAATCCTAATGAGGATGTACGTGCTGAGTAACTTTACCATATATTTGTTTGTGTTGATTTGGCATGATTGCTTGTGCTGATGATGTGCTTAATCTTTTGCGTTCAGTCACGCTTTGATATCTTGAAGATCCATTCAAGAAAAATGAACTTGATGCGTGGTATTGATCTGAAAAAGATCGCGGAAAAGATGAATGGGGCTTCAGGAGCTGAGCTTAAGGTTTGTTTAGTCTTTACTTTCATATGTGATAAACACTGTACTCTCACTGAGTTTATATGATATCTGTTTATCAGGCAGATGAATTATATTTAGGCATTTCCTACCCTATTCTAAAACTGGATGTTGCATCATACATGCATATGAGATATATTGAGAAACCAGAATTGTGCTTACATACAAGGCTCCTGACAAGACATTTCTGTGAGGCCTGAGTGCATTTTCTACATGTTTTTTTGTTCCATTTTTTCTCTTGTAGCTCAAGTTTCCATTAAGATGTCCAAGAATTAACAAGGTTCATTAACTGTGTGGATTTAATTGAGCTACTGTGTGATGTGCTATAGGGGCAGGACTGAAGTTTGAATTATATTGTGCTGGTCTAACACTACCAGTAGAGACACTGTCATGACATCAAAATGTTTAACTACAACTAGAGCATCTCTGGAAAATCGAGCAGAATGTTCTATAAAGAATTTCACTGCATATGTACTTACGAAGAGTTCTATTTAATTTAGCTTAAAAACAGTGTGTATATGCAAAACTTTATTTGCTTCTGCTTGTAGTTATGTTTTTGACACCGTAGTTACAGCCAGTTCTATATACATGCATTATAGAACTTCATAGCTCCTAATATCATGCTCATCCAAATTTATTCACTTTGGCTTCCATCATCTTCAGGCGGTCTGCACGGAAGCTGGAATGTTTGCTCTTCGTGAGAGAAGGGTGCATGTAACACAAGAGGACTTTGAGATGGCAGTGGCGAAGGTGATGAAGAAAGACACGGAAAAGAACATGTCCCTACGGAAGCTCTGGAAGTGAAGTTCACATCTTAATATCCTAAGCTTTCGCTGCATTGCTGAAGCAGCGGAAGCATGTAACTGCATGCTGTGGACTTCTGCCAATATGATGTTGAAAAGTTTAATTTATTGAATTGGCTAGATACACGATATAATATTGCTTTCTTGCAATGTACTCTACGTTGCCTACTTGGACTGTTTGCCTGCCTGTGTTGTGAACCCTGAAGTCAGAACATGTGATTTTCATCCGCTGTTTCGCCATATTGGTGGTTTAGCTGTGCCATGGTAGCAATTGAGATGAAGCAGCAGTGTGTGATGTACACTGGAAACTATTTGTTCATGGTACATGAGGACATGGAGTGAGCTTGGCGCTAGTTCTGGACGAAAACGTGCAGTTCTTTAGCTGTTTTGTCTTGGACTGTTGTCTGTTGCAACTGGTAGCTGGCTAGCTGGTGGTGGCTGAAGAGAATTATTTCTCATTAGATGTACTGCTGATTTCTTTTGTAAAATGAAGTATCTGTGCACATCTCATTTACAGCTCAGGAGAAGATCTTTTGACATCATGAATTATGTGAAAGATGAGTGATGCCGACTGTCCAGAGTGCCTTCAGTTACCTACCTCAAGTTCTTTGGTAGATCAGTGGACGATTGGTATGCGAAATACTAGATAGCATCTGCTCCCATGGCAGATTACATACTCTGGATCTCTCCTTTGTTCATGTGGTTCCAAATGGCAGGATGAGGGTATAACATGGCCACAATTCTTTGCAGCTGCTGGACATGGCTCAAAGTCATATAGGCAGCAGTGCACAATCAGCCGATGAACATTAGCGGGAGTGGAGAGAGTCGCATGCCCATCTCTCGTTATGGAGCACGGCCACTGGCTCAGTCCCGCATTTCGGATTTGAGAGAGCTGTAATGCTCTGTAAATTCTTTCAAGCTTTGTCGAGCGAAAAGGCGATATATCTATCTTGTAATGACATTCATTCTCCTCCGGACTGGACAGAGATTACTACCCCTGCAAACATGGCAGTAGCAGCCACTGTAGCATGTCCGGCACATGCTACTGACAGAGCAGGCAAAATGTTCAGGTACACCTGCAACTTTGTATTGAATATTGCCTTCATCAGAATCACTCTTGTTACTATTACAAGTCTACAACCAAGAAAAATAATCCTTTTGAGACCAGGTCGCAGGCAAATATCCTTCAGTAAGTGTCGTCACCATCCACCCTCATCAGTAGTCCTAGCAATTATCCAATGACAAATGAACTTGATTTTCAGATGAATTTGATCTTATGAGTTCCAAAAGGCCTGTCCATCAGTTTGCGCAATTTCGTGTCATCTACAGTACTAGTGCACCCAAGGAGACATGAACCAAAAAAACATGTTGAGAAATACTATTGAACAGATAGTGGAATAATTAAGTGGTTGTTCTTCATTGCAGTCTCATGCACATGCACTGCACACTCCTCTTGTGACCATAATTAACCAAGCAAACACTTGACTCATAGAAAGGAGTGGAGTGAGCCACAGTTTCATCAGACTCTCCAACATGGACCCCTCAATCCATACCTGCCCAACTCTTCAGTGTTTGAGTATGATCTTGTTGGTCTCTTTCATTCATCATATTCACCAAGATCCAAACTTGCCTCACTCTCAGTTTCACTGATTCAGGAACACCTATCCTGGATACACTGTGGATAGTTGGATATTTACAGGCTGCTAGTTATTGCATCCTCCTACCCTCTTCAGACTGCCTTTACTCTATGCCTTGAAGGCTAGTTGAATGAATGATCTTTGTGCCCCACAAAACCAAAGGAGAAAAAAAATACAGAATTCAAGTAAAAAAAATAAGAGATTAAAATGCCAAATTTCGAATTTGTAAAAGTACAGAAACATCATGCAGGTATTGTAAGAGGCAGTAGAAGGGCCCTAACACTGCAAACAAATCCTGTAATTTTCATGAAATTGAGCTGAATTAATTCCAAGGATTCAGACAGAAAACTCCAAGCTTAACCAGGCTCCAAGGTTGCCCATCGGGTACATCACCTTGGAGCCAGGTGTATGTGTCAAGAACTGGTCATGCAAGGGCAAGGAACACAGACACATGTACACATGCAGATAAGGTCTTAACATAAATCCAACATGCAAGTGCACATGCATTCAGAATCCCAGCATCTGCTTGCCACATGATAACTCCAGAGGAACTCACATGCATGACTTGCAGAAATCCCTGGGTTCCCTTCTCCATGCCGACCTGTGTTGTGAGAGGAAGGATTACAAAGGATTAAAGAACACTGATAACTAATTAGTTCTTGATTTGCAGGCACATCAGAAGAAAAAGTTGGGTCAGTCATGAAGTAGTAGTGTATTCATGCCCTCGTGATCACAGTGCAATATTCTCTGAATAATTGCATCTTCCAGTCTTTATCTTGTTCTTGATGCATGCTTGGTGTTTACAAGTGTCAAGACAGATCAGTGGATCGAAGAGGTCACCATGTACTAATAAAAAACAACAATGTACTTAAATTGTAATAAGAGCACTGAGCCACTGAGGTTGATCGATTTAAGCAGAAAAGAGAGGCTCAGTGAATCTGCCTAGAATAACAACATCTGTATGGTAAAATTCAGAGAAATCAAATAGTCGGTGGATTGGGAGGCAGAGGGGGAAATGGCCAAAGAGCCCCTTCGCACAAAGGTCTTGGCAACATCACATGTACTCATAATTGCCCCATGCAAATGATTCCCCTGATGCTATGCTCCTTGTTCTTTCGTCATTAGATTGGTCCCATAAAAGATAGGAGTATCACAGAAAACGTGCTCAAACAATCAGATGTGAATTACAGCATGGAAAGAGTACAGATCTTGGATGAAAAGAAAGTACTTTTCACTGAGCTTCCAGATCAGGATATGAAATGGACCAGATGAAATGACTGATGTTCAGAACATGAGCTAATGCAGACCTCATACTGATTAGAAAGAGCTGATTATTGCTGTAAGACTGTCCAAAATTTAACAGCCCGGCACATTGATCTCACAGCTTCTGGAAATTGTGAGACAAGTTCACCCAAATGTACCAAAAACTTTTAGGCTCCTGTAATGGTAGGATAATAAATAGTAGTATTTGGTAGTATTTACATATACTTGCATCAGCGTCTGTAATTAATACGGTCCAGAAGTGTGTCACTCCCAGAAGTTCAGTGGTTGTTGCATATGCCAATCTTGCAGATGCAGATGAAATTTGATGACAGATTAGTTAAAAGAAAGTACCATTAGTGAAAGAACATGGACTCATGTTCTTGACCATACATCATCAACACCTCACATTACATGATCTGACAGGAACGAGACGCTCCCTCCAGTGGCAATATGGTAAATTATGCGCCCATCGAAGGGCAGGTTGACAAGGCGGCATCCATTTAAGCACTAAGTGGCTATCACTCGGCAGTCAGGTCAGGTCACCATTTCCAAGAATTCAGAGCTCTCTTCAACTCGTCTCCTCCAGCTCCGGCAAGCGAGGTAAGGATGCTAGCCATGGCGGCCGGCTCGGCGTTGCTGCTTCTGGTGCTCTGCACGGCGAGTGGAATGGCGCTCGCGATCACCGACGGTAACGTTTCTTGATTTGACGCGTTGCTGCTGTGGCGACTGTTTCGTTTTCGCATGTGTAACGCGCGCCGGCGGCGGTGGTGCATGCATGCAGGGCTGCTGCCGAACGGCAACTTCGAGAGGGGGCCGGCGCCGTCGCAGCTGCGGGGGACGCAGGTGCTGGGCGCGGCGGCGATCCCGTCGTGGCAGACGTCGGGGTTCGTGGAGTACATCCCGTCGGGGAAGAAGCAGGGCGACATGGTGCTGGTGGTGCCGGAGGGGAGCTACGCGGTGCGCCTGGGGAACGAGGCGTCGATCCGGCAGCGGCTCGCCGGCACGACACGCGGCGCGCGGTACGCGCTCACGTTCAGCGCGGCGCGGACGTGCGCGCAGGCGGAGCGGCTCAACGTGTCGGCGTCGGGGCAGTCGGCGGTGCTCCCCATGCAGACCATGTACAGCAGCAACGGCTGGGACTCGTACGCCTGGGCCTGGGTCGCCGACGCCGACGCCGACGTGGTCGACGTCGTCATCCACAACCCCGGCGTCGCCGACGACCCCGCCTGTGGCCCCCTCATCGACTCCGTCGCCATCCGCACCCTCAACCCACCTCGCCGCACCAACAGTACGTCTCGCCGGGCCGCGCCGCCGCGCGCCATGCGCACGTGATCCCGTTTGCTGACCAGGTGTTCGTCCTTGTCGCAGAGAACCTGGTGAAGAACGGCGACTTCGAGGAGGGGCCGTACATCATCCCAGGGACGAGGTGGGGGGTGCTGATCCCGTCCATGGTGGTGGACGACCACTCGCCGCTGCCGGGGTGGATGGTGGAGTCGCTCAAGGCGGTGAAGTACATCGACAGCGACCACTTCGCGGTGCCGCGGGGGCGGCGCGCCGTCGAGCTGCTGGCGGGGAGGGAGAGCGCGATCGCGCAGGTGATCCGCACGGTTCCCGGGAGGCAGTACGCGCTGTCGTTCACCGTCGGCGACGCAAGCAACGGCTGCAGGGGGTCGCTGATGGTGGAGGCGTACGCCGGGAGGGAGTCGACCAAGGTGGCGTACGAGTCGGCCGGCCGCGGCGGCGCCGCCAAGCGCGCCGTGCTGCCGTTCCGCGCCGCGTCGGTGCGCACCCGCGTCGTGTTCTTCAGCTCGTTCTACAGCACCAGGAGCGAAGACATGAGCTCGCTCTGTGGGCCGGTGCTCGACGACGTCGCCGTTGTCAGCGTGCGCGCGCGGCGGCCGGCGGTGGTGAAGCGCGGCTAGGATGCCACGATTTCTTACTACTTTTAGCTGCTGATTATTTCGTTTGTATGTACACCAACAAATTGGTCGAGCGAGGCCAAGTGAGAAGTAAGCGTCGAATATAACTATTTCGTTGGTTCCTTGTAATTTTGCAGTGTAAGCACGCATTAGAAAATTGCTCAGCATCCGTGTCTTCCCTCGAAGGCACTCGCCCCCCTTTCACATATTACTCCCTCCTTTGAAAAAATATAACACGTATTTTATTTCGTTAGGATAAAACTTTAATCAACAATTACTTTATTAGGTATAGATTTTCAACATCAAATTAATGTTATTAGTTTCATATTAGAAAGTGATTACTTATAATTATACTTTTATATCACATAAATATTACTTGTTTTATCCTAATGAAACTAAATACGGCTTATAATACCTTTGAGACAACGAAACAGATGACAAAACACTAGTTCCTTTGAAAAATGTAGCAAAGTTTGGTGAATGGTTTGGTTAAATCTGTCTTTTAAATAGCAAGACAGATTTAACCAAACTATTTTCTAAAGGTTGAATCGAAATATTTAAAAGAATATTGATAGTAAAAAATTTAAATATGTTAATTGTCACTTATTTATGAGCAGAGTGAGTATTAATTATCTTCAAAACGTTAATCACCTTTTTTTGCAAAAAAGAAATTTAAAATACATAACATTATTGAAGTGTGGTGTGTCCTAAATACAACAAAAAAACTTTCATTCATCGTAGCTTGACGATTAAAAAAATAATGTACAGTTGAAGTTGAAACCACCGCGAGTACTGTATAAGTGTATATATGACCTGAACTGTCGACCGCATTTGCTAGGCCGGTCATGCCATCGCCTCCATTAATTGTGCCATCTATTGGGTGCATAAAAAATACAATATTTCCTGCCCTTGAATATATTTTTTTAAAAAGCAACAAATGGTGTCATAGAAAACTCAAAAACATGCTTTCAAAAAAATTATCCCAACATTTATTTTCAGCATATTGAACTAGATTTTTAAATTTTTGGTTGTTACGTTAAACAAGACAAACAGCATATAAGAGTAAATCTCATTTTACGCCATGCAATTACATTTGGACAAACTTAGCTACTACCTTTATAAAAAAAAACTTTATTTTTAGCTATAAATCTAGAGAAGTACTTTTCATCTCACCTATATTTAAAAAATAGGGACTATTTATATCCTTTTCGTCCGTCGTTTGTCTCCTTGCTCGCGCGCGCGACGCTCCAAACTGGAGTACGCTCCATCTCCTCCTCCAATCCTTTTTCCTCCTGATCTCTCTGTCAAATCCTTCGTCCGTCAGTCGAGCGAGCGACGTTTGGTGTCCCGTATCCGTCCAAGATTCCAGAATTGCTCGATAGAGTTCCCTTGCGACGCAACTGATTACGAGCCGACCGAAAACCCCAGTACCCCACCATTCTTATATAGATAAGATCCTAATCCAAAGCCCCAAGATTCATGAGCGCTAGGCACCCACCCAAATGCCAAAATTTTTTTTCCTAAATACTCAATTAGAAAACTCCCCCATTAAAGCATTAAAAAACAAAAAAGAACCAATTTCCTCTTCAATTCCTCCTTGCCGGAAGAGCGAACAAATTCCCACATACGGGTTCTTATCCAATAAAATTATACCAAAGCACACACAAAGCAAGAACAAGAAGGCCGCCTGGATGACACCTGCTGCACCTTGCGCCAGCACACCGGGTGGAAGAGTTTTTTTCTTCTCTTTCAAAGGTATTTAGGATGTATAGGATCTGCAGTAGGAGTATATTGGTGCAATAGGTTATAGAGACAAAACCTACAAATAACTACTAATTTGTTCAAACCACATTATGAATACGTTTATTATTATTCAAGACTATTTATTGTTTATGAAAGATCACATTTTCATTAGTATGTGTGTCTATATATATAGAGAGACACACACTCAGAAGTGAAGTCTTGGACGTATTCAAACGTTTTTCACCCAATAATACATGCCACACGTATGACATCTCATGTCAGTTCACTAAAATCAACCTGATTTTGCGAAATTTTTTTATTTTTATATTTATTTAATAAAATATTTATAAAACTACATTTTCATTTCAAAAATTTACAAAAATATACTCCCAACGCCCTCTGGGAGGACGTTTTTTTATGAAATCGTGGCCTGCAAAACTCCGGCCGGGGGGCCAGCTATTTTACAGGCGGCCCCTTGCGCTTCTCTGAGAGAGCAGTTTTTGGGAGGCTAAGGGGCCACCTACAAATAGCCGACCCACGGGCCGGCTATTTTGCAGGTGGCCCCCTTGCCGCCCGCTAGAAGGGCGGTTTTTAGCTCCCCCGGTATAAAACCCCCTCCCAGACTTCAAAAATGTCATAAAATTCACGCAAATCACAAGAAAAAAAAGAGAGAGCTAAGAGTGAAGGACAACGGAAGCGTCGAAGCCCTGCCGGTTTACGGATTCGTCTGCAGGTAATATTTGATGTCTCTTTGCAATTTCTATTTATATTCATCAAATAATGTAATATGTGTAGTATTAGACTAATTTTTTCACAGATAAATAAATGTTAGGTTTGTTTCACAGAGTGTAGATCTATTGTAGTTGAGCATAACGGCTAAGAACATTAATAGAGCGCATGAGAGAAGTTAGGTTTTTTTACTAGATGAGTAGCACTAGTTTGAGAAACGCTAGGGAGATGGAAATGTGGACGATGACATTTCATTTTTTGTAGTCATGTGTAGTATACCCTAGATATTTTTGGCCCAGTGAGTTATAACTTGCGTTTATTTGGTTATAATGTAGGTTGCTATGGATGCATCTGGTATGTCCATTCATCTACGACCTCCGATTGACGAGCCTCTGTCGATGTGTTGGTGTGGAGATAATTGCAAAGTTGCAATAAGTGAGAAGGATTACACATACCGATAAAGGTATTGGATCTGTACAAATTACGCCTACTCCTCGGAGAAGCCGAAACCACAAGGGAAGAAGGGGAAGGCGAAGAAACCAGTGGAGGTAATACGAATTATTTTGTAGTAGGAAATATTTGAACCTTTGAGCTAACAAATTTGTATATGTCAAGGCACCGAAGCCTCCTCCGCCTTTGTGTGACTTTGTGCAGTGGATAGATACGGAGATCCGTCCATCGGACGCACGGTATCTTCGCATGTCGCAGGAATGGCACAGGGACCACCTCGAACGTCTTTGGGCGGCAGAAGAAAAATGGGAGGCTGAGCAGAAGAGGAAGGAGAAGGAGCGGCAGGAGAAGGAAGCCCGTGACGCAGATAGGGAGAGGAAGCGGGAGAGGGCACGGCATGCAAAGGAAGCTAGGCCAGAGGCGGCGAGGAAGGGGAAGTACCCACGCTGCACACAGTAGTTGCATCTCTAGTTGGATATCTGTTTAAAATTCCCTAAGGCATGTAATAACGATAACTAGAAACGTTTGATGTGCCATTTGTACTCCTTGGATGGATAATTTTATTATGTTCGTAAGCAATCAACGTGTGTTCGGTTGTCACCGCTCGGAATGTACTTTCGCCGTGAAGTTGAAACTCGAAAATTCATGTTTTTGATCAGTTTCGTCACAAACATAGATCGTGAGGAGCACATCGTTTGATCGACGAGCGTAAATGAAGTAAAGGGGTTTCTTCAGTATACGTAGAATTAATAAAACATGATATACAACAGACAAACTATCACTGATACAACGTACTACGGGCCCTGATCGTAACCTCTAGCTCTCTTTGTCTTCCTACCCTGTGCTCGCACCTGGCCCTGGGAGTATGTTAGCCGGTCTAGTGGTACAGCATGGCCAGCGCGGGTCGTCTGCACGGGTGTGGCAGTTGGTGGGTCCTGTGTCTGTGGTGACGGAGCTCCTTTGAGCTGCGAGGCAGCTAGTATTTTCTGGATCTTCTCGCTCGAGTCCTCCAAGTCGTCCCCCTCGAAAGGATCCGGTGTCCAACCGCTGCCTCGTGCACCCTGTGTGGAGGAGCCAGTGCCAGCAGACATCCCCGGCACTGTAGAGTGGAACCCTGTACACCAAAATATTGATAATTGCAAACCAAAATTTTGCAAGGTAAAAATAAACTTTGATATAATCTGAAGGACCTCCTGTGGTGGCCTAGGGGGCATTTGTCATGCCCAGCTGCACGTGTGGTCGTGTGTGGTACACTCCATGCGTCGACGTGCTAGCTCCAGAGAGATGTAGGTACGGTGTAGTGAAAGCTACAGGGAAGCATATTGATGTACAACAGTACATGTCATAGAAGGAAACATGTTATGAGCCGATGGTTAGTCGAATTTACCTCTAGAGGGGCCAGATGGCTGACTGGAACCCTGCGGTCGCACTCCTGCTTCTGTTCCTGCTGGCCGTCAGGCTGCTGCTGCTGTACAACTACGGAGGTACCGCATCGACCGCACGACAAGTGAGCGCACGAATCACTGTGTGCATCGCCTGATGAATCCTCCCGAAGGTCGTCCTCTGCTCATCTGCAGTCAGCACGATCCCACTGTCCAGCCGTTCGAATGCCGCGTTTACATCAGCCTGAACCTGCCACGCTGCGTCGGCCTATTTCAAATGTGACATGAACATGTGTTAGAACCGTGGACATGTACAAAGAGAATAGCAAAGTGTAAAGATAATGTGACTTACCGCGTGGAAGTAGTCCTGGTCACGGTGTCTAGGATACGTGTCCGTCGTAATGGCGACGTGTGACTATGGATCATTTAGGGTGAACGTTACGCGTGTGCGGGTACGGGGCTGGTACCACGTGAGGTATGCTAGGTAGGTCTCCTCAGTGTGTGGCTGTATCTTGTCGATGGCCTTCTTCGTCGCCAACAACCAGTCCTCCACGTACTTCTGCAGTCGAGGATACCACTGAACGCCGGCTGCCTGTCCCCTACGATTATATTTATTTGCAGAGAGTGCATTAGACTACATTAAATAGTTATAGTACTAAACAAAGATTGCAGTTGTACTAACCGGTGCACATCGCGCGGCACAACGATCTCCACGGCCACAGGGGAGTGCTGACGTAGTCTGAACTGTCGCATCACGCACTGCGGACAGTGGGGCTTGACGAAGATGTCGAACACCAACGGCACTGTCGTCATCCAGTACGCCTGGTCGCGCGTGCAAAGAGTAGAGAGTCCGAGCGGTGCACGGGCCGCGATGACCTATGGACTATCCCAGACGACATCGCTGGGCAGTAGGCGATCGAACTCCATAATGAATTCGGAGTAGGCCCTCCTAACCTGCCTGTGGGCGTAACGACGCTGCAAAATAGGAAAAGCTTACACGTCAGTGTTTGTGCATAAGTGCTAAACATAGAATTTCACATTTTGTACCTCACGGCGACACTATACGGTCCCCATAGTCGGACGGTCCTCGGGCCACTGCCCATACAAGCCTCCAGGGCTGTCCTCGTAGGAACAGTGCTGAATCAGAGGACGACCTATCGCGAACCGCTCAGCCGCCCATAGCTACAGAAGGAAAGGGCAACCAGCGATAATCGCATCTGGATCAGTCTTTGTGCATGTGTCACAAAGAGCATGGTACGTCGCCGCTAGCACAGCAGATCCCCAACTCCACTGTGGTACGCAGCCGTCCTCGCTGTCGGCGATCGCATGAGCATAGTGGATCAGTCCCTTGTCCACTGCGTGCCCATGAGTGCTGGTGAACATCACCCACCTGAACAGCCACAACAGGTACGTCTCCATGCTCCACCGCACCGAGTATTCGTCGGTGTCATCGTCTAGCTTGTCAGGCTATAAAGAAATATTATAGTCAGCAGCTCTGTTGCTTTGTAGGTCGGATGATTGTAAATGAAAGGAATCCGCGACTTACGGTGAACTGTAGCAGCCAAGCCTGCGAGGGGCCGCTCGGGGTGTAAGGCGGTAGCGAACCCGGGGGTCCAAGTTCAGGTCGACGATGCACGGGCTCGAACCGAGCAGTGATGTCTTGTGACCAACCGTGCGCCCCGTCGATTGGACCGACTGCGTCTCCTAAGAGCGAAAGTCCTAGCAGGTACGATATGTCCTGGAGTGTGGGAGTCATCTCGCCGCACGATAGGTGGAACGTGTGGGTCTCCGGTCTCCAGCGATCCACCAGTGCTGCCAGAAGTGACCGGTCAGCGTCCCATCGCTTGGCGGGGTCTCTCTCGTCCGGTGCAGGCTCAACTAGCCTACACAGCGGAAGAAGTCCAGCCTCACACAACCTGCAAAATATAGCACTGTATTCAATATTGGGGAACATAGATATGCACAAACGATATGAATGAATATTCGTTCAGCTCTTACCTCTTATGAAACCGAGGGTCTATCCGCAGGAGGTGACGTGAAGGCTGTAGACGGAAGGTGGCTAGCTGGACACCCTCCACAGCTGACAGGTAAGACCGGTAGGACTGGTCGAGACCTCGATCCAACAGCTCTGGTGTATGGTACGCCATATCTGCATGCAAATAGAGAGTTAGCGTTAATTATTGTTAAAGTTTATAGCATTGTTACATGACAATAAAAAACAACAGTACGGTACATATCCTTCTATAACAAAGAACTAGTATAGACTTACACTACACCGCAACACCACCAATTGTTCGAGAACACCTAAGATGGGGTCGTCTTGAAGTTGTGCCTTCACCCGTAGGACGACTGCCATCAGCGGCTGAACCCGACAGTCTAGGTTCCGCCGCACTTGGACCGGTTGCATCTTTTGGACATTTCTTATATGTATGACCTGTTTGGTCACACTTTGAACAACGTTTATGTCTTTGACCGGCTTCTGACTCATCCATGTCATTATGGATGCGTCTTGTCTTGCGGCGACCTGCTTTATCCCTCAATTTTGTTGAGTCAGGAATGTATATAGCTTGAGGATGCTCCATAGTAAATGTACCCGCAATACTGAAACCGTATATCTCTCCGCTCCAGGTATTATAGATTGCTTCTTTCCTAAAATAAGGTGAGACAAAATAGCGTGCTTCTATCCCGCACTCACCGCTCGCGGCAATAACGTGAGAACATGGCTTGTGGAGCAGAGTAGGTTTTCGGCACGAGCACTTACAGGTCCCGTCTTCCTTCAGCACACACTCTTGCACAACTCTTTTGCGGTAGATTCCGCACATGCCCTTATCGACACACAATATTTTAAATCTGTGTTCTTGTGTGCCTTGAGGTAGAGCACGATGTCTTCGGGCCTTTTTACTTTTATCTTGCAGATACTTCGTCAGTAGTGTGCCAAATAAAAGATTATTGTCCGTCATTAAGAGCCCAGCTGCTCTGATCCGATCTCTGAAGTATTTGCATGTGCCATGCAAGATAAATTCAATTATGCCAACAAGTGGGAGCGCTCGAACACCACGCATCACCCAGTTATAAACCTCTGCCAAATTTGTGATCATTATGCCAAATCAAGAACCATCCTTATCATACAATAATGTCCATTTCTCCTTTGGCTCATTCTCAATCCACTCTGAAAATTTTTCTAACTGACGATGCAGACCTTCTTCTCATATGAGGTCCGTTACTTGATAGAGGTCCAAGAGCTTGTGGAGCCTCATCCCCTCTAATGCTAGCCCTCCTGGACTGCTCATCTATTAGTTTAGAGGTCAGCTCATCCAACTTTCTCCAAAGCTCATTGAATTTCTTCTCTTGATTCTGGGCGCAAAGTCTCTTGAAAAGATCCATAAGATGCTTATTCTTAAACTGTCTGTAGAAATTTGTACCCATATGACGTATGTACCATCTGCTTTGGACATCAGATCACCTTGGTGGGTATCCCTTCTCAACACATCCATATCTCAATTCCTCAATTGCACGCAGCAAGCCGGCGTGATGGTCATGTATAAGGCATACGTCTGGTCTCATCCGTACAACTACAGACTTAACCCTTTCTAGAAACCAATACCAGCTATAAGTGTTCTCACTCTCAACAAAAGCAAAAGCCACCGGTAGAACTTGGTTATTTCCATCAACTCCAATTGCTGTTAAGATCTGCCCTCTGTACTTTCCGGTTAGAAATGTCCCATCGATGCAGAGGATGGGATGACAATGGACAAATGCCTGAATGTAAGCACCTAATGCAAAGAATATTCGTTGCAACACACTTTTATTACCATGGTCAATTGATGGAAAGGCTTTTAGGTCGTAGCACGTCTCTGAATTCCTCTGAAGAATACAGACTAACAGACGAGACAAATTATCATAGAATGCTTCAAATGTGTAAAATCTCATCTCTACAACTTTCTGTTTTGTCCTCCAAGCTTTAGCATAGCTTATTGTGTATTTGAATTTCTCTTCAATATGTCTAACAATTGTCCTTAGTTCGTACCCCAGATTGTTGACAATATGGGAGTACATCTCTGTTGCAACAAATACAGATGTCATGTTTCTGTGATATTTTTTAACACCGGGTAAGTAACATGAATGCTCAGTCACGATTGAAACTTGTCAATAATCTTTCCATTTACCCTTGAATGCGTGTATCCGCCATGGACACTCATCTTTCATGCACTTCACTTCATACACCGATTTGTTTGACTTCACGACCGAGAACTCCCTCTGAAGTGACACCGCCCATTGTTTTACTGTCTCCTTTGAATCCTCTATATATGTATACTTAGCCCCCTGGATAACCTTATTCTTCTTATACTCCCATGACACATGATGTCGCTCGGAGATAGCAAACCCAGAGAAGTCATCGTTGCTTCATTCTGCAAGCATCACGGTGTCCTCATCAGATGAATCATCATGCTCTGCTTGCTCGTTTTCAGAATCTTCTCTATCCATTTCTTCGACGATGGTGTTGATTTGTTCTCCCTCATCTGCCACACCTGTTGGCTGTCTATCTTCTTCATTCCCTCCTTCATTTTCTTCCATTGTTAGGTTATCACCTCCCACTGTACTTGGACCCTCATCATCTTGCATGGGCATTGCACCAGCGGTGTTATCTTTCTCATACACCGACACAAGTATGCCCAGTGGCCAACCACGTTGGAATGTATTCTCCATATACCATCTCCAAGTGGCAGTGCAATCCACCGGCATTAGTTCCCAAAAAAAACCTTTAGCTGCACGACTGACTATTACATACAAGGTTATTGCGCTGAGCTTGGGGTTCAGTCGAAACCCTCGCATCAGCCAGTTGTACACTGACCCAAAACTTCTCTTAGCTGGTCTATTAATTTCCTTAGCCGTTAAACTAAAATTCAATAGATCTACCCCTTTTGGACCATATCTAACATTTAATTGCCCGTGAAATAACTGAAATATCACCTTATTTGATATTTCTGTTAATGAAAAAATACAGTTAAACTAGGTACCAATATTCTCCTCACATCTCTACAAAAATTAAGTCATCTAACAGACTAGCTAAAAACCTACAGATTTACAAGTAACAACTTATTTTCATATAGTACTATACACGTAACCAGTACAATACTATATCAATTCTTGCATATAAATAGAAATTACAAAGAAACAATAAATTTTACCTGCAGACGAATCAGTAAAATGATAGAGGTTCGTTGCTTTCATTCAGCCTCGCTCTCAGCTCTCTCTTCTTTTTTTTCTGCGATTTCAGTGAATTTTATGACTTTTTAGAGTCTAGGAGGGGATTTTATACCGGGGGAGCTAAAAACCGCCCTTCCAGAGAGCGGCAAGGGGGCCGCCTGCAAAATAGCCGGCGGGGCCGGATTTTTTCAGGCGGCCCCCCTGCCGCCCTCTGAGAGGGCGGTTTTTAGGAGGCCGGGGGGCCACCTGCAAAATGGCTGACTGCCGTGGGCCGTCCGGCCAACGGCCGTCAGCCACGTCATCAAATCGTCCTTTAGAAGGGTGATTTCATAAAAAATGCACTCCCAGAGGACGTTGGAAGTATATTTTTGTAAATTTTTGAAATGAAACTGTAGTTTTGTAATTATTTTATTAAATAAATATAAAAATAAAAAAAATTCGATTTTGCGACGGAATGGGCTTCACGAACATCAACCAACGGCTAGAGATTTGTTGAATTTTTTTTATTTTTATATTTATTTAATAAAAAATTTACAAAACTACATTTTCATTTCAAAAATTTACAAAAATATACTCCCGCCGCCCTTTGGGAGGGCGATATCCCTGAAATCGCCCTCCCAGAGGGCGATATGATGACGTGGCTGACGGCCGTTGGCCGGCTGCCCACGGCCGTCAGTCATTTTGCAGGCGGCCCCCCCGGCCACACAAAAACCGCCCTCTGAGAGGGCGGCAAGGGGGCCGCCTGTAAAAATCCGGCCGGGGGCCGGCCATTTTACAGGCGGCCCCCTTGCCGCCCTCTCAGAGGGCGGTTTTCAGCTAAAAACCGCCCTCCCAGAGGGCGGCAAGGGGGCCGCCTGTAAAATGGCCGGCCCCCGGCCGGATTTTTACAGGCGGCCCCCTTGCCGCCCTCTCAGAGGGCGGTTTTTAGCCCGGGCACTATAAAACCCCCCCAAACTCCAAAAATGTCATAAAATTCACTGAAATTACAGAAAAAAAAGAGAGAGCTGAGAGCGAGCCTGAACGAAAGCAGCGAAGCTCTGTCAGCTTACTGATTTGTCTGCAGGTAAAATCTATTATCTATTTATAATTTCTATTTCTATACATAAATTAATGTAGTATTGTACTGGTTATGTGTATAGTACTATATGAAAATAAGTTGTTACTCGTAAATCTGTAGGTCTTTAGTTAATGTGTTAGATGATTTAATTTTTGTAGAGATGTGAGGAAAATATTGGTATCTAGTTTAACTGAATTTTTTCATCAACAGAAATGTCAAATAAGGTGATATTTCAGTTATTTCACGGGCAAGGGAATGTTAGATATGGTCCAGAAGGGGTAGATCTGTCGGATTTTAGTTCAACGGCTAAGGGGATTGATAGACCAGCTGAGAGAAGTTTTGGGTCAGTGTACAACTGGCTGATGCGAGGGTTTCGATTGAACCCCGAGCTCAGCGCAATAACCTTGTATGTAGTAGTCAGTCGTGCAGCTGAAGGTTTTTTTTGGGAACTGATGCCGGTGGATTGCACTGCCACTTGGAGATGGTATGTGGAGAATGCATTCCAACGTGGTTGGCCACTGGGCATACTTGTGTCGATATATGAGAAAGAAAACACTGCTGGTGCAATGCCCGTACAAGATGATGAAGGTCCAAGTACGGCGGGAGGTAATAGCGAAACAATGGAAGAAAATGAAGAAGGGAATGAAGGAGGGAATGAAGAAGATAGACAGCCAACAGGTGTGGCAGATGAGGGAGAACAAATCAACAGAATCGTCGAAGAAATGGATAGGGAAGATTCTGAAAACGAGCAAGCAGAGCAGGATGATTCGTCTGACGAGGACACCATGATGCCTGCAGAATGGAGCAACCAGGACTTCTCTAGGCTTTCTATCTCCGAGGGACATCATGTGTCATGGGAGTACAAGGAAAATGAGGTCATCCAAGGGGCTAAGTATGCATATGTAGAGGATTTAAAGGAGGCAGTAAAACAATGGGCCGTGTCACTTCAAAGGGAGTTCTCAGTCGTGAAGTCAAGCAAATCAGTTTATGAAGTAAAGTGTACGAAGGATGGGTGTCCATGGCGGGTGCACGCATTCAAGGGTAAATGGAAAGATTATTGGCAAGTTTCAATCGTGACTGAGCATTCATGTTATTTACCCGGTGTTGAAAAATATCACAGAAACATGACATCTGCATTTGTTGCGACAGAGATGTACTCCCATATTATTAACAATATGGGGTACGAACCAAGGTCAATTGTTAGACATATTGAAGAGAAATTTAAATACACAATTAGCTATGCTAAGGCTTGGAGGGCAAAACAGAAGGTTGTAGAGATGAGATTTGGCACATTTGAAGCATCATATGATAATTTGCCTCGTCTGTTAGGCTGTATTCTTCAGAGGAATCCGGAGACGTGCTACAACCTAAAAGTCTTTCCATCAATTCACCATGGTAATAAAAGTGTGTTGCAACGAGTATTCTTTGCATTAGGAGCTTGCATTCAAGCCTTTGTCCATTGTCGTCCCATCCTCTGCATCGATGGGACATTTCTGACCGGAAAGTACAGAGGGCAGATCTTAACAGCAATTGGAGTTGATGGAAACAACCAAGTTCTACCAATTGCTTTTGCTTTTGTTGAGAGTGAGAACACTGATAGCTGGTATTGGTTTTTAGAAAGGGTTAAGTCTGCAGTTGTACGGATGAGACCAGACGTATGCCTTATACATGACCGTAACGCCGGCTTGCTGCGTGCAATTGAGGAATTGAGATATGGATGTGTTGAGAAGGGATATACACCAAGGTGGTCTGATGTCCAAAGCAGATGGTGCATGCGTCATATGGGTGCTAATTTCTACAGACAATTTAAGAATAAGCACCTTATGGATCTTTTTAAGAGGCTTTGTGCCCAGAATCAAGAGAAGAAATTCAATGAGCTTTGGAGGAGGTTGGATGAGCTGACCTCTAAACTAACAGATGAGCAGTCCAGGAGGGCTACCATTGGAGGGGATGTGGCTCCACAAGCTCTTGAATCTCTATCAACTGACGGACCTCATATGAGAAGAAGGTCTGCATCCTTAGTTAGAAAATTTTCAGATTGGATTGAGAATGAGCCAAAGGAGAAATGGGCATTGTTGTATGACAAGGATGGTTCTCGGTTTGGCATAATGGCCACAAATTTGGCAGAGGTTTATAACTGGGTGATGCGTGGTGTTCGAGGGCTCCCACTTGTTGGCATAGTTGAATTTATCTTGCATGGCACATCAAAGTACTTCAGAGATCGGTTCAGAGCAGCTAGGCCCTCAATGACGGACAATAATATTTTCTTTGGCACACTACTGACGAAGTATCTGCAAGAGAAAAGTAAAAAGGCCCGAAGACATCGTGCTCTACCTCAAGGCACACAAGAACACAGATTTGAAATATTGTGTGTCGACAAGGGCATGCGCGGAATCTTCCGTAAGAAAGTTGTACAGGAGTGTGTGCTGAAGGAAGACGGGACCTGCAAGTGCTCGTGCCGCAAACCTACTCTGCTCCACAAGCCATGCTCTCACGTTATTGCCGCGAGCGGTGAGTGCGGGATAGAAGCACGCTATTTTGTCTCACCTTATTTCAGGAAAGAAGCAATCTATAATACCTGGAGCGGAGAGATATACGGTTTCGGTATTGCGGGTACATTTACTATGGAGCATCCTCAAGCTATGTACATTCCTGACCCAACAAAATTGAGGAATATACGAGGTCGCCGCAAGACAAGACGCATCCATAATGACATGGATGAATCAGAAGCCGGTGGAAGGCATAAACGTTGTTCAAGGTGTGACCAAACAGGTCATACATATAAGAAATGTCCAAAGGATGCAACCGGTCCAAGTGCGGCGGAAGCTGGACCGTCGGGTTCAGCCGCTGATGGCAGGCGTCCTACGGGTGAAGGCACAACTTCTAGACGACCCCGTCTTAGGCGTTCTCGAACAATTAGTGGTGCTATGGTGTAGTGTAAGTCTATACTAGTTCTTTGTTATAGAAGATATGTACCGTCCTATTGCTTTTTATTATCATGTAACAATGCTATAAACTTTAACAATAATTAATGCTAACTCTCTATTTGCATGCAGGTATGGCGTACGATACACCGGAGCTGTTGGACCGAGGTCTCGACCGGTCCCACCGGTCTTACCTGTCAGCCGTGGAGGGTGCCCACTTACGGTCCGGGCCCGTAGTACGTTGCATCAGTGATAGTTTGTCTGTTGTATATCATGTTTTTTTAATTCTATGTATACTGAAGAAACCCTTTTACTTTATTTACGCTCGTCGATCGTTTACGATTTATGTTTGTGACGAAACTGATCAAAAACATGAATTTTTCAGTTTCAATTTTACGGCGAAAGTACATTCTAAGCGGTGACAACCGAACACACGTTAATTGCATACAAACATAATGAAATTATCTATACAAAGAGTACAAACGACACATCAAACGTTTCTAGTTATCGTTATTATATGCCTTAGGGAATTTTAAACAGATAACCAAGTAGAGATGTAACTACTGTGTGCAGCGTGGGTACTTTCTCTTCCTTGCCGCCACAGATATGCCTGTCCGGACCGTTCGGACAGGATGAGGATGGTCCAGACTATATAACGCAAAACAACCATTTGTACAGTGCGGACCGTGCGAATAGGGTATCGATGGTCCGGACTATATACTGTGAAACAACAATTTGTACAGTCCGGACCGTCCGTATAGAGTGCGCACGGTCCGGACAGTACTCTGGGCCGCCTGCAAAGTAGCTGGTCCGGACCGTCCGTATAGGGTGCGGACGGTCCGGACAGTACTCTGGGCCGCCGGCAAAGTAGCCTGTCCGGACCGTCCGTATAGGGTGCGGACGGTCCGGACAGATTTTGCAGGCGGCCCCAAAACCGCCCTCTGAGAGGGCGGCAAGGGTGCCGCCTGCAAAATAGCCGGCTCGGGGTGGCCATTTTGCAGGCGGCCCCCCGGCCACCAATAAACCGCCCTCTGAGAGGCGGCAAGGGGGCCGCCTGTAAAAGGGCCGGCCCCCGGCCAGATTTTTACAGGCGGCCCCCTTGCCGCCCTCTCAGAGGGCGGTTTATTGGTGGCCGGGGGGCCGCCGGCCAACGGCCGTCAGCCACGTCATCATATCGCCCTCTGGGAGGGCGATTTCAGAGATATCGCCCTCCCAAAGGGCGGCGGGAGTATATTTTTGTAAATTTTTGAAATGAAAATGTAGTTTTGTAAATTTTTTATTAAATAAATATAAAAATAAAAAAAATTCGAGATTTGTTGGGCTTTGCCAGCCCATCAACCAGTCCAGATCTACATCCGCTTCCCCCCCATCCGCTTCTCCCCCCACCCCCCCCCCCCCCCCCCCCCCCCCCCCCCCCCCCCCCCCCCCCCCCCCCCCCCCCCCCCCCCCCCCGGCCTCTTCCAATCCCCTCCTCTCCCCTCCCACGCGACGGCTGCGGCGGCCGGAGCGCACGCCTCCGTTCCACCGCTCTCCTCCATCTGGGCTCGAATCGAAGGTATTCTTCTCTCCTACCCACTCTCCTCGACCTCCTCCTCCACCCCCACCTCATGAGCCAGCCAGTGTTGAATGGTGATGTGACCTCTCCACCGGGTTTGAATTTTTGTGAGGTTTTAGGACTTCTGGGCTGTATTTTACTCGCTAACCTTGATGTTTATTCCCCCCGTAAATAACTTATCGGATCTTGTCGCCGATTTATCTGATGCGTGATGCAGTAGGAACATCAGCTTTTTGGGGGATTTTTTTTTTTTACCTAGTCGGCTTACGCGTGTGGGTTTATCTGTGCAGGGTAGTAGAGGGTGCGTGCACGATGCAATCCTTGCTGCGGAGTGTGTATCTTGCCGGAAGCCGTGGCTCCGCGGCGAAGCTCTTGGATTGTGCAGCTCCTGGAATTGCGCAGTCGGGTGCTAACCTGCACTCCATCAAGCACCTGAGGCCTTGCAGCTGGATTCGTCCATTTGGGGTGTGTGTTTGCATCTGGGACAATTGTGTTTGTTTTTGATGTCTGTGATCCTGCTAATTTTTGGTCATGCCCGTGGTGTCGTTTTCTCGATGTGTAGAATCCAATTAGTTCCGGTGATAGTGCTCATACCAATGGGTTCTTGTCAATGAGGGGTCTATCGACAGTGGGGAGTGCTGAGGTTTCTGTTGAGAAGGAAAGTTCTAACTCTCCTGCAGTTGAGCATCCTCCACGCATTAAGTTCAAGAGGCCTGACAAGACGGCCAGACACATTATGAATGTAAGCCTAGTATTTTGCAAAGCAATCATACACATCCATTAGCAGTAGTGTCAAAATGAGAACTTAAAGCAGCTCGATATATTTGTTATTTTGTTTTGCAGATCTTGAACAAAGAGGCAGTTGACAAGGTCCGTGCAGAAAGAGAGATTCCTGATGTGCAGCCTGGATGTATTGTCCAAATGAGATTGGTAAGCATTTGCATCCTCAGTTTACTGGTATTTACCTGCTCTGTCATGTCTGTTGTTCTGATTATGTGTGTAAACAGCAAGTTCCTGAGAACAAGCGGCGTGAGTCTACACTGAAAGGCATCGTCATAGCAAGACGCAATGCTGGGATCAATACAACTTTCAGACTGCGTAGATTAGTAGCTGGTGTGGGAGTCGAGTCTGTCTTTCCACTGTAAGTGACACCAAATATTTGCTTCCCTTTTTTCTGTCTTTATGTGCATATACCGCTTCATCTTTTTTTAAAAAAATGCATATAGAGATTTGAGTCACTTCATGTTTTTTTGCTATTCTATTGCTGCATGAATAACTGGTTCATTCAAATTTGAGAACCGTGCATCATACTTAATACTTTAAGGTTTGAGCAGGCTATTCTCACTAGTCTTTTGCTTGGCAGACAGGATCATTTTCTTTGATTGTGCGTAAACATACATTCAGTTCCATATGGCTACAAGTGTACTTAGAACTATAAACGTGTTGTTTTGCATTTGAAGTGTAGTTAGATGCTTGCAAATTTAGAAATACCCATTTAAGTTTGGTATCTGTGTTTCGTGGGTATCCCTAATAGGCTGATGATAACAGTGGCATGCTGGCACTACCTTCGTTCTTTGCATTCTTCTGTAAATTCATGCATAACTTTCTTACACCCTGTTCGAAGGGGCTTATAAGCCTGGCTTATTTTCTCGTTTCCCATGAGCACGCTTCCCGAATTGCTAAACGGTGCGTTTTTTGCAAAAATTTTCTATATGAAAGTATCTCTAAAAAATCAAATAGATCCATTTTTCAAGTTTCTAATAGTTAATACTTAATTAACCACGTGCTAATGACGTTCTTCGTTTTACGTGCAGCTTATAAGCCAGGACAATAAGCTAATTCAAACACCAATATATTGATAAATACCTGGTTAACAAATTCTTAAGAAAGTGAATGCTGAGATTGATACCGATAGTACTTGATAGTACAGATGTGCAATAAATTCCTGTGTTGTGTTTGAGCTCTATTGCACATGGAGCTTGTAGTTTCATAAATATGTGTTCAGCTCTGACGAAACTGCAATTTTTCGCCACTACGAACATATGTTCCTTCACCCCTGCGGTGTTGTGCGTATATTGGTAGAATGAAAGGAATGCAATAGGATGTTTATTTACTCACTATTTCTTGTTCTCTCTTCACCTTATCCTGTAGTTCATCTGAATTTTTCATACAAAATTATCATAAGTTGGTGAAGTCAAATATGAAAGATATCATTACACATGATTCATTTTGTTTTGACTTTCTTGATGCAACTTTTCTTTTGTGCTCAGTTACTCTCCAAACATCAAGGAAATCAAGATCTTGGACAGGAAGAAAGTCAGGAGAGCAAAGTTGTATTACCTGCGGGACAGGATGAATGCACTTAAGAAATGAGACTACTTTAGCTCCCCTTTATTTTTTTTGTTGATCTGCAAAGTTTTTGGTGGCATAATGCTTTCAGTGCAAGAGGCACGTTTTTTAGTTCCAGCTCCAAAAGGCCACTTTTTTTATTTCTGATACTTTACCCTTTCAAGTAACAAGTAGTGCTGGCAGCAATCAGCTCCTGTGTTTCTGAATTAATAACGTGGATATCTCAACTTTTATATTTGTAACGACTAGCGGACTATGCTGTAACCTCGTTGTGATGATAAAAATGATCATATATCAAGCTCCCCGCATTCTTTACTTGTTCGTTTTAAGACAAAAATAGCTTGAAATTTAGCTCATCAAAGCATAAAATTGTTTCATGGTATGCCTTTCCTGTCTGACAGCCAAAATATTGGTATTATCCCGGTTCAGGAGGTGGTTATATCGCACTTATTGCTACTATATCATCATAATGTTTTTTTGTAAGATGCGATTTTTAGGCGAATTACTATATCTTTGTTAGTCCAGATATCCGGAGCAGGTGCACCCTATGGAAACTTAGGATCTGTTTATACAGATCCTACTTTGAAAATTTTGTCCTATGAAGCTAGAGCTATGCAAAAACTTTCAAGATTCATGCATTCCAAGATTCTAGATAATATGGAGTGGAGTTGTTGTTCTATTTCAAAAAATTAAGCTACGAGGGTGAAACGGTATTTTTGCCGTTTCTTAGCTCTACTTTGCTCTTAGAGTAGGAGCTGTACCAAATAGATCTTTACCATGTGATGTCTATTTTTATGATTACCATGTGATGCCTATCTTTACGATTACATTTTAGATTATCTGTCCCTTTTCGTTGTTGATGTGCTTCCCAAGTTACTTGCTCCAGTTTCGTCTCGGACAAGGACATGGTTTCTAAAAAAACTCTAACCACTATTTTCTTTTACAATATATATAAAAATATCAACAAATATATGGTTTTATTGAAGTACTTTTCAAGATTAATCTATTCATATGGCCTTCATGTTTAAAAAATAATATTTTTAAAGTTATCTAGAGTCAAAATTATAAAAGTTTGATATTATATTCATAATCAATAGTAGTATTCACAATAGGAATCGGAATAGCATGTGTTTTGCAGTGGACGCACACACACGAAGGTACGGAGGTCGCAAGCGTAGGTAGACACGCGATCCCGAACGTTGCGTGGGGATCGGACGCACCTAATATTGCACGGGGATCAACATGAATAAACATTTGGTTTCATTATATATCAATTCAATTAAAATGTCGCTGATATTGCCAGTTTTAGTTTGAATAAATGGGGAATTTCATAATTTTAGTGAGATAATCATCTATTTTTACTACCAAAAGATATGATATATAAAAATAATTTATTTCATCATTTATTATATTATTAAATATATGGCCTGCATATATATAGGGTCATCTTCCTCTAGTTTACTACAATTTGGAGTGCATGCATGTTCTGAGCCGACTATATTGTCGGTGCTTCCCTAGCCACACTACAGATACTCTGGAAAGAGAAAGGTGTTCTGGTAAAAACTATGCAGTAGAAATATTTTTCATACATATTGACATTTTCTCGTGAGATTAGAGTTGATAGGTAATAGCTGATGAGGCCGCGGAGGGTCGGTGGTGGCCGCGAAAGCAATGAACGTGGTGCCAAACATGAATACTTTTTCCGATTAGTTAGAAGACACGTACACACCATTGATATTGTGACAAAGTTCTGCATGCCTACATCTACCCACCACAGTTCAATTAATCTTTGTGTTCATAGATATGGTCGCCTCTCCAAATATAGAAGGCGAAAGTTATACTTTTAATGAAAAAACACGCCGAATACATGCATACTCTGTCCAAAAAAAAATACAATTATAGTATTTAAAATTTGTTCTAAAAATATTATAATTATAGAGTAGTCCTTGTCCAATCTATCACCACTTATTCAAATTTCTTTTCATATTACCCTCAACCATCCTTTCACTCTACATCTCCTCTCATTTAGTGATGGACGTCTAAGTTATTTTGTCTCTCTATTTAATATATCTTTTGAATGCTATAACTGTATCCTTTTTAGAACGGTTGGAGTACTAAGAGGCGCATGTACATCTCCGGCATATCTCAGCTAACACAACACCACAAGAAGAATTATAAGCTACCAAATAAAAGGAAATTACAACAATACAAGATGACGCACATACATATACTATCATAATTTGCCTTCACTTCCTATCCAAGAAAAAGACAAACAATAGTACATGCTGGGCATGTAGCAAGAAGGTAGAGTAGCAATAAGACAAGAAGCTAAGAGAGATAAAAAATTAGAAATGAAATGGCTGTCAATACTAGCCAAGCTTCGACAAAAGAAGCTTGATTGTACAGAAAACCATACACCGCATAAGTGGTTAGCACCATGTAGCTTTGCCTGTTTGTGGATGTATGTTTATCTACGGAAAAAATAAATTGGACAAGTGCTCGTCGCGCAGCTATAAAATGGGACGCTCGCGGGATGAAAAAGCACAGCTCCAGCATTCGACCAGGCGTTGCTCAGCAAGAGCACTTCCACATCTGTGTAGTACTATAAATCCACCAGTGATATTGTTTAAAATAGCACCAGTATTGTACATTACCGGTACCGGCTGAAAGGTAATATTTTATTCCTCAAATGTTAGGGCTCCCGAAAGAGAAAATTATATGTAAGCTTGTTTGTTTTATATGGAGTAATTCTTTTGTGCATCTCCGTCATTTTGTTTTGGTGGAGCATTTATGCAGGGGACTCTATAGGAGATAGTTCTTCGGTAGTTCTCGTTAAAAGCCTTGTATCTTGTATAGGCGTTAGAAAAACCTATGGTCATAGAGAAGTGTTTTCTTTAGTTGGAACTACGCTAAAATAAATATGACTAAAGACGTACAAAGAATTTGTTTCTAAAAACAAATAAGTAAAAAATATAATGAGTACTGAGTAGAATTTTACGAGCTTTGAAAAAAAGACCGGCTGACCATTTTAGGTTTCGCCAACCCTTAAGATCTTGTATCAACACAAATCCAAATTAGTGCACGAATATAATTTAATTACTCCGTATAAGTAATATATACAAATATGTACATATATAAAAATATTTGTGTGAATCCACTAATCCTCTTGCTTATGCTTATAACCAGCAGCGAAAATTTAAATTTTAAAACTTAATTTTAAGTTGATTTTGGAGTTTCTTTATCATAGTTTATTTTTGGTATTTTTTTTAAATCGTTAAGGACATGTATATACATTTTTATCTTTAAATTATTTTTTATCACCAATAAATGCTACGGTTTATAATCAGTATGAGGGAAACGCTGACATATGCTTAAGTCTGTGACGCGCACGACCGCCCGCGCATTAGTCTTTTCGCTTGTCCACCACCATCATTAGCCACGAATTTTTACTGTTAATAATTTAATTTATTTTTTAATTTACAAAACTAAATTTAAATTTTTTTTTGCAGAAATACACTTTTGCAGCCATGGCCCAGAGCGGCATTTAAAAACCGCCGTGGTCCAGGACGGCAAATGGCCGGGGCCCATGGCGGCGTCACTAGGCCATGACGGTGGCCCACAGCGTCAGCGGGCCGGGGGCCATGTGGCATTGCCGCCCTGGGCCACGGCGGCGAATGACTGTAGGGGGCCGAACGCTAAAATGCATTCGCCGGGCTAAAATGCATTCGCCGGCGAATGCATTTTAGCGTTCGGCCCCCTGCAGCCATTTACAAATTATCAAATTTGAAAATTTTCTTACTAATTTTTAACCCCAAAAATTTTGAAAATTTATTTCTCAAAATTAGATTCTTAAATTCTATTTATTGTGCCATTGCATTTATTGGGTCGATGTTAAAAAAAACCAAATATTATAGATTGTTCACGTCGTGAAGAAAACTTGTCAAACTGAGGGTATTTCCGGATCGCCACTCACATTCCACTCCTCGTATGTCCGGATCGGCACTCGCAATCCACTCCTCCCCGTCTTTCGCCTACACACTTCACAAAATTTAGTTTTAATCGTGGTTTAGGGTATGTTTTTTAAAGTTTTTTTTATAATCCGACGATGGTGGGCGTTGGTTTGTAAAATCGTACTGATCATTTTTTCAAGTTTATTTTCGGTAATACTTAATTAATGACATGGTAATAGGCTGGTCCGTTTTATGTGAGGGGCTTAGGACCCCCAGGCGAACAGAATGTTAGGGTCTATGAATTTTTTCCCAAATTTTTGCGTAATGTACGTAATGAATGATTTTTAATTCGACATTGGGAGACGATATATTGTATTATTCGTGATCCACTCGGTCGATACTTAACGCACTGCACGTACAATAGTATAGTGATATTAGCTAGATGCGAGCTGTTAGCATTGTGGCATGATGAATGCGACACCCATAGTACGAAATACAACAACGGATACAACTTGTAAGTAGTACAATGTATCCGCTCGTTCTAGTCACCGGTTTCTAGAAAAGCGGGCGATTCGTTCATGGTACGATCTAGACAGGCTACAGTCGGCTGGTAATTCTGGTTGCATGTTCCAGTGCCGTGATAGATCTGACGGCGTGAAATTGTCAATACATTGTCTGAATTGACATCTCCTTGGAGGATCCTGTGGGACGAGTTTGATTAGTAAATTCGTCACGTTTGGTGAAGGTAAATTATCTGCAGGAAGTAAAGTGCGGCTTGAACTTACATCGATATCATCGTCAAGAATATTCGGACAAACAAATCTTCTGCGTCGCAGAGTTCCTGGCCTTCTCGACCTGACGACCTGGCAACGATCACCACAAGCGCACGTTGGATGGTCCTCCCATCGCGCTAGTCCGAGAGGTCGATTTCTCCAGTCTACTCCTTCTAGCTCTAGACGTTGTTCGTGCTCCGTCCTCTTGGCCATGTATTACGCCATGCTTTCGTCTAACGGGAGGTAGTCATATTTCGGGTTGTCGTTGTCAATCCACTCGATGAAGCCGCAATATCTTCCCTCGGTCTGTTAAGGTAAATATCCTGGTGTAAGAGTTGTGGGCGTAAAAACGAATATGACAAAGACTTGACTGAAACATGTACCTGGGGACTCCGGTGCACGCACTCGAAGTATCTCCAGCTGTAAGTCTCCTCCTGATGAGATACGCGTAGCCGGCAACGGTCACCACAAAGGCATATCGAGCGTTCAGCCCAAGGTGGCAGTACCAAAACGAAACCTAAATATCGCCAGTTGCAATCCTCCACGAAAAGAGGTGTAGGAGGCATTGTTCGATGCTGCTACAAGAAGAAAAGGAAATTAGTGAGGCAGGTAGTGGCCGTAGTTCATAAAGGTGTGAAGTTTGCCCGAGGGGCTGGGTGAAGGCCCCCAGCTACTATGATGGTGCTTTTATATAGGTTGTCATGCGTCTATTTACCTATGAGACGTACAGGTTAAAATATAAGGGACATGCATATGCAAAAAAGCGGTTGAAGTGCCGACCATGTATTCAGAATGCCCGTGACGACGCATGACTAAAGTGACGCGTCGAAAGCTCGCTTGTCGCAATGTGGCGCACGCGGGGACTATATTATGCAAATAAAGGTGGTCTGTACTCGCGCATAGCATGCGCCGAAAGTGGTTTGTCCTTTTAAAATGGTACAAACAGGACGGAGTACCGTTGTAAATATTTGTGAAAGGTCAGATCTGAAGGGTGGGATCAAGCCTAGAAGGGGTGAATATGGACATGGAAAATTTGAACTAAAGCGGAAGCAATCTGCAAACAACGGATATTCCGTAATAGTATGACAGAATATCCATTTGATCGGAATTTCCGATAAACTTTAACGAAAGTTCCGTTTAAGGTTGTTAGCAGAGAGGCACAACGGAATTTACGCTCAAGATCAACGGAAGTTCCGTTAAAGTTGGAAAACAGAACCAAAATTCAATCTCAGAACTGAACGGAAATTCCAGTCCGAACCAACAGAATTTCCGTTCATGACAGAAAAACTTGTACTAAAAAGGATTTTTAAAAGATTAAGCTCTTTACGATTTTGCGCACTAGTATTTAAACTCTAGGATTCAAAGCGACAACCCTCTTAATATTTTCCTATTGTCGAAGATAAAATGACAATTACATTTTACCGATACAACAAGTTATGCGAGACCTAGAAATAAATAAATACAACAATAGCCCCTAGTCCGTACGCCTCCTCGTCCTCCTAGGCTGCGCTCGCACGTGCCCGCGCGAGTACGTTAGGCGGTCCGCCGCTACCCCACGGGTGGCTCGGACCGCCTGAGCAGTAGGGGAAGCACCGGCGTCGTGCGGCTGTGTGTCCGGTGCACCTCCGAGCTGTGACGACCTGATCACGTCCTGCTCCGGAACGAGGTCGTCCTCGGTAGAGATCCAAGCAGAGGTGCTCCAGGCAGATCCCTGCCCAGTGTCCCCCAGGTGGTGGTGAGATCCGCCGCGTGGGGCTGGTAAAGAAAAGTTCGTGTCAGCCGAATAAAAAGTGCAGTTAGTTATGGAGAATATGTTCGAACCTGACGTACCTGACAAACCTTGTCCGATCGTGGAGGCTCCCATCCTCGATCCTCCAGCGGTACCGGAAGGACCTGCTCCCCACGACGTACTGGCCCCTACAGAATCCACCGCTCCTGCCGATGTCCCTTCACCATGGGGACTTCACATATGTATCTGCATCGGCGGGGTTGCATCGGAACGGCGACAAGTCAGAGCACGGACGACCGAGCGCATCGTGTTGCGCATCCGGCCGAACGTGATTGTCTGCTCCTGCTCCGTGAGAGGGATGCCAGCCTCGAGGCGCTGGCACAATAGGCTGAGCTCCGTGTCGACCTGCCTAGCATCGTCCGCCTGTTCAGCAGGAGATGCGTGGTTAGTTGCGCGTGGTAACTACCGTTGAAAATAGTATGAAAACCATTGACTCACCACGCGGAAGTAGTCCTGGTCGCGGTGTGTCGGGTATGCGTCTCGCACCCCCGCGACGTGTGCCTGTGGAGCCCCGGGAGTGAACGTCACCCGTAGTCAGGTATGGGGCTGGTACCAGGAAAGATACTGCTCGTACATGTCGGCTGTGTGGGGGTGGATCTCCGTGATGACGTCCTCCGTGGCTATGACCTAGTCGTTGATGTACTCGATGACAGTGGGTCTCCACAACCTACCGGTGGCCTGGCCACGCCGATTTGACCTGCAGAGCACAACCGGTGACACAATGCATAATAATACGGAATATTCATTTCCACACATACCTATGAACGTGTTACGGTATGGCCTGGAGTTGTGGATGGCCGAAGGTCTGGCGCATACCGAACTGCCGCATCACACGCTGCGGGCAGTGCGGCTCGACAGAAATGTCGAACAGCATCGGCGTCATCGTCAGCCAGTACGCCTGGTCCCTGGTGCAGAGGGACGACAGCCCAAGCGGCGCACGCACCATCACCGCCTCGGCGCTATACGGCTCCCAGACAACGACGTTGTCTGTTATCCTGTCGAACTCCATGACGAAGTCTGGGTACGACTTTTGCACCTGCACGTGAGCGTACCGACGCTACAAACAAGTAAAGAGTTCTCGTTAGTCCAAGTAACATAAAAAACCGAGACGGTTCTAACACCGAACATACCTCACGACGACACCACACCGTCCCCATCGTCGGATAGTCCTCTGGTGGGACATCCACGTACAGGATCAGCTCGTACGGACTGTGGTCCACCACGGGGCGGCCGATCGCGAACCACTCTATCGCCCAGAGCTGTAGGAGGAGTGGACAACTCGTGAAGACCGCTTCTGGGTCGGTCTTCCTGCAGCCATCGCATAGACCCCTGTAAGTGGCGGCAAGGACTACCGATCCCCAACTGTATTGGGGAACAGCACCGTCCTCGGCGTCGGCTATCTCCCTCGCGTAAGGGATCAAGCCCTTGTCGACTACGTGGCCGTGTGAGTTGGTGAATATCATCCACCCGAACAGCCACAACAGGTACGCCTCCAGGCTCCTCTGCAGTGAGTACGCGTCGGCCTCCGGGTCTAGCTGATCAGACTACAGTAACATATAAGGAAGTTGACACTGTAATTCTAGTACGGACTGAAGGACGAATATAAAACAACAAGAAAGCATTCTTACCGTGTAGCTCAGTACCCAAGCCTGAGGGGGGCCCGCATGCGTGTACGGAGAGATCTCGCCGACGAGGGGAAGCCTCGGAGCACGGTGAACCGAGGCGAACCGCTGCAGGATGTCGTCTCACCATGCCTGGAGCCCGTCAACTGGGCCCACCGGATCGCCGGCTAGAGGCAGCCCAAGGAGGAGGCTGACGTCCTGCAGCGTGGGGGCCATCTCACCGCATGGGAGGTGGAAGGTGTGCGTCTCCGGTCTCCACCGGTCCACAAGAGCTGTGATCAACGACCGGTCGATACCCCACTTCTTCGCCGGGTCATTTGGGTCGACTGCGGCTGCTACTAGCCTACATAGCGGCAGAAGGCCTGCCTCCCGCAACCTGACAATCAAAACAAAGCAAGTTAGTAAGTTCACATATATAGCTTCACAGTACAACGTTCGTACATACCTAGTCGTGAACCGAGGGTCCACGGGAAGGAGTCGCCTAGGAGGTCGAGGACGTAAGGTACCGAGCTGGAGGTTCTGCACCGCCGAGAGAAACGACCGATGGGTCTGATCGGTGGCGTGATCCAGTAGCTCAGGCATCTGGTAGTCCATACCTGTAAGAAAAAAGAAGCGGAACGGATTAGCTCAATTAAACATAGTGCATTACAGTCAGAAAATTAACAGACAGCAAAGTACTTTTAAAAGGCCAGTACTGGCAAAGTGAAAACAAAGAGCACATTTCAATAGACGACAATAGATATGACACGCCGATCTGGCCCGCTGAAGGATGCTCTGCCCAGGATTTGCTAACGATGGGAAAGTTTTGATTTCGGAGTAGCTGCCAGGATTCCTCGCACAGATGATTTCTAGTAGGTGAGGCAAATTATTGTATGAAGCTTCAAAACTGCCGAATCTTCTTTCAATTATCTTCTGTTTGGCCCTCCATGCCTTGGCATATGTAATGATGTACTTGTACTTCTCCTCGATGCGTCTGATAATTGACTTGGGCTCGAACCGGAGGTTCTCCACAACAACATAATACAGCTCTGAAGTGATGAATGCAGATGATATGTTCTTGTGGTACTTCTGAACACCCGGAAGATGGCAGTTGTGCTCCGTCACGATTGACACGGACCAATAGTCGTCATATTTCTTCCTGGATGCGTACATCCTCCATGGACATCCATCGCTTGAACTTGCACATTTCACTTCGTACACTGATCTGGTAGACTTTGATACCCAGAACTCCCTCCCAAGTGATACGGCCCACATCTTCACAGCCTCTGTCAACTGTACTTTTTCGGCGTACCTAGCGCCTTGCACCACTTCATTCTGCTGATACTCCCATGGCACGGTGTGCCCCTCTGAGACAACGAGTCCGGAGAAGTCCTCGTTGTCCCATTCCGCCGGGTATATATCGTTCTCCAAAAAATCATCATCCTCCATATGCTCAGGTTCTGAGTCTTCAATTTCCATCTCCTGTGCTAGACCTGGGTGTCTCTCCCCTTCATCTGCAAACCCTCCCGGTCCCATGTCTTCTTGGCCTCCTTCCTCTCCGGCACCCTCGTCTTCTGCCTTATTTTGCTCCCCTGTTTCATCGAACCCTTCCGCTGTACTTGGACCAGCCTGATCAATGCTGACCCTGTCATGCACTACCACTAGGATGCTAGGTGCCCATCCTCACTGCAGTGCACTCTCCACAAAAAATACCCAGCTGGCCGTCGAATCTATTGGCATCAATTCCCACCAAAAACCTTCCACAGCCCAGCTAACCAGTGCGTACACCGTAATTGCATTTACTTGAGGATTTACTCTGAATCCCCTCATTAACCAATTGTAAACTTCAGGAAAACTTCTCTCAGCTGGAGCTATAATTCCCTTTTGTGCTATGTTGAACTCCGATAAATCTACCCCATATTGTCCTTCTCTGACATTTCCTTCACCGTGATATATCGTGAATACAACTCTATTTGCCATTTCTGTTGACAAAAAAGATTTTCACTACAATTATTAATTTGTACTAATCAATATTCGTTCCATAAAAAGGCTATATGTATGAGTCAAACCATTACCGTTTCTACATTTTACAAACTAACTCAGCGGCGCTAATAAAGTTATACGCTAGGTTTATCTAACGTGTCGAAATGACGTATACCAACGATGGCCATGGCGGAGCATATTTATTTCTAAAATATCTACATTTTACCATATGTCCGCTATGTTCTTCTAGTACGGTCAAATAAATTTAACACTAACGATAGTTATGCCAAACCGCTAATATTTTTATAGTATGTCGGGTATTACACTATGTGTCTAGTACTAATTAACACTTGTCTAAAAAATTGACTACATGATAAAGGGAGAGCAAAAAATATCTGGGTTCGGCTCAAAAATCCACGAGGGCTTCACCGCTGTACTGCTCCTCCTTTGCCTCAGCTCTATCGGACGAACGCTAGAGACGGAAGGGGAAAATGACGCGCCGGCGAGTGCGCGAAGGGGTTTTATAGGGGAGGGCTAAAAACCGCCCTCCCCCAGGGCGGCGAATGCAAATTTACATTCTGCCCCCTACAGTTCTACCGGTCTCACGGGAGGGCCCATGAGGCATTCGCCGCCCTGAGCCACAGCGACAAGCCCACGTGGCCCCCCTGACTAACGGCGGCCCACGCCGTCACGGCCCACTGATGGCCAGGCCATTTGCCGCCCTGGGCCACGGCGGTTTTTAAATACCACCCTGACCCACGGCGGCAAGAGGGTATTTCTGCAAAAAAAAATTAAAATATAGTTTTATAAATTAAAAAAAATTAAATTATTAACAGTAAAAAACCCATTAGCCACCATCCCGTTTGACTAAGCGGCCCGATACATCAGCCATGATCCCCTGTTTCGGCCCAACTAATATAATTCGGAACGACATCGTTCCAGCCCAACTAATTGGGCCAACGCGTCAGCAATGAAACCGTAACAGCCCAACGTACGTTAGCCACGATTAATTGAAAACGTACGTGATCCCGTTCGGGCCAGCCAAACTCAGCATTCTTGAGGACGGAATAGGATGAAAACGATTAATTGAAATTTAGTCAAAATTTAACGTTCATAAATAAATATATTTATTTATATGTTATGTCATTTCAAGATTTAAGTACATACAACTATATAAAACGTTCATACTATTTTTTAATTAAATAATTATAGTTTTTTATCATATAAATATATAGCTTCCGACGTTTTATACCAGATAGTGATAATTTAAATCATATTAGATAAATAAAATATTTAAAATATGTAATAAAATATAAAAGACGTTAAATAAGATCAAGTCTATTACTTTAAATCATCGTTAAGCGCAATATATAGATGTTTATTCAGACGATTAAATAAAAAAGGCCTATTAACAACTTAAAAATAGAGTTTTAATATTTACAAAAAATAATTATAGGTCGTATCATATTAACAAAACAGTTTTTCCACCATATTGTATATAAGACCGACTTTAAGAACCGGTATAACCGTTTTCTACGACACTGCTCCACCCCCTGGCCGGCCGGCCGCCCCGGCACGAGCGCGCGCGGCGCCGTACGTCCGTTTCCTCCTAGAAGCTAGCTAACTGACTGGCCCCCCCGCACGCGCCCGCCGACGAGCCCTGATTGACGCCGTGACACCCGCGCGTCGCCCGCGGAGGAGACACCTCGCCGACAGATCGCTCGACATCTACCCCCACCGGCCGCCGCGTTCGCGCGCTGGGCCACGGCGGCCTCGCGCCGGCGTGCAGGCGAGCCGACACCGACAGCGACCGGCCGCAGGCGATGGCCGCGGCGAGGTCAGCAGCCGTGTGCCCGTGTCCGGTCCATGGGCAACGCGTGGGCCCACCGGCAGTTACATGCGAAACAAAAACCGGACCAAATCCATCCAAAATTAACCCCTCAATCTCAGGCATTCCCCACCATCAATCATTCGCTAGCTTCCATCCAAAAATATAAAAAAAACTTTCAAATTATGAATTCAATCAATTTTGCGAGGTATGTAGTACACTGCACGAGCCACTTGTACATTATTCAATCTTCGGTTCTTCATGCGCGAAGCTTCACGAGCTTCTCCTCCAAGTTAGCACTTTATATTACACTAGCTATATTAATTATTTGTGTGGCATCTTCCACTAATACTAAAAGAAAAGATTTAGTTATTTGTCATCTTCTTATCGAACTAACGGCAGAGAAGTCCAAAAAGATGATCTTGAGCAACTCCCATGACCAATGTCTCGAGTAGTTTAGTTTAGTTTAATTAATTTCGAGTTCTTCTTGCTAATTCAACACTGGACTCCACGTTCAACAAGAAACGCGTAGTCGCCACCCAAATAAAAACAAAAAGTGCCGCAAAAATTTAAGTCTGGAATAATTTATATCTCGCAAATGAGTTTAGACAACTTTTCGGTTTAGTTATTTTGTAACTCAGGTAGGTACGACGTCGAAAGGGCCTGCAATTGTGTGAATCAGGAATATGATAATTAAGACCTTATATGTATTGCTTCTGAATAATATTAATAATAATCCTTATCGAAAACTTTAATTATGTAATTAGTCAAATTAGATAGTTTCTTGTCCCTTTCTAACGTCTTAATTACGTACACAATAGAATTATTTGCTACGAATTTTTCTCTGGTCATTCATGACGACTATAACCTGGTGTTGCAGGTGTTTCTTATTGTAGACATGTGTGAAAAAAAAATATAAATAGCCGGCTGTGACTGCTAAGCTTCTTAAGAATTTGCTTACGTGATGACCTTCAAACTTTGCTTCGTCTTGTCACGTGAAAATTCAATAATTCAATCAAAATTGGCGGCATGATATAAACAACTTAACAATTTTTTAGGAAGCATGCATGGGGACTCAAAATGAATATATATATATATATATATATATATATATATATATATATGAAAATGGTTATATACTCCTAGGAGTATGTACTCCTGCTTTCATCTACTGTCGATCTGTAGCCAGTCCTCGATCGATGCTTTAGGTATATACCACTACCAAATAAAAAAAGATATATACTGCTACCAAATAAAAAATATATATACCGTTATCAAATAAAAAAAAGGTATATACCGCTACTAAATAAATAGTTATATACCACCACTAAATAAAAAAGATATATACTGTACTGCTACTAAATAAAAATAGTACATACTACTCCCTATAAAAGAAAGTGTATGTATGCAGGTGAAACTACATACTTCTGGGAGTAAAAAAGGGTATATATATATATATATTAGTTCTGCTACAGTGCTCTCTATTAGTAGTGAAAATCAATCTAAATCATAAATCTAATTTTATTCGAGAGTTCAGATCTATTTATACTACCACCTTACTTGTAGTAGAAACGTGGAGGGACATAATTGTCCAAAAAAATATGTTCGCTGGTCACCTTGTCGCGCTCAAAGCAGCGGCCGAAAGTTTCCCTCCATCTGATCGTCTTGCGTCCAATTTTCCCTCAGAGAGCTCGCTACATCAGAGGGTCTGGTCCTTAATGAACGGATAAAAATCTAAATGCCTAAATTACCCTAATCACTGAGTTAATAAAGTACTGGTATGCCCTTATGAACTGATGGTTTGGATCGATTCTACTGATAGTATAATATTAGCACCGTAGCATTTCTCATATATGTATATATATGTATATCCCCAATTTGAGAACTCTGACGAGTAATGAAAAAGGAAAATGGTTTGCCTGGATATGCATGTGTGTAAAAAAACTATGATTACGGAGTAGTGCCCAAGAGACAGATCTTCTGTTAAGCATAAGGAGTAGGAATATCAGCAAAGGTGAAGAAAGAAATCTTTTCTCTCATCGTTTATGAGAAATGCTAAATGAATAGTATACCGCAGAAGAAATTACATGCAATAAAAAACACCACTAATGCAGCTTAATTAAACCAAAACCGTGTGCAACCTGCAGACTGCAAATTAATAAATTAAAACTAATCTCCTGGTTGAGTTGTTACACAAAACAAAGAACGCTCATAAACATATATTAATAATGTCAATCCGCGTGATTATAATCTACAAAAATGTTTGACTGGACCCAGGCCTGTGTGTAGTCTAAAACTCTAAATGATGCGACGTTTGGACTAACTAGTTCGTTTAGCTTTCATTAGGGAGAGGGTCATATACGTTAACCTAAGTACAAATTAAGTTTCAACGATCGATGACATGCTTAATTGGTCCAGTCAGATTAATCAATCCCAAAAATCGATATTAAAGCGTGTAATTAATTAGTATGCGTTAAGTTACATCATACGTGACGACCGTCTCCAACACAGACGATTTCAGATGTCAAGCAAATTAACCTTTTCCCACGAACCGGACTTGATCGTGTAACGTCTTTGACTTAAAACACTACATATATGTGTCGACAATGATTTTCATCAGTCTGGTTTTCTCCTCCTAGTTAATTACTATTTCAATCCTAATTACCTATTTCAATCCTAATTACAGACTGTTTTTCAAAAAGGGTGATTCAAGCAGAAGAATCTGTACGTCGATGTGATGTCTTAGCACGTACAAGTGGGTAAGTCAACAACGTTTTACACCTAACTAAACCTTTGAGTATTATCAAAACTTTTTGTACAAAGTCAATATCAGTTTTTAGTTGGAAGTCGAGAGCTGCATTGTGCCCAAAACTATCGATCAAACAATCCTATCATAGGACCCATTTTTAAGAGAGTACAACCAACAAGCAGGGTCGAAGGCATGGTTGGAAGATTGGGGTGCCGAGATTTCTACAGAAATTCGTCGCATGCGAGGCTTTCGGTTTATAGGAGCTATTTTATCATAAAAAATCATTAAGTGTGACTTCTAATATCTATTAAATTCTAATATGCTATAAAATCAAAGATCCAATGGAGAGATTTTTGGTTTACGAGAGCTATTTTATCAAAAAGCATTATTATGTGTGACATCTAATATGCCATGCAATGCAATGGGAGTTTTAATATGCCATTAAATTAAAGATCCAAGGGAGATGTTTTTGGTATATGAGAGCTAAAAATAACATGTAAAATACCATTAAATTGGAATTAAAATAAAAAATACGAGAACTAAAAGTAACCTGTAAAATGCCATTAAATTAGAATTAAAAGAAAAAAGAAATACAAGAGCTAAAAGTCATATGTAATATGCCATTAAATTAGAAATTTTTTAAAAAGAGGATTGGCAAGAATCGATCATAGGGCCTAAAGAATGTAGCCAAGTGCACTAACCAACTGGCCAAAGGAAGTTATGTGTAGCCACGTCCAAGTGGGTCGTGCCTTGTCGGGCCAACCCGTGCATCCGTGCCGTGCCTGGGCGGGCGGGGGGAGGGGGAGGGGGCGGCATGGTGGGTCGGCATAGCACGGCCCGTTTCCTTAGCGAGCCGGCATACAGGCCAGAGGGGGGCAACGGTTGGATGCCATGCGATGGCCCAATGACAGCGTGACACATGTCCCCAACGGCTATAATAACGATTAGATTTCGAATTTAGCTATTGGAGGAAAAAACCCGAAAAATACCAAAAAATCCAAAAAAACGTGAAATTTTTTCCTATAAATAGGGCAGCCAGTAACAACATCCTGGCTCATCCAAACCTCTCAATCTCTCATCTTGTGCTCTCTTGTGCTCTAAATTTTTAATTTAGACAAATTTTGTCTAAAAATAAAAAAATTCCACATCCCTATAGCTGATAGCTCCAGTGCTCCTGCAAGGTAAAAAAATTCTGAATTTGTTCTTTGTTCGTTCTATTTATTCGATACTAATTTTCTTTATTTATATTTCAGAATGGATTCGAACTATCCATCGGTCCAACTGAGCGACTTTGACCTGAGCTACGTGCGATGTCGTACCCAAATGTCGAGGGAGATGACTCCGGGTCGGCTCCTACACCACAAGGATAGCTGGAGAAAGTACATGCGGCTTCGGAAGAATCAGGAACTGCGAGCGGGAGCGTATCGACGGCAACCGGCTCGAAGAGATCAAGAACTTCCTCCGCTTGGCAACATTTTGATGAGATCAAGAAAACCGGTGTAGATGGAAGGAAGGTAACTTATACGAAATGTAGAATTTGTAAAACTAAACTCTCTGAAAAATCTTCTGGTGGAACAAGACATTTGAGGCGGCATGCTGAGATGTGTGCAAAGAAGTAAGGTTACCAGCTACGACAACAGCAACTGGTATTAAATCCTGATGGTACAGTACGTTCATGGGAGTATGATCCTTAGGTAGCACGAGATTCCTTTACCCGTTTAATTGCAAGATAGGATCTACCCTTAAATTTTGGTAAGTCTCCTGCATTTGAGACTTATATTAAAACTACTCTTAATCCTAGGTTTCAAGCTGTTAGTAGACAGACCATAATCCGGGACTTGGTGAATGTTTATAACCAAGACCAGGACAATATTAAATAATTATTTGCTACATGCACATTTTCTGTTAGTATCAACTCTGATATTTGGAGTGGTAGGGCTAAGGAGGACTATATTAGTGTAGTTGCTCATTATGTTGATAGTGACTGGGAATTAAAAAAAGAGTAATAGCTTTAAAATTAATTGATGTTTCACATACTGCTGAAAATGATGCTGAATGAATTTTAGAGTTTGTGAGGAATTTGGCCTCACAAATAAAATATTTGTAGTAATTCTAGATAATGCAGCTGCAAATTCTAAAGTAATAGAAATTTTGTAGCCTTTATTCTCTGTTTATGCTAAATCATTTCTTTTACATCAACGTTGTACATGCCATATTATCAATCTTATAGCTAAATTTGGTTTTAAGAGAGTAAGCGCATATCTCGATTCCATCCGTGAAGTCATAACATGGCTCAATGGTTCTAATCCTCAACTTGCGACCTTCAAGCGATTCTGCATCGCTTCGGACAAGCATCTACGCAAGTTCCAAACCGATGTGGACCATTAATGGAACTCGACTTATTTGATGTTGAGACATGTTTTGTCTTATAAAGAAACACTAACTGTTTTTTTTTACAATCTAAGAATGTTGTTACCAGTGATGGGCAACCGCTACTGATAGAACAGTCTTGGTATGTTGTGGAAATGTTTTATTACTTCCTTGAAACATTTTATGATACAACTGTTACTTTGTTTGGCATTTATTATCCAACTGCTAATTTAATTTTGCATAAGATTTTTGAGATTGTCACTTTATTACGAGAATATGAAGATGACCAACTATTAGGACTTGCAATATTTCACATGAAGCAGAAATATATTAAATACTAGAGGGATATTCTATACTTGTATGCTTTTGCATTTATTCTTGATCCTAGGAGTAAAATACATGGATTCCTTAATATTTTGAATCTTATTGGGGATGCAATGAATATTGATTACATTAACTACTATTCTGATGTTAAGACTAAATTGTATAAAATGTTTCGAAAGTATAAAACTAAGTTTCAAGGAGTTTGCGTGCAAAGAGCCCCACCTATCCCTGTACCAGGTAAGAAGAAATTGTAACGGGGCTGAATTTGGAGTGGTTCCTCTTTTTTTTCTAGCCCCGGTGGTGGAAGATCGGTCGCCGCAAGTCCTGCACACGCTGCGCCTGATGTCCTTGAGCTGTCCTCCTACTTGGACAACGACTCCAACAACCAGGAAGATCTCAGCGTTCTAGGGTGATAGAACGATCACAAGACCCAATATCCAGTGCTCTCAAAATTAGCACGAGATGTGTTCATGATGCCTGTGTCTACGGTATCCTCCAAATCGGCCTTCAGTCTTTGTAGAAGAATTATTGAGGAGAGGAGAAGAAATCTTCGCAGCGAGGTAGTAGAAATGCTACCTGTGGTCAAAGATTGGGAGCTAGCCAAGAAACGTGCCCAACACACCACGGAGAACCAAGATTTGACTGCTCGGTTTGAAAATTTTTACCTAGAAAATGAGGAATTAGAGTAGTAAATTTTTACTTTTGAGCGTTGACCTTTAACTGTACTCTTTTTTTCTTTGTCATAATTTTCTCAAAAATGAGTTTTTACATGACAGAGTTTTTAATGAGACAGCTGTATAATATCAAATTCAATAAAGGTCATTGCTCATTTTTCCCCTATATTTATGCAGAAATTAAATTACATAATTATATATGTGTTGCTATTTTGGTTGTTTAAAAAATATAAAAATTTCCTCCTCCGACATCATTAAAAAAATACCCTCATATTTTTTTACTTAGTTCAAATAATTTTGTGCCTTTTTTATATTTTTTAGTACTTCTCTAATTTTTACAAAATTTTTAAGTCACTTTTTCTTTTTTTTCAATTTTTCTTTTTTAAAAAAAATTCAGGGGGCCGGGCGCCTGCCGACCGAGGGGGTGGCCGCCACGCGTCACTCCAGGAGCGGGTCCGCCGTCCGCGTCTAAGGCCGGCGGGGCCCACCGCTCCGCGTCAAATTTGAACGGCGCAAGCGGGAGGCAGCTAGGCAGGGAAGGGCGAGCGCATGGCCGCGCCCGATGCAGGAGAGCCCGACCAGGCCGGCCATGCCTCGGGCCACCCCTGGCTCATGTGCCACGGACGGGCCAGTGCCGGCACGGCACAGCCCACGGCCTCAGCATGTTGTGCCTGGGCCAGGGGTGCAATACGCGGGCCAGCACGGTATGGCCCGCTATAGCAACCGTGCCTAAACGGGCTGTGCCGAACCGGGCCTCGGGCCGTACCAGCCCGGGCAGCCCGTTTAGACATATATAGTCCTGCGAAATTAGTAGAGATTGAGATTGATAGCTCAGAGAAGGAGGGTACTGGGGGTTGTTTCTGTTGGCCGATGAGGGGTGCTAGCCCACCCTTGCCCCCACGGTGGCTTCACTACTGCCAACAAGTATGCATATATATTAATGTGTGTCCTTATAGAACATGATTATAGATCGGGCGTTCGATCCAATCGATTTGGTAGATGCCCGTAACTACCACCCTCCGGCTAACGTCCGCTCGATCGTCCATAGTCCGCACACGTTCAAACCGCTTGTATTCATTGAATCATTGAAACAATAAAACGTGGAGCTGAAACAAAGGAAGTCAGCGATAGTTCTACCTCTCCCGTACAATTGCATATTTACATGAATGCTAGTCCGCGGAAGTTGTGACCTTGCCTGACGAAGATCTTCTGCTGCCACTCGTTGATTGTGCACTGATATGTAAGATGGAAAATCTAGCAAAGAGGACATAATTTCTCTATTATTATAAAAATGAACTCATCCTTCTTCCGTCTCCTTCCACCACACGCACAGTGCTTCAGGTCATTTCTTCTCACGATGTGTACGCAACCACCGCGTGATCCAATGTTTTATCCTCAATCCACTCTCCCAACCCATTCCTAATGAATGGACCTAACCCATTGCAACACACGGGCATATGCCTACTCACACAAACTTATCCGAGATAAAGTTTAGCTTTTTCAAACATCTACACCTAATTTCAACAAAAAAGATTAACTTTGGATAGAGGTAGTTTCTACTTAAAACTAGAGTTTTCATAGATAAAACATTGATATATATAAAATTATCGAATCTAGCAAAAAATTTGCTTATCTGAAACAACTTTATTTCCTGCACATGACTTCTTCCATCAAACATTTATGTGCTGATGCAATGTTGTTGTTAATCTGAGCAACATTATGAAATACTATATTGTTGCAAGTTGCAACATGTCAAGATAGATAGTGAAACATACTTGATATGTTAGAGCAACATTTGCAAATAGTTTGATGAAACTTTTGATTTGGAAACTCTCCTTAATCCTTCAATTGATTGAGGTCATTGGAGACAGCAATTCACCCAAAAAATGGACAAGACAAGGGATCAGGCGACCGGTCTGAGCCTAAAACATAGGAGGTCGAAATGTTTTAGTTGACCATCTATGAAACGTTTAGTTATACGTTGTGAAACAAAAATAGTGTAGTCATTGAACATTTTAAAAAAAATATGAAACACAGTAAAATAGCGGTTGGAACATTTTGTTCTCGCACACAAAACATCAAATTTAAACGGTTGATATATATATATATATATATATATATATATATATATATATATATATATATATATATATATATATATATATATATATATATATATATATATATATATAATATATGTGTGTGTGTGTGTGTGTGTGTGTGTGGTATGTATGTATATAATCATCTGATATCTTGTTTTAAATATTTAATTATAATAAATACAACTGTATAATCGGATCACAAATTAGATAAATGGTTTATGAGAAAAATCATTTGAGTGGATGGATCCATTTGCATTGAACTTAGTCTTTGTGTTTACATGTCCCTTTCTCTCTCTATCAGTCGACTATACTTTTGCATGTGTCTAGAAAAGGTGGAATAAAATTAGGGAATGATTACAAATCGGACGCCCAATTTGTCCCAAAAATCAGGCATTGTTTCATCACTTCTAGAAAAAAATGTTGTATCACTTGGCCAAATGTAACAACTCACTTGATGAAATATTTCAAAGAAATATAACATTTAAACAATACTAACTGCAACACCAGCAACCACTATATGAAACATTGAGTCCCAACAACTAAATCATAAAAAAATCATAAAAATCAAAAATTAAAATGTGCAATAGAGTCAAATTCCAGTTGAACATCCGCTTCTTACACGTGAAACATCGAATTTCATTGGTTGAAATCTATATTTTTTCATCAAAAATATAATCATGTGAGATTATGTTGTATTGTTGTAAAAAGATATAATTGCAACAATTGCAATGGTGCAATCGGATCACAAATCAGATAAGTAATTTATGAGAAAAGGTCATTTAAAACTTGCTACTCCCTCCGTTTCAAATTACTTGTCGTTCTAGCAAATCCCACACTTACTAAGGAGCTATGGCAAATTACATTTTTACCCTCGTTAAATACATTGCAGTTGTATTTCCAAAGCAGTTATTAACTCTAATTAGTTGAGATGAGTCAATGAGAACTATGAGTGCATTAATGTGTGGCTCTATTGATGAAGGATAGGGAGAAAAGTTTACATTTAAAAGTGCTTTGGAATATGAGAATAACAAGTATGTTGATAAAAATTTTAAATCCTAGAACGATAAATAATTTAAAACGGAGGGAGTAAAAAGTTGCATGCAGCAAACAACGGTGTAGTGCAGCGCCATACAGGCAGCCGCTCGCGTAGCAGTTGATGGGCTAAAACATGCATCATCGAGGGACCTGGCCTAATGTAGAGATTGATAGCAGTTACAGTATCTTCTAACGCCACTGGCTAACGCTGTCCGTGTTTATGGGCGTCCGATCGCGCGGCTCGCGTCAAACGCCTACGCTCAAGCATTTTCCTTCCTTTTACATATGCAAGGAATAGATCGAAGGACTTAATTACGCCTCTGATGTATGAGAAACACATAGTCACACTGAATACACACGTGTATATTAATTAGTTACTTTGTGTATATAATGACGATTTGAACCACCGGCCGACACTGATAACTTACCCACATATCAGGGCTGGTTAGTCCCCAAACCTGATGTTGGTCATCAGTGTTGGTTTCTTCCCGTTCGAAGTGCACATGGGTCACCGGAAAAACCCCTTATTAGTTTTGGTTTTTGTCTAACTGGTTTGATAGGGCATCATATCTAATGGGTTCTGTGGTAGCCAGTGATCTCAACTTTGGGTTCTCAATTCATTAAAGCCTATGTAGAGTAGCATAAAGTTAATTATGAAAAAAAATCAAGAAAAGCAGTAACATATTACTATATTTCTAATAGGTTCGGAGCACCTCAATTGTCTTTATAAAAGCAATGTTTGCGCAATATAAATGTATTACCGCACATTGTGTGGATTACTTACCATCCCTCCTAACAAACACAGGGGAAAAGAATAACTTAAGCTCTGATTCGTAACTTCAAATTCTTGTAGAATAACTTTCAATCTTTCATATCCAGATAAGCGATATACATGCATAACCGAAAGTGTTAAGAATTTTCTGAAAAGTGAGTTCCACCAAAAGAAATAATCATTAGCGGAACAGGACTTGAAATTCCCCCACTTCAAACTGATTCCACGTACTTCAAGCAACAAAGCATCATAATCATTAACAGGGGATAATATTCTCCTTTTTGTGTGTAAATGAACTATCACAAGACAACATTGAACATATTGTCATATATAGTAGCTGACATGTATATACCAGCGAGCTATAGGGTGCAAATTCCTACAGAAAATTTTCAACAATCTTACTTAGTATTTTTTTAGTCTCCAAAATGCATTTAGAATCAATTGATATATATATATATAGTAATTTCCTAATAAAAAGAAACATAAAATTACTGCAATAAATTAATTTTTATTAAACAATTTCTTTTACTTACGTTATCAGATGCCACTTGATTATACTAGAACAATTGGACTGCAGGTTCTACGAAATCACATCAATTGATCTGTATGTGATGTCTACTTTCCCCCATGTATCCGTCCTTGTGATTAACATGTTTTTTGCAGCTAAGAACCATAGATGAATAGACAACATCTTTCATAAAAAAGAATAGGGTTCGGTGGAAACACTTTTCACACTTTCGACAAGAGAGATGTCATTAAAATTTATGCACCAACTAGCATGCATGCATATTTATGGCCATACTCTTTTGTAACTAACTAGCTAGCAAGCTAGCAGCTAATCGGCAATATTCTCTAGCAGAATCAGGCTATCAAGAAAAAAAAGATGTATCATGCAGATTTGTGAAACTCATCTAAGTTGAGAACATATTTATTAGTCTAATTAATGGGATCCTTTTCTTTTCCCTTCTATAACTCGACAATTCACAAGAAGAATTTGAATCTTATTGAAGAATTTTAGGCACAAAGAATTGGAATATTAGAATATCATTATGGTTTCCTGATGATATATTCAAATGATGGATTTCTACTCTTTTTATCCGAAGACAATATATGTTGTGACAGTTGGTAGAGGAGATCAAGATTCATTTGCTCATGATGAGCAACTTTTGAACCCATGGTATATATGACCTACCAAATAATATAGGCACATAAATCATGAATGGACTAATCTATCCTTAGCTTTACATGCATGAAAGGACACATATGCGAGGTCGTAGTAGTAGCTGCCGACACTCCGTATGTATATCCTCTGCTTGAAGACACACAAAAAGAAAAAAAGCCCATTTTACTCTCTCGAGATATTTTACCGGAGCTCTTAACCCTCTAAAATATTTTTGGTTTATTTTAGACCCCTAAATTATTGAAAACGGTTCACCTACTCCCTAACGGCATTTCTCTTTTTTTTCTCTCTCTATATATAAGTCGCATTTTGCACTGAAATTCGGCAGGATAATAGATGCATTAAATGTATGTCTTAACATTTTTTAGAATTTTTATCACTATTTTCATAGGTTAAAAGCTCCTAAGACAGATTTAAACAATGATATTTAAAGTTCAATAAGCAAATAGTCATAAAAAACTTGAAAAATATTTTTGAACTTTCATAATGGTGTCATCTATGGATTAAAAAAATTAGCTTAAAATATGACTTGTATAAATAGAAATAAAAGAGAGAAATTTTAAGGAGTAAAGTAAACTGCTTTCAATAGTTTTGGGGTAAAATGAGCCAAAAATTAGTTTAGGAGATTAAGTGATCTAATAAAATTGTTTGAGAGAGTAAAAATTGCATATATACTTCTACTGAAAAAACTGTGGTAGCTAGCTAAGCTAGCTGAACTAAAGTGAATTTAGAACTTAATTAAAAGGTATAGAGACAGTGATGTATTAGATATACAATTTTTTGTCTTTTACATATGTTATTCCCCTATTAATAAATTAAAATTTGTGGATAGACGAAATTTGAGATATATGATTTCTTTTTTGTTGCGAGAAAGATATATTTAAATTTCATACACGTCAATCGAGGATGTTTCCTAGAGACAAATACCAATTATTGAAAACGCACATATTGTCACATATATATGCTGACAACGATTGATGGAGGCATTATTGGTGCTTATATAGAGCATATATATAGTAGCTTGAGCTCACCACGACAACGTATTAACCATGCCTATTCACATGACAAATCTGCATGCCTTCGCACTCAGAAACAAAATTCATGCAGTTCTGCAAATACTATCTCCAGCAAAAAAAAAAAAAAAGGCGTTGTAGACTTTTCAAGTCAACATTATACAACTTTGACTATCTAATTAGTTAGTACAAGTTAAAAATAAATTACATAAGTATAACATTAATAGGGAAGCATATGTTATTATAAACTCGAATATATCATTTTCATGTAACGAAACATATATTTTAAATGATTTTATAGTTAAAGTTATCTCACATTCACTACAAATATTCCAAAACAACTCGTTTTGTAGACCAGAGGGAGTATATAGACAGCCAAAAAAGGACTATCGATAAGGAGTGTGTTCAGTTCTTCCTCTCCCGTCGTCATCTCCCCCCTCACATCACCAGTCACTCATGTACTTGCTAGCTCGACCGATCCTACCTACATGAGGCCCCCCTGCTTGCCGCCGCGACGATCCACATCATCGTCGTCGTCGTCGTCGTCGTCATCTAGCTACTTCAATGATCGACCAAACCAGCTGCTTTTTCAGTTAGTGATCGAGCATTCGAGCTATGCCAAGCTGAAATCTAGCCCTGTTTATCGATGTCGATGCCTTGGTACTACATGGAAGCAAGCAAGCTAGCTATGCCTGGTTACTCGAACAACCCTGTCTAGCTAGCTGAGCCGTGGCTGTTATCTCGGAGCTAGCTTTCATGGAACAGTGACAGCGCGAGCTCGATCGGTCGAGCTGAATACCGACGGACGCATGACGCATCGACGTCGAGGCGTGCGCGCGCGCGTGGCGTGCGTGGTGGACACGAGGTATTCACATGCGGTGCCGACGCCACGCGCGCCGGCGGTGTATGTGGTGGCTGTCGCGACCGGAGAGCAGTAGCGTACAAGCCTACCGAGTATAAGCGCCTTTTGCCGCGTGTGGCGTTTGCGTCTCTATTATTCTTTGCTGGTGATGTGGGTTTTGTGATTGTATACGTATGTGATGTGTGCTTCACCGTCTGTCCAGCTAGCTAGCTCATCCGATGCTCGCTTCATTCACAAGAGAATATCGTTTAATTTGGACTTTTTTCAGATCGAGTCAATAGGACGTAACTTTAACCAGTTAATTCTTTTAGCCGAGCTAGCATATTGCGCTTGCATTGTAGCGGAGTTTTATTTTGTCGTCAACCTGTTTTTGTCACCGTTTTTTACATGTATATATCATAGCTTGATTTTTTTGCATGTGTCTAGCCCCTTTGGTACCACACTCTCCTTTTTTAAAAAAAAGAGAGTTGGTGGTGGAGGTGACAGTAGATTTATCACTCGTCCCACCACTTGTTTAATTTAAAATGGTATATATAAATAAAAATAGTTATATAAGGATAATAGCCCAAAAACATATATTGTAAATGATAATTATGATTAAAGTTAACTTCTGTTAGTTGCACACATTATGAGATGATATTTTTTTCTGACCGGAGTACTTTGTAGGTAAATTTTGTTACAGCATGCTTAAAAGTTACGTCTTTGCTTATGAACACTTTAAAAGTTTGGCTTTGCTAGGTGATATTAAAATATTACGGTAATTTACTAATGGATACTGTATGCATTAAAATATAATATCCATTCAATTGAGAAGAGAGAAGCTATCCGCTCAAATAGATATGACAAAAACAAATAATCTAAAGAATCTGAAAATATAAGCGCTTAACAATACAACCATAGTGCTGCTATCTGCTGATGTTATGCTAGGAGGCAAATGATGTCTGCCACCAAATTTGTTTTCTCGTGCTGCCTTCTTGAGGACAAGTCAAAGGGGACCTATATGTCCCGTATTATTGTGTGAATTTTGATCCCACAAATTTGTCTTAACTCGAGTGCTAAGTTTTTTTCAATCCTGCTTTTAGGCCGATTGTAACTAGAACTATTAGAAGCTCATAGTTCTTTTTAAATTTTTGAAAAGACGGAAGCTCTCATATAGTGCGCATTATTTTAGACCGTAGTAAAAAAAAGACGATTTCAGGTACATGCTAGGCCTCAATCTCTTTCAACCTTAGTTGTCAAAGAAAAGAAATGTGCCAACTTTTTCAATATTTGTGCATATATAGTTTCTTAATTAGAACAGACGAGTATATTGCACCAAAACACAAATTCTTCACCCGCTTGGTCGACAAAATTATAGTTTGGATGAGAAATTGAATGACATAAGCTGACCATGATTCAATCTGTTGGTCCATATATATTAATTGTTTGACCAAATACTAGTTAATAAGTCCATGCTCAATCATCATACTCGAATCAATTAATTGATTTCCTTAGCCATGTTTGGTGTATCCTCCTTTAGTACTCATGAATCATGATGATGAGCTAGCTAACTAATAGCTAGCTTGCAATATGAAATTGAAGGTGACATCAACGAAATGCCAACTTTATTTCTTTTCAAACCAACAAGACACAAACTTTCTACTAGTATTTCTAGTTATATATGTGCCACTTCTTCCACAATCTAGGGTCATCAAGCATTACTACTATACTTTCAAATGCCATCCATTGATCTTTTTACATCCGTAAGTACATTTGTGTTAGGTTAATTTGGTCTTATATAGGTGTAGCTACTCTTACACTTACTGTGAAATAACTAAACGATACCATAATTTGTACCATCAAAATTAATTTATTATTGTACAAATGACATATAGCGAAGCATTTATTTTGTAAGCTATATATTTAAATGACTAGGGCTAAAGGGTCAAAGTACATTAAAATCGTTCAGTTTTTAATCAAATATTAAAACCGTTGTGTACTCAATTATAATCTGGAAACCAGATTTGTGATCCTTGTATTTTCGCAAAAGAAAATGTATATTCCTGTACAATATTAATTGTTGGTACATTTGTACCAGTGTCCCCAGCCAATGTCTAGCAAAGATAGTAGTACTAGCTATGTGCATCCATATGATCGATTAGCTATGCATGAATATGATGTGGCATCAATTATAATAGTCCAGTTAGGCATGCTCGATCATACGCAAGTAGCTAGCAAAGTTAGGTCAGATTGATTATAACTACACTCTTTTAACTCTTTTCTTAAAAGAGTTAAAAGAGTGTAGTTATAGTCTAAGAATTTATTCCACAAAGAATATATTTTAAAGTAGAGCCTGCTAGAACTCTCTAATAACACTTTATCGTTTTAACCATCTCACCAGTAGTACTCTCTTTTTCTCCTCGTTTTCTCCCTTCTCCGTATTTTCTATCTTATATTAATTAAGGATATAGTAGTATTTTGATCTTCTGCTTAATCTCTCTTTGACTAGTTAAAAGTACACTCTTTTAGAGACCGAGAGAAATATAGCTAATTGCAAAATTATCACTACCATTCCTTACAAAATAAAATATATAACTATCATTTCTACAAATAAAACACATATTCAATCATGCATTGTGTACATGGGGCACAATATGGCGGAGCCAAACACCTTAGGTTGATCGGTGGCTACCCGGCCGGGCTATCACTACTGGCGTTAATTCGTCATAGATAACTGCTGAAAAGCCTCATAAAAATCATAGACAATAAGTAGTACGACAATAAGTTGTCTCTGTATTATTTGGGCTTAATATAATCGTTGGCTCTGGAAAAACACAAATAGCGTGCTGGTGAAGTCATGAATGTATGACTTTACTGGTCCATCAAAATTTAAATTCGAGTGTCCATGAGTATTTACATATGTACAGGTGCGTTTTTAATAAGATTTAGGTAAGGTTAGCTAGGAATTTATTGTTGTTCCTTTGACCCTTTGAGCGTGGCTTAGAGGACGTATTTATGAAGATGTCAGTATGATATATGTGTATAATAATATGTGTATACATCGGTTTTCATGTAATTGATAAAACAAAACATATTCGCTGGCTCTGGCACTGCGTGAGCACACGTTCATGCAAATGTATTAGCGAGCTGTCCCGATCGAATCTGTGAGCTACTCTCGATGCTAATAATTGTTACTTCTTCAGTTCTAAAATATAAGAATTTCTATATTATTTATCAAACACTAAGGTTATATTAAAAAAAAATTTAATCACTTTAGTTGTCAATTTTTAAATTTTGTATTGTTTAGATTCCTTTTTTAAATATCTTATTGGCTTTGCAACATCGAAATGATGGGAATCATTAAATCACTAAAAAAAATACTTATACTATGATATAAATTTAAATTCTATAAATATTTATATTTTGGAACGAATGGGCACATACAAAAAGAAAGATAACTTTACTTGCACGTTTTACCTAGCTAACTGGCTAGCTAGTAATATTAAAATTAGCATGCTACCAATCTCTAGAAGTAGGTTAAAAACTTGAGCTTTGCGTGCAAACGATGAATACTGGCTTCGTTGTAAAAAAAAATATTTGTTATTTAATACAGATTAAGGTTAAAAAGAACAGATCTTAGTATTTCTTAATAAATATAAATGAATGAAGATAGATGATAGGTGAAGGTAAGATAAAAAGAATTTTAAATAAAAAGTGATTAATAGGTCAATTAAATACTGTAAGTAATATTAAAAATTCTTATATTATGAAATAAGATTTAAATACTAAAAATACTTATATTTTAAAATAAAGCGAGAACGTGGCTAATTGGCCGTGCATGCAAGTTTCGTGTCAAGTAGGCATATATGTGCACGCTCGATGTACGTCAATTACGGGTCTTATCTTCCAATCTAACTTTTAACTCCAGCAACTTCAGCTTAATTATTTCATCCAATTAACTAGCCTACTTAATTTTTTTATTGCATAAAAAAAACGCACAAACACCTCTAACACACGCACACCACATGCGCACATCGAGAAAAAGTCAGGCAACCAGTGGTAAAGAAGGTAAATTTCTTGCTTCACTAAATTAATATTAAAAGTAACACACACAAGATTGTCGTGGACAAATACCATATCAAAGAATGGTCGCGTAATTAACGATAGCTTGAGTTTCATAATTGATTATTGCCAAATATATGTAGTGCATGCACACTTCACTCGTCCACGTACAACATAGTACTCTCGAGAGCTAGCTATAGCAGCTGGCTAGCGTCTCAAATATCATCTTCTAATTAACTACTCTTAGCATAGCATTGACACTATATATGAGGTCATTAGAGGATTAGTTAATTAGTTACGATAACTGTGACTGATATTAGTTGACCTCACATGTTTAATTTATAGGATCGAATACAGCAATCAAGCCTACATCGGACATAGCATTAAAAGCAGTAAAAGTATATAAAAAGAAGCATCAACAGAAGAACTCAAAGAAGACACCAAAGCATTTGATTTAGAATCAATCTTACGAGAAAGAATATTTATCTCATGTGTCTTAAGTTTGGTGTATAAAGATTCCAAAGTTAAAGTATTCATGTTGACAGATTCTTAAATAGATGTAACTTTCATCTCCCAAATAGATATATTAAGACCATTCAAAAGATGTCGAAAAACTTCAGATTGAGTATAATTAGTATCATAAGAATCATAAACCGAACGAAGATCACTCAAAACTTTATTAAAGTGAGCATAATAATCATCAAGAGCTTTCTCAGATTTCATCTCAAATTTCATATACTCCTTTTTAAAAACATCTTTGCATAGTTCCTTGATGTTAGAAGACCCTTGATAAAAATCACATAGAGTCTTACACATCTCGTGTGCAGTTTCAAGATGAGAAATTCGATTAAAATTAGAACGAGAAACTCCATTAAGAATAATATTGCGAGCTTTACAATTGTTTTCAAAATTAGTTTTATTGGCAGCAGTAATCTCATTAGGAATATCATAGGGTTTAGAAACTGTTTGCCAAATATCAAAACTCTAGGACATTATATAAGATTGCATCTTTTTAAACCAATATTAAAAATCAATTCTATCAAAAACATATGGCTTGATTGAAAATTTATTCGCTATGGCAACTCAAGATTAATTAAAATCAAAAGAGAAGCAAAAAAAAAAGATCTGATACCACTTATAGGATCGAACACAATAACTAAACCTACCAGATGGGGTAAATGGTAGGAAAAAACAAACAACCAAGTCTTTTAGCGAAAATAAAAGAAACATCTGATCTGGATGAAGTTGCGATGTACTATCGTATACCGCCGGTCTGATTGCCTACCTGCCGCCAATACGATAGCCGTGTTGTCGACGCTCCGACCGCCTTGATGCCGCCGATCTAATCGCCCACAAATAAAGAACACAACTCGACAAAACTATTAAAAGTAGATCAACTTTATTTCATTAAGACGTGTCTACAAAGTGCATACAAAGCACTCCTCTCACTCAAAACTAAACCCTAGCTTTTCTCTCTTCCAAAAGTTATCACTCTAAGGTCTCAACTCATCATCTATTTATATTTAAAACCTCCTACACAAAGTAGGAGTAGAACTCCAAATTCTACTAGGACTCCACTCCTAATTCTAGTATTACTCAAACTTTCCAATCTTAAACTCCTATCTAAAATAAACTCCTCATTCCATATACACATAATTCCTCTTGTATGCCATATGCAATCTTCACATCCACGTGTATTGATCTTTAGTCTTCAGTATCCCGCATGATCTCCCGATCATGCGGACATCAATTTCTCCCAAGTCGACTCCCACTCCATCACCGACAATGTTCCTGAGGCCTCAAGATTCATCTACATATGCAAAAACAAAGAAACTATATTTGAGCATAAGTTCTTTTTAACTTAACTCATATTAGTCACACACACTCACACGAACATCCACATATATTTTTAAACTAAATTCCATTAAATAAAATATTTATAAAGTCAATTATTCATCACAAAATATTAATCATAACAATAATTTTACATAATTTCGATGCTTGCTAACACGTTTTGACCCTACTGCGTGCTAGCGTCTAACCTAGCTAGTGTCTGTATATATCGTTTGACGCTAGCTAGCTATGTAGCCTATAGCTACTTAATAGTCTTAATTAGATGCAATTCCGGTAATTAAGATCGTCCATGTGCACTAAGGTCACCAATCGAGTGTACTCCCTCCATCTTAAAAAAATTATAGTTTTAGACAATCAAAAAGAGATTAAGCAAAAAAATTAAAAGGCTACTATGTTTAATATGAAGAGAAAACAAAGAGGAGAGAAAAAAAAGAGTAGGAAGCAAAACTAATGTTAGTTGATGGTTAAAACGATTAAGTGGTATTAAAGAGATCTAGTACATCCACTCTAAAATTATATTCTTTATAATATAAATCTTTAGACTAAAACTATAACTTTTAGAACGGAAAGAGTACATAAATATGCGTCGAGGCATCCCTTAGGTGTACATGCATGTACATATAATCAAGGCACGCATGGATGCAATGGCCCAGCATGTTCAAGCACTTATAAATACTATAAGTTACATTTACACATGCATGAAAACTATCTATCCACATATTTACTAATTAGCCACTTTGAGAGAGCTCTCTCATTAATCTGAAAGATCCATCCGTTGATTTTTATTAAATGTTTCATAATTATTTTGGACCACATAAGAAAACGAGGTCATTTTCCATCGAGGGCTTATGAAAAAAAAAAACATTTCCTATGTACCTACGTATGCGTACACATTACTTGTCAATCGGTAGCAGCATGTGAGGTTGATAGTTGACACAGGAACTGGATTAGGTTGCAGAAATGGATCGATCAGATCATGCGCGATCGATCAGAATTCAGAGCAACGATCGCAAGCAACAAAACTGAAGGGGGGCATATGCATGCATGCATCAGATGCATGGGTGCACCGAATGCAGTGGATGCGCCCCCAAACCGGGCGCACTTCCGTCATCCGTAGCTAGGGCCGGTCTTCGTGATTAATTAATTTAAACGATTTTGTAAGAGTGTAGTGCTAAATCACCGCCATTCTGGTCTCAATCTGGACCATCCTATCCGGTGCACCACTAATCACTACCACAGAACGTTGTATTTAGACGTCTTATTAGCGTCGAATGTCCTAAATCCGGAACTAATAAGTCTCGCTACTACAAAATTAGTTTTCGGATACATATAGAACGGATTTTCGCAGACGGGTGGCCGGCCGGACCTAAGAGAAGGGGTATGTGAAAATACCCCTTTTTCCAGACAAGCTTGCCTCCGTATGCAAAGTTTGATTATCATAGGTGGGCGGCTTAACGGACCCGTCTGCGATAATCAATCTTCACAGGCGGCCCAGTTAAGCCCCCCGCCTATGATAATCGTTTTCTCAGGCGGGGGGCTTAACTGGGCCGCTTGCGCAAACCATTATCGTAAGCAGGCTAGTTAAGCCACTCGCCTACAGTTTTAATTCCAAAACTAGAAAAAGAAATACTTTTTCTATTTTGTTTTTTATCAATTAATTGATTATTTAAAATTGTCTCCAAATCAAATATTATGCCTATACTAGTAATTGACACCACCATACGTAAAAACAGTAATTGATATAAATAATTATTTATCATGCACTAATTAATAATTATTACACAACGTACTTTCTAATATAATTACTCACAACAAATATGTCTACATAGTTAACGAATATTTGTTTTATATATTTGTAAGAAGCATATGTTCTTTTTTCTACTCTTGAAGTTTCTTGTACTTGTCATCCGTCGCATATGCACTCTCATGTTCGAAAAATAGACCGAGTATGTTACATATGTCATGGTGGATGAAGTCACACAAGTCGGCACAGAGTTTCAGAAGTGTTGTCTTGTTCATCGTCTAAGCTGCCCCAGGTACCTGATACAATTGTAACAGGAATAAGATATGAATTAAGACATACCATTGCACTAATATTACGTAGATATTTTAGTTCAATTTCATGCTAAAAAAATAAAAATTCTTACATTTAGATTAAAAAGAGCATCATTCCCAAGCAAAATTCACACAATCCAAACCGTAAATTCGAAGGAAAACTTCATAAATATAGTAGGAAAACATGATTCTAACCATAGGTAGGCAAATCCCATAAGAAATCCGAGTTCAAAACCCCCCTATATTTTGGCAAGTTTTGAAGAGAGAAATGTTAGGTTAGCGTAGAAGGGGTCGGGCTGGGCTTAGGGCTGGATGCCGAGCTAGCTTGGCTCGGCTCGGCTCGGTATAGCTCGTTAGGTTAACAAGCTGGCTTTTAACCTAACGAGCTAGAAACCTAGCTCGACTCGGCTCGTTAGCCAACTCGAGCTAGCTCATTAGGCTCGCGAGCCAGCAATTCAAATGAATGCCCTGCAGATACAAATATACAAAATGTAATCTAAATTTAATTTCCATACTTTCATAAGTTCAAGACTGCATAAATTCAAATGGAAGCCCTGCTTAGGGATACAGGCGGCAGGTGGGCGATGGCGGCGGCATGTAGAGGCTGGTGGTGGCGTCGACCGTCGGGGACTCGGGCTCGGGTAGTCGGCAACGGCTTGGAGACTCTGTGCGCGGCACGCCCGCGAAGGAGGCAGGCGGCGATGGCAGGAACGGGATGCAGGTAGGCGGCATCAGTGTTGTGGTTGTTAGGGTTGGGGGAGTAGGGCATTGGAGAATTGGGGATTTGGGGGCTAGGGTTTTTGGGGCTATGCAGGTGGCAGTAGGGTGTGATATTAGGCCTTCTCACGGACCGCCACATCGGACTGTTGTCCTGCTACTGCTACCTGCCTGCTCCTTTTCTACCGGCTCAGGTTAGCTTGCGAGCAGCTCACGAGCTAGCTCGAGCTGGCTTGTTAACACAAACGAGCTGAAACGACAGCTTGGCTTGTTAGAAAATAGAAATGAGCCGAGCTGAGCAGGCCACGAGTCGAGCGAACTAACGAGCCGCGAGCTTTCCGTCTAGCCCTAGCTAGGCTGATATATAGATGGGAGGACATCGCAGGAAGACCGCTTAGAGGTCCGCTTGTGATAATTGATTCATTATCGCAGGTGGTTTAGTGGCCCGTCTGCGATAATGGATCTTCGCGGACGGGCCGTAGTGACCCCCAACCCCCAGATCGGGATTATCACAGGCAAGCCTCATCTTGGCCCCTCCTGCGACCTCCAGGGGGTCTATCTGCAAAAACCAATTCTGTAGTAGTGTCTAGCCACACCACGATCTACCGGCAAGGACCGGCTCTGATGATGCCACATCAGTGCTAGTTGTATATATCAATCAGCACGGTACATCAGGAGCACCATCAATGCTAGTTACCTACCCTGACCGAACTGATGTGTCAGCCTCTCCCGCCCACCCAGACACGCTGCGGGCCCACCCTTTGTAACCAAAACAAACTAAGCCGCAGATTTAATTTACTAGATAATTTTTGTAGTGAGAAGGTTGGAGAGAGAGAAATCTAAGAAAGTTGTGGTCATATACCGATATACTCATTTTTTTAAATGAAATTGGTGTAGAATAATTAAGAAGAAAGTGTGAATGTGTTGAGAGTCCAACACGGCACCTTAGGATTGAAACCACATGCATGTACCCTTGACACGCTAGCAAGTGCGCATCTATATTGTTTAAACTATTTTATTTATATAATCAAATAAACACTCTAAAAACTTACTTTTAGAAATAAATCTCTTATCCAATTCCACCCATGTGAGTGTGGCAAGCAAAAGATCACCATAAGCAGTGGCGTAGTAATAACGTCGTGGAGTATGTACGTGCTACTGTTGTGCTATTCATATTGTTTCAAAATTATATTTTAAAAATTTATAGACTTCCTTGGTTTTCATAGTAAACTAGGATAATTAATATCCTTGCCAAAAAAAACGACAATGCAAGGTTTTTTTTTCCCGAGCCATGCACTAATACCTTGTGTCTTTTCTCAATCGGGAAAAAAACATTGCATTGTATTTTTTTTGGGTAAGGATATTAATTATCCTAGTTTACTGATCCTCAAAAGTGAAAAAGAAATATAATGATATGAGTATTTTTCGTCAACCATACCAATACTATACGTTTATACCCTTTTTAAAGGACAAGTTTCTCACCAAAAAAAAATAGTTGGAAGTTTATAAGGCTCGACACGCACTTTGTTCCAGAACAACGTACTTTTTTCTAAGATAATGCAAAGAATTTCCTCAAGAAGAACACCTCATCTGAGAACGAACATGGCGACAGCAAATGCATAGCGTGGTCACCTCAAAGGAGCAAAAGAAAAAAAAAAGGCGTGGTCCAAACGAAGCGGGACGAGGGCACTACTACTGGCTAGCCGCGCCGCGTGGATGGATCCATGGCTCGAAAATCCCAAGAGATCGAGACATATATACGCTCCAGCTGTGTGTCGCTACTACTAGCCCTAGCTCTAGCTCTAGCTCTATCTATAGCCAGGGCCAGGAACGTTCGTTCGTTCATTCTCTGCGGCGTAACGCGCGCGACGAGGCCGGCGGAAACCCGAGCATCGTGCTCCGCTCCGGCGGCCGGACCGCCGTGCGCGCGAAGTCATGTGCTTTTCTTCTTCGCATGGGGCGCGCGGCACGAGAGAGAGAGAGAGAGAGGAAACTAGCTAGTGTGAGCTGCATGGCATGTAGTGTGTGGGGTTCGATCGATTGGCGTCCCATGCCGGCCGGCCGCCACGTGCGTGCATGCATGCAAAGCGAGGCCAGCAGAGAGATCGTCGGAATCGGCCCGAGAGAAGTGAGCCGGCGAGAAGCGATCGAGGCGAGATCTCGTCCTCGATCGCGGACGGATCGGAGATCGATATCCTACATTTAGCTAGCTCGTCTTTCGATCGGTCGCGTGCCGATGAAACGGGAGCGATGTTTGTTCGTCGATCCATCTTTTCCTCGATCCAAACAAAAGAAATTACTTTCTCAGTTTCTAAAATATTATTATTTTAGACTAACAATTTATTCCATAAAAAATACTTTTTAATTGAAATCCACTGTACCTCTTTAACACTAATTTATTATTTTAACCATCCAGCTGATAACACTCTCTTCTCCTTCTCGTTTTCTCTCTTCTTCTAGTACAGTGGTCTTTTAATCCCATATTTAATCTTTGTTTGACTAGCTAAAACAACTCTTTTTTAAATGAAAGGAGTACCTAGCTCTCTCGCTATGTCGATCGTCCGTTAACTAATTAATTTCTACATTGAAAATATATTTCTAAACTTATGCAATGATCGATCCACAATCTACATTAGTTCACAATTAATGTGATGATCAATGTTGATTGTTTGTTCATATTCTGATGATACAAAATCGGACATTAGGAAAGTTTGGTGAAGCTTGAGATTCTAAGATGTAACTCGAGAGAAATAAGCTACTGAGAATATATAAAAGCTATTTTTTTGGCTTTTAGCTTTTATTTAATTTTATGGATTTTACAAGTACGAAAGTATTTTGAGAGGAGCTGTAGCTACCAAAAAGTAGGATATGGAAAATAAATTCGGACTAATTTTTGTACCACCCAAATCTGCCGAAGTAATTTGTGTGATTCGTTTTAAAATATCAAATGCGCGGTATGGAAGTCGACCCCACGATCTGCTGGCTCACCCGCCGAGCCTACCCAACTGAACTAGAAGCGAAGTGTGCACTTGAACCGAAACAAACTTTTTATAAGTACTGTGTGCGTGGCCCATCGACGGTTCTACAGGGCTATCGCCGGCGATTCATGGTGGCCGTATACAGCTCTAACGCTACCGGCGAGCGGTGATCAAGCTCGGTTGTCGAGTAGTATAACATATATTTTAAGGATAATTTTTTACTAAAAATAATTCTTTTTAGTTAATTGCACTAATAAAACAGAATAAAAAGGACTTTTATATATATATATATATATATATATATATATATATGATGATGATGCTAATATATGTTGATTTATTGTGTAGGTATATACTAATCTATATGATTTTTTAGTTTAATCAAATAAACAAGATAAATAAACAATAAAATTTATATACAGTCAAACTCATTAAAAGCTCAAGCTCAGTTCGGTAAAGCTCACGAGTTTTAACATAGGCTCGGGCTTAACCTGTTTGGAGCTCGAGTCGAGCTCGAATTGAGTTCTCGAGCCAACCTTGAGCTGCTCACGAGTCGAGCCATTTTGACAGACCTATTTATGAGTATCATTAGTTGTGGAATGGTTTGGCTACTCGAACATGCGAGGTGGCCTCTACACATATATGTTTGGCTAAAAGAAGTCCAAAACTAGCTTAATTTACCGTAAATAGAAACCACTGGTTTTCAGCATAATTTTGCGAGTAACTAGATTCGATATGTGACTCTTGTTTCTGTTTACGTAAATACGATCACCTTCTGTATTGTTAAAATCTAGACACCCACCATGATTAAATTAATTAGAAAACTGCTAGTTTACAAGCGCCTAAAAATTTGTAAATGGCTACCGTGATACTCTCCAGGTCTAAATAGTAAACATGCATGGTACCTATTTTTTCCTCTTTTGAAAATACAATATATTAAGTTGTGTGCCATATATGTTCTTCCTGGTTTGATTTGAGAGCGTGAAGAAACACACCGAACTATATCGATCAACCTCCGTGTATACTATAATGACCGGCCTTAATTAGCGTGACTTGCACAACTTAACAAACCAGAACAGTTGGGTTTTCTTGCAAGCGCTTACTTCTTTGGCATGTCGATCTATGATATCTACTTTTCTGGCCTTTGAGATAAAGATTTGTTTGTCCTTTGTGAGAAAAGCTAGTTGCTCTTTGGGCACATATTTGACTTAATGGAAAAGATGAGTACTTGATTCATCAAATAATATATATACATGGTCCACACTGGTAGCTTCTTGGGTTTTCCTACATGTTATCGTATTTTGGCATTCATTAGTTTACACTGTGTGGGGGTTCTGGCCGGCCTTGATACTTGTCACTGTTTTAGTTGAGTCTAATTAAGCTTTTAGGCGAACCCGTTAGTGAATGCATGCTAGTAGACACCTCAATACGATATCTAAGCTGAGGGACCTTAGAAGTATATATCTATATAACTGGATTTTGCCCATCACATGAATTGTTCTTGGATATTAATTAAGTTGATTCTAAGGATCCGTTTGATTTAGATTATTAAGCGGATTATTATGGTGAATTATCTATTTTATTATAGGATGAATTAAATATTTTGAGAAATAAACTTAACATATAGCTTAAACAAGTGGCTAAGTAATAAAGTATAAGAAAGTCTTTTTTTTTTGAGAAAATGTATTTTTCAAAGCATAGAGAAAATAATCCATTTCAATAATCCGATGAATAAGCTAAAAAGAACAATAGCTAAACCTGTGTGTTGATGCCCTCTATTGGCAAGCACCTCTAAATTCTTGATCTCTCATTTAACGGTCAGGCCGAACCGCATGGCAAGAAATAGAGAAAATTCTTTAGATGCCCTTGAGTTTTTGCTACATCCTTCCATGTCCTTGAATTTTGCCTTAACCCTTGTGTGTGTTCCCCTGAGTGTTTCCCTGAGTTTTCATTTTGATACCCTCTATATCCATTTCATTAGTTGATTGTGAGTTGACTATCAGATTTTTCTAAAATAATTATATTACCCCTCTCTTGTACCAAGCATTAGCTACCAAAAACAGAGATCTCATTGTGAAAAAAATTAGTTTATAAAGAAAACCAAAAGGGATTAGAATTATTTGAACCCAACTTTTGAAAACCAAAAAATTAAATTTTCAAACAAATTTCATAAAATTTGTTGAAGTTCAAACAAAAATTTCACTGAGCATTTGAAACCAAAATTATTTTTAGTAGAGTTTAGTATTGGTAAAAATGTCATATGAATCTCATCAAATTTGATTTGAATTTTGTTTAAAATTTTAAATTCCAGTTGTCAAATTTGGGGTAAAATATTTTGGTCTCATTTGTTTTTTTACAAATGAAATTGTTTCACCTTGGTAACCATTTTTCTTAAGAAGCTAGCACATGACTACGAGAGAGGGGTAATATAGTCCTCTTTTTTAAAAAAATCTAAAACAATCAACTAATGGAATAGGCATAGAGGAGATCGAAATAAAACTTAGCCGTATACAAGGGATAAGATAAAATTCAAGGGTATAAAAGGGATACGGCAAAAATTTAGGGGCGCTTAAAAAATTTTCTCCAAGAGATAGTATGTTCATCATTATTGTGTTGCTTAGGGCATGTACAACAGTTATTAATAGGAGGCTCTCAGGCTTGTCAACATAGCAAATTTACTGATATGATAGAGAAAGAGGAGAGGAGAGAGTAATGTCGATGTTAAGCTTAACATTGGCTTAACATCACTCTTTGCCTCTGTAAAAGGAAATTTTGCTGAGAAGTAATAAAAATATTATTTTGGTAGGTTGATGTTAGAGACTTTAATGTCTTAACTATTATAAGAGTATAGTCTCTACGTGATGAGTATTATCGAAGAACCCATATATCAGCTACCTTTGAGCATGATCTTAATTAACCAACCAAATTTCTACTATATACTATATAAAAGAACTTAATTGGTGGTGGTGATGTTGAATATACTATCTCACCAGCTTTAAATTTAGCAAGATCTTGTAAGGCTGGATAAGTAGATATTTTGCGCATATCCTTAATTTTCTTTCTCAAGGAATATATATAATTTTTCAAGTTTAATCCTTACATATATTTTTTGAAATCCGTTGCGAGCACTGATTATGTTGCTAATATAATATGGAGTTCTTTCGGGTCCTTGCATGGGTGGTGTTTAGGAGATATAGGTATTTCTAGTATTGATCAGTTCATGATTAAAACTACAAATAACCATACAACTCAAGGACCGTAAAAAATCTATGGATCGGAGCATGTCAAATGGGGGATATTGTTACTTCATTAGTATATGCAATTGTAGAGAAAATAGGGCCCCATGGCTATATGTCTGCTTCATTCATCTACAACTCCAACTCTGGCCTTTCTTTTGGACTATAAAAATATAATCACGTAATACACATAACAAAAATTGTATAATTGTTCATATATATGTTTAGAGATAAGACGAAAAGAAATGACGTGATTTATGCAGGAACACATGTGCCAGTTGGGCCCGGCCAGCAAGCACGTGCCACGTCTACCTAGCTATAATACTGGGTATATATGACTAATGTTTTTTTTTTGGTGAGGAGATGCTTAATGATTTATGGTCCTAAAAAAATAATGCATGGTAGGACTTAGGAGTACTAAAATAAAGCATGGCATTTTATAAAAAAAATCTTAGTGAAAAATTAAAAAAATCTTATTATTCGTTCCTGTAAGATTATTCGAGAAATAGAGTACGCCACCAAAAAAAAAAATCCCTCAGAAAGACCAGCGTACAAGAGGCTGGAAATGCATGTAGGTTAGTAACAAGAGAGTACACACGGCATGTTCATGTTTTAATTATTTAATTTGTCACTGCTCAGTACATGTCAACATAATTATATATAATCTGAAGCTTCATTACATAGGTGATGTGTTTGGAGGCTGCAACATAATAATGATATTTTTCCGATAAATCACATCAAAATAGAAAAGACGATGACCCTAATTTATTGAGTAGATTGATCATCTTAGCATGCATGACCTGTGTGTACAATGACGGCCAAGTTCTTAGGACAGAAGCATGATCTGTGTGTACTGTGTACAATGATAGCCAATCTGTTATAGGACATGCATGAGCATAAAGATCATGTGGCATGATCTGAGCTACTAATTTGTTTATCAGTTTTTTAGTTGATCAATCTCAATATGTTTTACATTGTATAATGCTCAGGTGTAGAAACACTCATATGTACTTTCTTATTATTTATGTTCACTTTTTTTAACAGTTTAACCTTTTGAAAACGTTAGCATATATACACAACTGGCAAAATACATGCCATTGCTCGCTTTCATTAGCTTAGTATTTTCTTTGGTATATATGTAATTAAAAACCATAATGCATGCTTGGAATAATTGGAGTTGCAAGGCTATATATCCCAAAATCCTAAAAAAAATAATAAAATTAAAAGAGCATTTGCATTTGCGATGTTGATCCTTCCACGTGTTACACATACATGCATGGGTGCTAAACACTGTGGAAAAACAGTTCAATTATGAGAGCACCATCGATGTAGCTAGCACACAACATTAATTAAGCCGATCATATAAAGTGCCTAGTATCTAAGCCACAGATAAGGTTTTTGCTGCACTGGCTGCCCTGTGATGTCTCGCTATCGATGTTGAGCTATGGCATTGCAGGCACAAGGAGAGAGAATTAATGTGGCAATTGCACTTTGTCCATCTGGAAACAGTTATTGAATAGCTCACGTATGGCTCTAGCAATTATGAAAGGGCAGCAGAGTAAGCACCGTGTGTATGCCCTTCAAAATGTGTTCAACATTATCTTGAAAAAAAGGGTCAAAAACGGTGATTTACTGTGCATAAATACGAACAGTCAGCATAGTGACTTATTTATAATTGGTCGTATATAGCTTATATTGAAGCAAAGGCCAGGATTTTCATTATCTTAAAAAGTGACATATTTACAATGAGTTATTTTAGCCCTTAAAAGTTAGAAGCGAGGCAGAAATATATACTTCACAACAAACACTAGAAGATACGACGTCAACCTTATATAGGATATTTATCGGTGAATTTGGAATCAAAGTTTTAGGCGCCGATTATAAAAAAAATACATAATTCGACCAACCCTGTTGTACATATATAGATTCACGGAGAGTAATTAAACATATCACAGTTCAGTTACATATAGCAAATTAATAAAACTTGCGCAATCTCCTGCATTTTCGACAGACTATTTGTATGTATGAACGACTTTGTCATGTATATATGACACTTAGTCATTGAGCGCAGAAGACAAATAGTCTCTACAAGAAATCCCTTTTTTTCAGATAACAGAAAAATGATTACATCTCCAGCCTCTGCAGAAGCATATGTCCCCATGTCCAAAGGGTCAGTCGATATGGTAAACACAGTGACCTGCAGCTAGCTAGCTAGCTAAGGATGTGTCTGGTTTACAGTCAAGGACGGATGGGATATAGCCATCCAGATTTTTTGTAATATAACCATCCAATTTTCCGTTTGATTGGGTGAGTAGAATGGCCTAAATTTTTGTTTTGTTGGATGGACTGAGGTGGATATGGTGAGCCCTTCTTTTTGTTTGGTTGGATGAATAAGCTGTTATGGTTACCTTTTAGATCACATCGTGAGAATACCCCCTTGGAAGCTGCCCCGGTGCCCCAGGGCCGGCCTGCCTCGTCGCCACCTAGCCCTGCCACCCTACCCCGCCAACCACCTGCGTTGCCCGACCCTTCGCCGCCTGCGCTGCCTGGCCCCGCCGTCTAGGCTGTCCTACCCCGCCAATCGCCTGGGCCGCCTGCATTGGCCTGACCTGTCGCCTATGTCAGCCTGCCACTCCGCCCCTATCGCCGGCCCGTCCCACCGTCCCCCACGCCGAGCTGCCACGGCGCCAGGAGCTCCTTGCGCCACCGAAGCCTGTCCGCCAGCAATACCAAAAGCTCTCTGAGTTGTGGAGGGAGGAGCGGTGTGAAAACCGTATGCGAAAAGATTTTTTGTTGCTCGTCCCTGGCCGCATGGTCCGGGCAAATCAGCCGAATCCGGATATCTAGAATCTATAGGGAATATTTTCTAGGCAGTAACCATATTCCAGACTTGTGCAGTAACCAAACATCCCTAAAGACTGGGCGACCATATCCTATCATGCATATCCCATTAACCAAACACACCCTAAGTTAGTATTATGCATATGTAATATTTGTGAATCTATCGATGATCATATCATGCATAGACCACAGCAACAATTAACAGAACAAGCGCCACCACACAAACACATTGCCGCCACAAAATGCACACGAAATGAAGTTTCAAACGGCTGCATATCGAGGTCATTCGCCATCAGACAGCCACCACCCCGCCCTCCAGGAACAGTAGCCTGTCACCGGGAGGCCATACAAAATGCTTAAGAAAAGGCGCCCAATAAGGAGGAGACTCAGACGCTCTTTTCCCAGGTTTAGAGGACCCAAAAAAAGAGAGGTCGTCTTCCCAAGAATCTGGCCATGGCCAATCATCATGCAACTGTCGATGCTCCTATTGGCCACAGTGACTTTGTCTGCTGTATGTGCTGCTTGCTTTGCCTGTGTAACGTTAATTATGGAGAAAGAGAGAAAGCGACGGTTTTAATATCTCAGTTTGGTTTTTGATCGTTGAGAATTGTGATGAAGAGATATCACATTGCTTTCACCTTTTGATATGAACGATAGGAAAGGGTGCTACTGTATGTATGTTGTGTTATGATAGTCTATAGAATGGATAAGAGACACATTATGAGTTTCTTGAGTCTATAGCCACTCTGTTATGGAGAGAGAGTATTTCCTTTTTGTCTTATATATTACCATGGCAAATTCATGCTTGAAGATTTGTTTTTGTTTTTGCAAGAAACTAAATAGGGATCAACAGCCTTGGAATTTGCATATTTTCCATGAAAACTTTGTGAGATTTTGCTGAATAATTAGTGCCAGCATTCCATATATATGTCCATCGATCATTTTCCGTACTATAATCCAAATTCAAGTTAATATATCAAAGATGTTGGTGTTTCATATAAGCCTCTAAGAGTGAAAAGTGAAGTAATTCACTTAGCTAAGGCCCCGTTGGAACAAACTTATTTGCTTAGCTTTTAGTTGGCATACAAAAGGAAGCGAGTCATTAGCGTACGATTAATTGAGTATTAACTATTATAAACTTAAAAAATAGATTTTTCTGATTTTTAAATAAACGTTTATATAGAAATTATTTGTAAAAACACACACCGTTTAACGGTTCGGCAAGCGTGCTCATAAAAACCGAGGCAGTAGCTCACTCTAATAAACTGAATCAAACATGGCCTAATCCATATGTATGACTTATGCCAACAATAAAGTAGGTAATTTTTAAGAGTATAAGTGGGATCGAGTTATAACATTTTTGGATTAAAAAGGCATGTACAACTTGGTAGCTATTAATTATTAATTTCAAATTCTACAATTATTAAATTAAGAAATTCCAAAATAAAAATTCCAGGAGAGTACATCGTGGTGCTTATTGATTCTATATATACATACCTGAGAAATCATGCAAATACAAATTAATAATTACTAATATCTGAACGTCAATATTAACTTTATGATTAGCACGTGGATACATATTTCCATATATAAAAATACAGAACATTAATTATGAAATAGAACATTCATTTGTATTTAATTATAAATTTTCAAGGAAAATTATTCAGTAGACTCTACTTTTTAACAGACCAATTGACTACTCTAACAATGGACAGATCAATTTCCAAACGAAGTGTGTGGAACTGTGTATGGTACACCATCCTTCCAAAGACCACATGAAAGATTTAAACATGAGGTTATGACTAGCTCTCACTAAGAACTAAGAACCCACTTTTAGAAGAAAAAAAAAGTTTGTCAATATTTAACAAACTGAAAAAGGTGGGAGTTTTTTTTTATTAGGGTGAAAAAAGTAGAGTGAATTCAGAATTCGTCTTCACAGGCCAAAGTGCCAAACCAAACCACCTTCCATTCCTCCCAACATGGTCAATTAAACAACAAAGTGCCAAAGCCACCTCGTTGACCCTTCACAACGAAACACACACACACACACACATCCCCACCTCTCTCTCCCTCTCGGCTACTACCTCCCGGCCCCATCGCCGCCGGCCTCTCCTCCCCCTCCCACTATATAACACTCCTCGCCTCCCCTCCTCACACGAGAACCACCCCGCCATTGCCACACACACGCACACACCAGCTCGCTCACGCAGCGGCGACGTAGCACGCGTCTCATTGGTGCTCACTCTTCTAGTCTGCTCTGTTTCAAGAAACAGGGGAAATGGAGGAGGAGGGCGCCGGCGCCGGCGCTGGCGTTGGCGTAGGGTGCGGGTGGATGACGTGGAGGGGGGCTGCGGTGGCGGTGGCGCTGTGGGTGGCGATGCACGTGGCGGCGCGGCTGGCGGACGCGCTGTGGTGGCGCCCCCGGCGACTGGAGGCGCACTTCGCCGCGCAGGGGGTGCGCGGGCCGCCGTACAGGTTCTTGCTGGGGTCGGTGAGGGAGATGGTGGCGCTCATGGTGGAGGCCTCCTCGAAGCCCATGTCGCCTCCCACCTCCCACAACGCCCTCCCCCGTGTCCTCGCCTTCTACCACTACTGGCGGAAGATCTACGGTGCGTTCTTGCGTTGCGTCCCCTCCTCTCCCTCCTCCTCCGCCGCCGCCGCCATGTGCGCAATACAGCTGCTCTGCGGCATGTGTGGCGTCGCAGTGGGTGGGTTAATTGCTCATCTTTTTGGGCGGTTTTGGTTGCATCGGCTGCTTGATCTGTTCCCTCCTCTCCCTGCTTTTCTTCTCTCTCCCCTGTGTTGTGTCTGCTTGTGGGCAGAGCTCAGCTTTTGTCTCTAGTTGTCAGCTCAGCTTCTCGGTTTCTCTCACTGTTTCTTTCTTGGCGCCGCCATTGATGATGGAAGTGCTAGTAGCTTGGATTGATGGGGGTTGGGTTTGGTGTGTGTGATGTGCAGGGCATAGGTTCTTGATTTGGTTCGGGCCGACGCCGAGGTTGACGGTGGCGGAGCCGGAGCTGATCCGGGAGATCTTCCTGACGCGCGCCGACGCGTTCGACCGCTACGAGGCGCACCCCATCATCCGCCAGCTCGAGGGCGACGGCCTCGTCAGCCTCCACGGCGACAAGTGGGCGCTCCACCGCCGCGTCCTCACCGACGCCTTCTACCCCGACAACCTCAACGTACGTATTTATACGCCTCTGCTTCTTCGCTTCGTGTCCGTCCATGGCGCGGCGCGGCGCGGCTGATCGATGGGTGTTGTTTGTTGCTGCAGAGGTTGATACCGCACGTCGGCAAGTCGGTGGCGGCGCTGGCGGCGAAGTGGGGCGCGATGGCGGAGGCGGGGGGGAGCGGCGAGGTGGAGGTGGACGTGGCGGAGTGGTTCCAGGCTGTGACGGAGGAGGCAATCACGCGCGCCACCTTCGGCCGCAGCTACGACGACGGCCGCGTCGTGTTCGCCATGCAGGGCCAGCTCATGGCCTTCGCCTCCGAGGCCTTCCGCAAGGTCCTCGTCCCCGGCTACCGGTACGTCCCGCCGCCGCCATTGATCCATCTCGAATTAATCCATTTCCAATTGACCAAGAAAACCACACGTTCTTGCAGGTTCTTGCCGACGAAGAAGAACAGGCTGTCATGGAGGCTGGACAGAGAGATACGGCGGAGCCTGACGAGGCTCATCGGCCGGCGCAGCGACGAGGCCGAGGAGGGCGAGAAGGCCGACGCCGGCAGCTTCCGCGACCTGCTCGGCCTGATGATCAATGCCACCGCCGGCGGAGAAAAGAACTCCCCGGCGGCGATCCCCGTGGAGGACATGGTGGAGGAATGCAAGACCTTCTTCTTCGCCGGGAAGCAGACGACGACCAACCTCCTGACGTGGGCCACCGTGCTCCTCGCCATGCACCCGGACTGGCAGGAGCGCGCCCGCCGCGAGGTGCTCGACGTCTGCGGCGCCGACGAGCTCCCCTCCAAGGAGCACCTCCCCAAGCTGAAAACGGTACGCCGGCCCACCACCACCCTCCTCCATTCCAATCCAATTCCTTCCTACAGCCGCACATGACTTCCACCAAATTTGCCCCGCAAGGGCATTCTCGTCATTTCACATGCTAACACACATTCATCTCCTCCTTTTGTCATGTGACAGCTCGGCATGATCATGAACGAGACGCTTCGCCTGTACCCACCGGCGGTGGCCACCATCCGCCGCGCCAAGGCCGACATCCAGCTCTCCGACAGGTGCATGATCCCTCGCGACATGGAGCTGCTCATCCCAATCATGGCCATCCACCATGACACGAGATACTGGGGTCCAGACGCGGCGCAATTCAACCCTGCACGGTTCATCAACGGGGCGTCAAAGGCGGCAAAGCACCCGTTGGCGTTCATACCATTCGGGCTAGGCTCTCGGATGTGCGTAGGTCAGAACCTAGCACGCCTAGAGGCCAAGCTCACAATGGCCATCCTCCTCCGGCGCTTTGAGATCAAAACTTCCCCAAACTATGTACACGCGCCAACAGTGCTGATGCTCTTATACCCACAATATGGAGCACCGTTGATCTTCCGCCCACTCTCATCACATCCATCTGATCCGATGGCCCCATAACCCCTCTTCCATTGTCAAAATCGACAAAAAAACGTGTTTTGGTGAGATAAGCCTCGGAGCTATGGGTTCCACTAGTGCCTCCAAAATCATAGGATATGTTCAAAAGACCCAAATGCCCCTCCCTCTTCACCATCACCCCCCTCTTGTGTATAGCCCATGCCAAGTGACACAAAAAGCCAAGAAGCTCTAACTTTTTGTCCTAGCCTGTGCCTTGGGGCCCCACCCAGGTTGCCAAGAATACCCTCCTTAACAGACCGGATCAGACCAGCCTTTTTAAGATTTGATGACACACAGCAACGGGGGCCCCACTCTCTGCCCCTTCTTTTGTTGCCTTGCCTATGGCTTCTGGTGTATGTAATTGTATAGAGGTTTTATTCCATCTCTTCTATACGAGAAGAAGAAGAAAATTCAGAAAAAAAAATATTTGGAGAAGAAAAGAGGAAAAAAAAGGTAATGTGATTTTTGTCTACCTTCCACACGGCATTCCTCTTCTTTTGCCGGTTTCTTTGTGTGTGTGGTCGGTGATCCTGCTTAATATACAAAGAACTGCCTAATTAACAAACCGGGCTCTGTTTTCGGTGATCTAATTTGAGCAGGCATACCTGGCCTACAACAAGTTACATGATTCATCATTTCGACAAAGTTTATAAGTGAATGTCAGTTGGATGTGCTCTGCCCCAGTACCTTGTTTTCTTTTTTTAACAACTATTAGGAGACGTCTTGTTTAAAAGGAAAAAAAAACATTCACTAGTGAAGGTGATCTTTATTCAAGTTGAGTGCATAATTTGAACCCAGTTGCGTGGCAAGGTTTAGGCCACGGCACCATGGCAGTATGCCATTCCGTGGTTATTGGCGTAGTAGCAGTTTGCAACCACACGGCATGACCAAAAGTTCAATTTTTTAAAAATATAGCTTTTGAGTGGTTTGTCTTTATTTTTTTTTGTTTGAAAAGGGTTTAAAATGTAACCAAATCTGGCAGTGAGCCGAGCCGGTTAACAAATAGACGTTCCAAATTCAATTATACCCACATCACACTATACTCCTAAAAAATAGGTTATGCAAGCACCGTGGAATCATGACGTGCATGGTCGCTAACATACGGACCCGTGGAACGTGAGCAATGGGTCCGAGATGTCATTGACGATGTCACGAAGTACAGTTACGTCCGAGGAACCCCTTCCCAGCTATACATATCCAAGCCTAGCACGTTGCATTTGTGTCACCTCAAATGCGTTGCCTTCCTTAAAAAAAAAAAAAATCTGATCACGTGCTAGCTAGCCATCCAGCTCCAGCCACACCACCCACAAGCTAAGTGAAAATTCCATCCCATGAAAAAAAAAAAAGAGAAAAGAACCGATCAACCAAAGGCTGGATCGATGCATGCATGCATGGCAACGCCATGGCAGTGACCATCATGCTAGGCTAGCTACTGAAAATTTGAAGGCAGCGAGGGCAGAGAGGCGTGGGGGCGGCAATGCACACCGGCCGGCGAGGGAGCAGCCAAAATCCAAGGTGGGGTCGGCAATGGCGACGGCGACGGCGAGCAGAGCAGGTGGGGGAGACGGATCGATGGATCGCTTTGTGTTTGTGTGCCTGCCTGTCCTTTGGAGCTAGCTGTCACTGCCGCAAGGAGCATTCCAAACAGTTGCGCAAACGGACATTGCGTGATCCCTCCCTCCCTCCCCTGCACTCGCTACCCCCGAGCCAATGCCGTTGTACCATCGAGATCCGAGAAGAGGGAGAGACAGAAAGAGATCTACCACGTGCGTGATTTTACGACGCACGTAGTAGTTTTGATGGTAGATGATCAATAATATTGTTCGATTTTAGTGTGATATGTTTGTAGAACCGCCTAGGGAGACGATCGTTGATAACCGAAAAATGGTCTGTACGGAAGTGGTTTTAGTGTGATACGTCCTTTGCGGAGGACTTGTGGAGCTGATTTGGTTATAGTTGATAGAGATGTTGATATGATTTGATATGTCAGTTTTGACTTTGTTCTTGACTTATGTTGTTTTATTACTTCTAGAGTAATGAATTTTTGATGGTAACTATATGTTTTGGTCAAAAGAGAACTTTTCTTGTTGACGAAGTAGAGCACAATGCTGCCATGTCAAATTGGTACGTATGCACATAACTTATTCCACGCTTCAAACCCTTGGGACAAAGTTTTGCTTTGCTTGTTGGGTTATAACGCCGGAATTTGTAAGTTGGCAGTACTGTCCAAAATACATGATGTATGAGTGGTTGAGAAAGAAGAAAAAATAATAAGAGAGGTCAATGTCTAACAAGTATTTTTTTGGCACTCTAAAATTTTTTTGCTCAATTAATCCTGAGAAGTGAGAACTCATCACACAGAATTTCCAAGAGGTTGATGGCCTTATCGACCAGCTTTTCAACGGCAAACATCCATGTACCAGAGGGTTGATTTGATTTATGTTGGACCATCGTGATAATGAAATGTGTGTGTGGTTGTTTACTGGTCCAACCACTTAAATGAAGCGGCATGTTTTTTATACATGTGCTTCACTTTTTTTTCTCTCTCCAAATTATTTATTGAGCAATGGTATAGACATATTTTTACCTTATGGAAGAGGGAAGAGGTCAGGATGTAAACCCTTTTCACTATCTTAAAAAAATATTGACAGTAAAATCTCACGGACATCATATAAATGAGAACTTCAACGATATTGCATTTTGATAATGACAAATCCTAAATAAGTTTACTGTTCCATTATTTAGTAGAAGTAAAACTGAAATGCCATTATACTTGTTGAAGGTTAGTAGACAATTTTTACGGTGGTCTTTGTTTACTCGGTTTAGCAAACGCTGAGACTTGCTCCAAACAAATTATTTACAGCCTGCTTCGCTCAAGAAAAATTACAGCAATGGTAAACAAAATTAAGCAGTAGTAAACTACCCCTCCGATAAAAAATATTTGACGTTCAGAACATAATTTGACCAAAAATTTAATAATTTTTAAATACTTAGTTAAAAACAAAGTAAATGATATATGTAGATTTGCCTTAAAAAAATACTATTATAATATCATAAACTTAATTAATAGAATTCTAAAAATTTAACCGAATCTTGTTCTAAACATTAAATATTTTTTATCGGAGAGGTAATTATCTTAGGTCGAAGCGACATGTGTGAACTATAGGGCAGTCTGGATTGCGATGTTTGCGTTGGATAGGTTGCTAAAAGACGGACGGTCCCAAGATAGGGGTGCCCATATTTGCCAGCATGCAGGCAGCCCCCCAAAGCCAAAAGCCCTATTATATAGTACACCGGAAAAAAAAAAAGTACACCTCTTTCCTGGCATTCCAAATCACTGGTCCAATGGAAGCCATCAATCATTGATGAACAGAGCAGAAAAGCCCTCATCACAATGCCCACAGTGCATGCATTTGCATTTGCATTGCAATATTGCATTTTTACCAGGTGATCCTGAATTCCTGATAAGCACACAACTAGCCCCAGTGGCAATGCCAATTCAGTTTACTGCTATTGCTGCTACTGCTGCTGTTGCTGCACGTCTTGATTGACATTTTCCTCTCATTTCTTGTGTGTGAGCTTGGCCTGGCCATTTGGCTGCAAACCTTCTGCAGGTAGAGATGAGATGGGGGGTCCCTTCTCACCCCCAACAAACTCATTGATCTTTACTCTTGAGAGATCTCCAATAATTTGGTGCAATTCAGAGTTGTCATGTGTGTAAAATTCTGGTCCCCTTGAAAGGCATGTGGGAGAGGAGAGGGGATTCCTGGTTACTTGCTGCAGTTACTGCACCTGGCCTTTGATAAAATATTGGAGGAAGCCATGTGCTTCTCAATGGCATTATTGTTAGGGATCAGCCTCAAGATGTGCAATCTGGGTTGTCTCCAATGTTTCAGAAGGAATTTTGAGCCATTGCACTGTACTTGTTCATGGCTGCTGCCCTCGGCCGACACGAGTAGTAAGGCTCGATGCCGTTTTCGACGGCTTAAGCGCGCTCTTTATTCGCAAATGTGGCCTGAAAAGATGTGAGGGGTGAGCAACTTAATCTAGTGTAGGATGAAGTTGCATGATCTGTTGTCACAGACAGTAATCTGAAAGTGTGCAGATTTTGTTGTCATGTATGCACAGCCTATTCCCTTGCTTTAGGGAACAGCCCTACTAATGACAAACAAAAGCATGATATGCTACATCATTGCATTTTTTGCAGTGTGAAAAAAAAAACTGGAGTTGGGGGAAGGAACAGTTCAGGCTGCATTATTGATCACAGTTTCAGATAGGAGATGGAATGGTGCTTTCAGATTCAGAAATATAGCCCTTCATGGCAGGGAAGGGATATATGGCTGGTAGGAAGCAGGAGCTCACTGTGGAGCCTCACAAGCAGGCACTAGGCGTTTTGTCCTACTCACCAGTCACCACACAAAGGGTTCACTAGTATATTGCTCACTCTGATTCTGATGTTCCTTCAAGCCCCTACACCATCACAACCCTTCTGCAATTCTATATTTGGGGGCACATCTCATGCCTATCCCAAAGTTCAACTCTGTGGCAGATCAGAATATAGTTGGGGATGATGCTAATATTCCATGATTCCAATTCAGCAGCAGCTCACCAGTATCCCAGTTATAAATGTTTGCAGGATATATATTGCATTTGCACAGTGCCAATGCACTCCTAAGGCATGACATAGTACAAGTAGGCATGAATGATTCACAAGTAAAATACTCGTCAGACAAACTCCTATGAATATAGAAAACCTCTGCCTCACCAGTGACTCACCCTTGCATGCATCAAGTGACCAGAGGTCTCCAACTTGTGCTGCATAATTCAGCAAACAGAATGACACATATCATCTGCAGACTTTCTAATAATATCCATGCGCCGTAAATGATTTTACGCACGATAAAATAAGGGGTATCACAAATTGCGCATAAAAAAATTCATTTCGAAGAGTTGTATACTTGTATGTCAGTAAACTCAGAGGGTACACAAGTCTCAGCTTCCTTCTGCCTTCTCAGATGGCATTGGCATCCTCACAGTATCATGGAAGCAAGCAGCATTTGACTCCCAAGATTTTTAAGTACTAACATATGGGCATGGCAACATGTGCAATTAAGAAGTTGGTTGTCTTATATTTCAGTTCTAACTTCCAATGCAATCATCTTCAGAAGAAAGTTATAATGCAGTAATGAAGGACAAGTGCAAAGTGGCACTTGAAATGATGCCCTAGCAAGCCAACAGCACTGGAATGCTGCAGGGATTGGCATGCTTACTCAGCACACCAGAGACTCTTAACTGGTAAGTGCATGATCAGCCATTGGAAAAAAGATTCTGAATCACTCAAAACCAGCCCATGGCATTGAAACCGGGTGATTCGATCGTTAGGTCAACTCTTAGAATGATTAAGCAACAACAATTGTGGTATTAAAAAGGAGCACGTAACCGACAAAAATTGGAGGTTGACCCGCCAACTTAAACTTTCATTCTCCACTTATGAAGTTCCTAATCACTGCTACTACATAAGAATGCATGGAGCAGGAAATGCATCAGAAGGCACAAATATTCAGAGGTTGTAGTACACTCTACAGTGTCGGCAGAGAAATGATTTAGCTTTACTCTATTGATTTGCTAGGTTAACAATCTTGCATGGATACTTCAGAAATTAGGAAAAAGGAATTATTATTAAATATATATACTACTTACTGAAGATAATCTTGCTAGCTGTGATTGAACGAGATAAACGACAAGACAAGCCACCTTTTATAAAATGAGTGCAAAATCTCCTCATTCATCAGTGGGACTCAGAGAGAGAAAATTCAGATATTATGGTCCCAAGGTCATCAATGTCAACTGAAAACAGCACTGTTTATTGACAGGTAAGGTCAACCCATAAATAAACTGAAATCATCATGGCAACAAGCCAACAAGGTTAGTTATCTCTGCAGATGAGTACTGCAAAACTGTCCTTGCCACAACATATTCAGATTTTTCAGTGTGTGTTGATCAAGTGATCTCTTATTCTTAGCTAGCACTGTACTTTCAGAAACTGGTTTAGAAATTCCTCTCCTTTGAGTTCACAGCTGTCCTAGATGTGCACCATCTCCCAAGCCAAGAGAACTCCAACAAGTTGCCATCTTTTGCTCTCGATTAAACTTTGGAATTCTCACAAAAAATTAATCTTGCAAGGACGCTTTGCTTGCTCACGACAGATCGATCGAACGCCCACGAGGTGGCAGCTCGGAAGCTTCCCAGTTTGGCGATCGAGAGTCTCTCAAGAACACGATGAAATGCTTCGATTATTTTGATCCATCAATTCCTGGAAACTGTAATCGCGGCAGTAATAAACAAGAACAAAATTGCAACCATTGCAGCGACATCAACAAATGCATTAAACCGAGATCCCAAGAACAAGGTTGACATCCCCAGAACAACATCCATGGCGTCTCCTTCTCCTAGATTAGTTGTTGCAGACAGAGAGAGAGCCCATGCATGCACGCCTACGATCAAAAGGACGGTCAGATCGAGGCTCGATCACTCGCGTGCAGCTCGATCAGCGAACTGAACTAATCATTGCACAGTTCACCGTTCAGTTTTATCGCCACCACCATGGCTGAACTGAACAATGGACAGCTAACCTTTTTCAGAAGCACTAATCAAATGAATATTTTCAGGGTGGTCTCTACTGTTAGTATTCTACCCGTGTACAACCTAATCGAGCGACGTTGTGAGATCATGCATGCAAATGATCACCTCTACAGATGTTCTCAAAAAAACAATCATCAACTTTATTAATGAAAATGATAATCGTGTTTAGAATGGCTACATCCAAAGGGCGCCATGATCGGGTTGTGGCCAACAGCCGTCCGGCTAACGACGGCACAGCTGCTCCGATGGATCCCCGGTGGTGGCGGCGGCGGGCGCCGTTTGGCTAACTGGGAACATGAAAGTATCCTTAGCACATGGCGCCAAGCGAGCAGCATGACATGAACTTGGGCACTGCACTGCACTGCAACTACTGCAAGTGCAAGGTTAGCTAGCTTTGCTTGCTCATGGGTTCCAGCTCAGCGTGAGAGACATCCGAGGTGAGTCCAATAAATAGGCCACATGAGCAGCTAGCTAAGCTAAGCTAACCACTTGATTAATTAATTAATTAATTATGAGCTTAATTATATACTACAATATGATCTCTACACTCCACTGATGGTGCAATCTCCCATGTAAATCCCCCTCCACATTTGCTGTCTCTGATCCATCACCGTTAATTTGTTAGTTTTGCCACTCAATTTGTTTACTTGCTTCCATGGCTAGCTACCCAGTTAGCTCTCTCTCTCTCTCTCACACACACACACCATCTCTCTCTCTCTCTCTCTCTCTCTACAGAATAGAGAGTGGTAGGATGCTGGTTTTGGACTGCTGCTTTCAGCTGCGGATGCCCTTGATTTGAGACAGTCTGTCCCGGAAAGAGCGGCAAAGTGTCATTACCTTAATTACACTACTGTGATTAAAACAAAACCATTGCTGCAATCCTATGGAATGAGAAGGATCCATGCTAGTATAGCAGTAGTAATATATACTCCTAGTATAGCATGCATCTGGCTTTGTGTCACAACATCCACACTTGCTCTTCTTTAGAGAAAAGAGATGCATGGTTTGTTTACTTGTTCAGAAAACGAAGCAGATCATCGGAGACCGGATTACTGACAGCTAATCCGGTCCGTTAACCTAAGCATCCTGTTGTTGGCTTGTTTCACCTTTCATATACTCACGCCGTTCCATCTTTGTCCGAGTAAAACTTTTTAAAGTTTTACTGAGTTTATAGAAAAATGTAGCAGCAGTAACAACACAAAACACATATACTATAAAAATTATATTCAACTTTAGATTTAATGAAACTAATTTGGTGTTATAGATATTGCTATTTTTCTATAAACTTGGACATTGAGGAAGTTTAACTTAAAACAAACTCAAAATGTCTTACAATATGGAATTGATATAACAAATGAATGATCACAAGACAAACAGTAGCATAGAAAACAGACAGATGATAGACTAACTTTGCTTAACTAGGTTCTTGTGTGTGTTCAGATTTCCAATGCATGGAATTGTTGTTGCCAGAAAAGATAAGTAGTACTAGTAATACTGTATTTGCATAGTATTATCTAAAAAAATGTGCATAAATAACAGTACTACTAGTTCTGTTATCTTATTAATTAGGGGGGTAGTAGATGTAGTATGGTGCTAGCTGAACCAGTGGCTGTTAACTTATGCAGAGTACTACACTGAAGAAGCACAGCATTAGCATGGACAGTGGCAGTGATGGCACAAGAATCTTAACTGAAGCACTGCCCCCATCCATCATCAGCTATCAGTAGGAGATATGATCAGTATCATCATCAGAGAGCCCAGAGGAGTGCAGGACAGCACCCTCTACTAGAAAAATCTGGTGGTCACTACCAAAAAGGCAAGGTTGCAGCTGCCCAAATGCCAAGCTTGTGCAGACCAAGATCCCAAGAACAATAAAAGAGACCATGAGAGAGAGAGAGAATAGCACAGACACACACAATAGTCCCAGAGGTACTAGTGTGTGTGCTGCCTGATCATCAGCTGCTACTGACATTACTCACTACTGGCAGAAGGAGAGGGCAGCAGCACTGAAGAATGAAAGGAAGGAAATTATTGAGAGAGATGGAATGGATTAATGAATGAATGAATGGATGGATGGATGGATGAGATGCCATTCATGCATGGGGCTACCCTACCTCTCCCTAGCTAGCTAGAGGCCAAAGGGCACAAGCTCATCCTCCTCTCCTCTCCTATCCAGTACCCTAATTGCTGGTGGCACTGTACCGCCAGTACTCATCCCTTAGCTATATCCATGCACCATACATCCATCACATGTCCAGCACATGAGAGCTGGCTACCTGCCCAACAGCTGTAGCTGCATGTAGTTTTTTTTAGATAATAGAAAGTATTACTTCTAGTATTTGCACCAACTAGGATGCACGCGGCTATATTTGTGGGCACCACGATTTAAACCCTAGTGAGTGAAGTTATGCACTATAATTTCACCACCACACTGTGGTGCTTCCCAGCAGCTGCATGTAGTGGCATGGCATAAACTGATCGATCGATGATATGCTGAACAATCATGAACAATGCCTCTGCAGATCGATACACATTTGTCTACCTAGCTAGTAGCTGATTTTACCAGTGAAAGTGTGTATAATAGGATCAGCAGCTAGAGAAGCTCTGAAACTGCATGCACCAATGTACCAATGGCCGGCGGCAGTGAATGCTAACGATTCAGAAATCAGAATACAACGAAGTAATGCCCAAATGATGAAAACAAGGAAGCTAGGCGTCGTCAGAGATTCAGAACACATGCTGCTGCGCCTAAATGAACGGATCAGAAGTTCAGAACGTGCCAGTTAGGAATCAAGATGGCATGAGAGGTAGCTATATCTGCACACCAATGAATGAACCGCTGCCCTACAGGCTACAGCTCAGGCAGTCAGGCTACGTACGTACTATACGTTTGCCATGGCATGCCATATATATGGTGCATGAGAGAGAGAGAGAGAGAGAGAGAGAGAGAGAGCCATGAATGTGATCGATGGATGGCCACACACAGCTGCTGATCAGCTGCAGAGCTGCAGTACGTACGTACGTATGCTCAAGTGATGCAACCAGCAGCTTTTCTTTTTCCATGGCAGGAGCTACGACGGATCGATGGATCGATGCATCATATCTGCATGCAATCATGCAGTGCAAGCGACGTGATCGAGCAAGTTAAAGCAGCGATCGATCGAGCGAGTTCCTCTGCATTGACAGTAGGATGTACGTAGCTCTGTTGAACAAGCTAAGTGTATATAGGGGAGAGTAGTACAGGGATGAACAGAAGATTCATGTGGGTATAGCCAGGTGAGGTACTCCCATCATTTATGTCCACATATTAATTGCTTTATGTTCGATCAGATCGATCAGCCAAGGACATTGGCAGCTGTTGCCGCTGCAGCAGCAGCAAGCTATCGATCGGCTGGGAGGAGGAGGAAGAGGATCAGAAGGGAGGAGGTGAGAGGTAGGAGAGCACAGGGAACGCAGCTGCAGCTAGAGGTAGCCATCCCATGCTAACGTAGTACGGCGACTGGGGGAGGCGGCACGCAGCACAAGGCGAGCAACGTGACGCGATGCGATGGCGCGCGGCGCCATGATGAGATAGGTAGAGTGAGTACGTAGCGTAGCTAGGTTCGTTACGCTGGCTGGGGGTGGTGCAGTGCTGAATGTCCATGTCCTGGCAGAGCATGCAGCAGGCAGCGGTGGGCGGCGCAGGGAGGGCCTGGTCCCCGGCTTGGTCGTGTCCTTGTCTGCCTAATTAATCACCCCTGCGCCGGATAACCTCATCTACCACACATCAAAAGGTAAAAGCTTAATTTGCACGTCCATAACGTATTAGAATTATACGCTACTTAAAAAAGATTTTTGACAACGCCCTCATTTTCTTTACAGACGGGTCATAATTGGTATCGCCTGTGAAAACGCTGGGGAAGAAGAGGGTGTAGCTGGTCGCCTGCGGAAAGGCGGCCGCCTGCGAAATACGTTTTCGCAGGCTTAGGTGGGCCTCATAGATAGCCACCTACATAGATAGTTTTCGCAGGCGGCCGTCCTATGTGACCCGCCTGTGGAGATAGGTTGCGGCCGTCTGCGAAAACCTATTTACGCAGACGGGCCGGCACCTGTCTGTGTTAATGGATGATTTTCACATACCCTTTTTTACCAGCAATTCGTATGCCCGCCTGCGAAAACCTATTTTGGCCACCTGTGAAGATGATTTTCATAGTGGTGACACATCAAATGCATGCCAGAGATTTCGTAATTGGTAAAACGCGCTATTGGTATCACACAACTTTGCAAAATTTGGTGTAATTTAGTCACGTATGTTGTAAATAGTGTTCACCATACCATTTTAGTGGGGGTTAGCGCCCCTCATGGTATGGCAGTTACCGTGGTAACCATCCAAAACCGCACGAATTTCATCTTCAAAAATTTAAATTCAAAAATTTTAAATCTCACGATAAGGTCACGGTTACCATGTAATATCGTGTGGTAACCACACAGTAAGCCACGATAACCGCGGTACGTTGAAGCTAAAAAGAAAAAATTACGGAAAAAATTATAAAACCTAGTAAAGATTCTAAAAAATTGTAGAAAATTCAGGAAAAAATTATTGATATCTCTAGAAAAACAATGTAATATTGCATAATTTTTTTGCGTAACCCTTGCTGTCTTTTTACACTTAAATAAAGTAAAAATTATATCCCAACCCATCTCTTATTTTTTTAATTTCGATGGAGCTCCAAAATATAAAGTAAACTTTATTATTTTCATAAACTTTTTTCACCATAGTGATCCATAATTCAAGTACTACTTACTAAATTTTTTTTATTTTTTTTTTAAAAATTTAAATTTAGATAGAATTTGTTTAAACCAAACCGCCGGTAACCAATATCGTACACCAATGATTTGAGCGGTAATTGGCGGTTTGGCCAACCCTGGTTGTAAATTGCTCATCTTGTTTTAGGAATATGTAAATCTCACCAAACGTATGCCACACGGGCTGTTTATTGCTGCCAAGATGGACACCATGCTAGCTACCCACGTGGCACAAGTTTGACTAATTGCACTTGCCTTGCAAGTTATGGCACCAACGGGGTATTTTTAGCCTGAGATTTATGTGTAGGTCATTTTAGTCAATCTCAAGATGATACTGAGTTTCATACGCCAACGAGTTCTCCCAGGAGACTAACATAATAATGGAGCATATATGGAGGATGGTTCTGAGGCAATGTATTGGTCTCAAATCCTAATGTGGGGCAAATTAACTATGCTTGCAAACTCATAACATCTTTTGCGGCAAGGGGCTATGTTTGTGCGAGCTTATAGAAACTGCAGTGCAGCTACTCCAGCCTCTAGGATCTTCGCCTCCCCTGAGCAGTCTAGATTCTCACTCCAAATTCTAAGTCCCAGTGGTTATAGAATTCAGAAATGAACTAATAATTAGAAGATGGGATTATCGAGTTTCACCAATTTCTAACCCGCTAATTCTCATTGCAAATTCTAAGTCTCAGTGGCTATACTAGTAATTAGAAGATGGGATTATCCAGTTTCACCAAATTCTCACCAACAAATTCTCATTCCAAATTCTAAGTCTTAGTGGTTATACTAGTAATTAGAAGATGGGATTATCCAGTTTCTCCAAATTCTCACTTAGCTAGTTCTCGGTCTCTAACTCCCCAAACAAGACCATAATGTCTTCCAATATTGTTTTCACGTGCTGTGTGTGTGACAACACACCCATGCTTCTACACTATATCATCTTCGACTATTAATGACAGATTCAATGATAAGTGGCATTTATAGTTTAATGTTGTCATCGACAGTCTAGACTTGAGGGAGCTAGAACTCTCAGGTTGTAAATTCACTTGGGCCAATTCCTTGCCAAATCAAAGGTTTGAAAAGCCAGACAGAGTACTTATGAGTACAGATTGGGAGGAAAAATTCCCACTAGCTACGGTTAGAGCTTTCAACAGGGAGCTCTCGGATCACACACCTTTGTTACTTGATACGGGAGCAGGAACACATAGTGCCAAACAACCATTATTCAAGTTTGAGCTTGGATAGTTGTTAAGGGAGGGTTTCTATGATCTAGTAGCAGAAGTTTGGGGAAAGGAAAATAGAGGAAGGACTAGCATGGAGAGTTGGCAAAATAAAGTTCGTCGACTTAGACAGTTCTTGAGGGGATGGGCGGAAAATACTAGTGGTGCTCTCAAGAAAGAGAAGGCCAGTCTTATTTCAAGGGCATATGAGTTAGATAGAAAAGTGGAAGTTTAATTGTTAACAAAATAGGAGCTAGATCTCAAGAATTTCTTGAAAAAACCGTCTAGCTAACCTGTTAAGGGAAGAAGAGACTAAGTGGTATCAAAGAGCGAAAACTAACTTATTATGGAAGGGATCGGAACACAAAGTACTATCATCTAGTTGCAAATGGCAAATATAGAAAGGCTAGAATCTTTCAGTTGAATCAGGAAGAGGGGGTGGTTAAGGGTGAGGAACAAATTAAGAAATATATCACCAAGTATTATAAAAATCTGTTTGGACCTTTAGATGAAAATAGTTTTTCCTTGATTGAGTCCCAAAAAGAGGATATAGTACAGGTGTCGAGACTAGAAAATGAGGTTCTATCTGAAGGGTTTATAGAGGAGGAGGTAAAAAAAGCGATTTTTTAAATGGTACACAATAAGGCTCCAGGACCTGATGGTTTCCCAGTTGAGTTTTATTAAGTATTCTGGGAGGTCATTAAAGATGACCTTATGGTTCTCTTTAGGGACTTTCATGAACCAAAATTGTCGTTACATAGTCTCCACTTTGGAATCATTACTTTGTTACCGAAACAAAAATAGGCGAGCAGAATTCAACAGTACAAACCCATTTGTCTGTTAAATGTCAATTTTAAAATTTTCACAAAGGTTTTGGCCAATCGAATAACTCTAGTAGCTCAGAAGATCATCAAGCCTTCACAAACGACATTTCTTCCTGGAAAGAACATAATGGAAGGAGTAGTAATTTTGGATGAAACAATTCAGGAGATGCATAGGAAAAAGATGAATGGGGTTATTTTGAAACTAGATTTTGAAAAGGCTTATGACAAAGTAAACTGGAAGTTCCTGCAACAGACCTTAAGAATGAAAGGCTTTTCGTCAACTTGGTGTGAATGGATTGACTTGATTGTGAAGGGCAGAAGCATTGCGGTTAAAGTGAATGATGATATTGGGAATTATTTTTAAACAAAGAAGGGATTGAGGCAAGGAGATCCACTGTCTCCAATCCTCTTTAAGTTGGTGGCAGATATGTTAGCCATTTTACTACAAAGGACTAAGGATAAAGGAAAATTTCAGGGGGTGATTCCTCATTTAGTGGATAATGGTCTCTCAATTTTGCAATACGCCGATGATACTATTCTCTTATGGAACATAATCTTGAGGAAGCCAGAAATCTCAAGCTTGTGCTAAGCACGTTTGAGAAATTATCAGGCTTGAAGATTAACTTTCATAAGAGCGAATTGTTTTGCTTTGGCAAGGCAAAAGATGTAGAGAATGATTATGTTAGTCTATTTGAGTGTGGAACTAGGTCCTATCCATTTAGGTACCTAGGGATTCCAATGCATCACAGGAAATTCTCAAATAAAGATATGGCAGACAATTGAGGAAAGATTCCAAAACAAGTTGAGTAGTTGGAATGGTAAGTCTTTGTCGGTAGGAAGGTTGGTGTTGATAAACTCAATGTTAAGTAGTTTAGCCATGTTTATGTTGTCGTTTTTTGAGGTGCCTAAAGGTATACTCAAGAAGCTTGACTATTTTAGATCAAGATTTTTTTAGCAAAGTGATGAGAACAAGAAAAAGTACAGAATGGCAAAATGGAGTATCTTATGCAAACCAAGAGAATGTGGGGGTCTTGGAATACAAAATTTAGAGATTCAGAACAAGTGTCTTCTTAGTAAATGGTTGTACAAGTTGATTAATGAGGAAGGGATGTGGCAAAGTCTTCTTAGGAGGAAATACTTGAATAAGAAGTCTATTACCTAGGTTGTCAGACAACCAGGGGACTCTCACTTTTGGGCTGCCTTATGGGTGCTAAGGAGTCCTTCTTTAAGTATGGATCCTTTGAGGTTCGAAACAGTAAGCATGTGAGTTTTGGGAGGATTGTTGGGTGGGAAATTCTTCTTTCGACAAGCTTTATCCAGGCTTGTATGTGTTAGCTAGGAATAAAAATGTTAAGGTAGCAGAGGTTTTAGAAAGGGTACCGTTAAATGTTTCTTTTAGAAGAGGCTTAATTGGAGATTGTCGATGTTTTGTACCGGTAATAAGAATATGGGGCTACTCGTGAGACCTAAACTTGATGGATTGCAAAGGAACACGAAACAATTTATACCGGTTCAGGCCCTCGAGATGAGGTAATACCCTACGTCCAGTTGTAGTGTATTGCCTTTGAGGTTTCTCTGCCTCCCCTTATATACCGGGAGACAGGGTTACAGAGTAGGAATCCCAGTCGGACTCCGACCAAGGGATTTTCTTCTAGGAGTACAACGTTCCCGACTAGGAGTATATCCTTCCCTTGTCGTACAAGGTTATGTATGCCGAGTCCTATTGTATCCCTAATTACAAGGTTAGGCCTATCCGTCCGAGTTGCCCAAATACTTCTCATGAGGTACTTGGGGCCCATGGTCTCGACAGAGATAATTTGGAAGCTTGGTATAACCTAGTGGCAAAGATGGTGAATGTTAGACTCTCTGATCAAAATGATGCTTTCATTTGGAAGGCGCACAAGTTTGTAATCTTTTTTGTTAAATCGATGTATAAAGCCCTTATGTACGAGGAAGTGATACCAAGGAAGGATTTTATTTGGAAACTCAGACTTCTATTGAAAATTTTTTCTTTGGTATCTAAAGAAAGGGGCGATTTTGACTAAAGATAACTTGGTGAAAAGATGGAAAGATAGTACTAAGTGTTGTTTTTGTGATTGTTCTGAAACAATAAATCGATGTTTTTTATCGGCAATAATAATATGGGGCTACTCATAAGACCTAAACTTGATGGACTGCAAAGGAACACGAATAATTATACTAGTTCAGGCCCTCGAGATGAGGTAATACCCTACGTCCAGCTGTGATGTATTGCCTTTAAGGTTTCTCTGGTGAGATTTCTTCTTTCGCCCTCAGGGTGCGCCCTGCCTCCTCTTATATACCGGTGGACAAGATTACAGAGTAGGAATCCCAGTCGGACTCCGACCAAGGGATTTCCTTCTAGGAATACAACGTTCCCGACTAGGATTGTATCCTTTCCTTATCGTACAAGGTTATGTATGCCGAGTCCTATTGTATCCTTAATTACAAGGTTAGGCCCATCCTCTGTCCGAGTGGCCTATATGCTTCTCATGAGGTACCCGGGGGCCTATGGCCTCCACAGCAGTCCCTGAGACCTTCATAGTTGAGTCATAACTGATACCGAGTGCTCATCCTCCACGGTGAAGAATTCCTGAGTGCATTGCTCCCGAGTACTCTTTGTCCGAGTGCTTCTTCTCCCGAGTCCTACTTCATGTCAGCTGGCAACGAGGCTATGAAGGGCTTCATAGAAAAATATGAATAATGTGCGCCAAATAGGTGCACCTATTAGATGTAGCCCCTGACTTTGTGCTTAATTGTGAAACAATTAAGCATAAAGTCAAAGATCTTTAACCTTGTAGTCTTTCCCGAGTAGTATACTACACGGCATGTAGACTCCTCAGCATCATGTCAATTAGTATAATTTTTGCTCATGGCAATTGGTGGTTAAGCATGTAATCCGAGTACCACTTCTTGGATTTTAACCCAATGTGTGGTCAGGTGTACTTGAGAGATACCTGTATCCCCAATTTTAATGGAGACCAACTGTCGATCCTTATAAGGATGTATCCTCAATACCTAGTAAATAATGCAGATATCTGAACACATGTGTCCAGCAATTAGGCTGTCATGAAGCATATCTAATTATTTAATCGGTTTCTATAGATAGCATCTACACTATGATTTTAACACAGCTAGCAATCGGCTCTATAGAGCATGCCATTTAGAAACTCATATCTTGCGGCCTAGTATCGATTCAGCTGGCCCAAGCTCACTTATCAGCACAGGCTCTATAAAAGCGGAGAGAAAGAGAAAAGATTCCCTCATCTTCTCTAATCCGCTAATCGTTTCGTCTTCCAGCTTCCGCGCCGAATTTTCGCTCTTTGTCTCGCTAGGGTTTGCCATAGCCAGTGTCTCCCGCTCGAAACTAGCGTGATTCCGCTCCACCGCATCCATCCCAAGCCTTCAATAGCATTTCCCCCAAATCTTATCACTCCCAGCAACGCCGAGAGCTTCGCTCGAGATCCCAGAGATGTCTGCGGAAGATTGGCCTGTTTCGAACTGTGGTTTGACGAAGCTGAAGTACTTGGAGAAGCAACTGATGCTGCAGCGACAAGAAGTCATCCATTGGCGCACCGCCGAAGGGGAATCTATGCCGGCGCCCCGATCTAGTGAGACAGTCGCCTTCACCTCTTTCTTTCATCGTGGTGTCGCTCTTCCCTCTTCGGATTTCTTCCGTCAACTTTTGTCCTTCTATCAACTAGAGTTGGTGAATCTAAATCCCAACTCTATCTGCAAATCTCCATTTTCATCACATTGTGTGAATGTTTTCTGGGGGTTAAGCCCCATTTCAACCTTTTCCAATATTTGTTCCTCATTAAGCCTCAGCCATCTAAAAACAAAGTCCAAGTGATTGGGGGAGCCAGTTTCCAACTCAGGAACGAAATAAAAAAGATCTATCTCCATGTTCCTTTGAAAACCGCCCTCAAGGGCTGGCATAGAGAATGGTTCTATTGCTCCGATCTCGAACCTTCTCTGCCCCCTTTCACTAGCTCTTCTCCGGTGGTCCTGCCCAACTGGTCTTCTGTACCAGACTATGAAGAGATGGGCCAAGTGTATCAACTGATAGAAAAGATTGATCAATTGAAGAGCTCGGGATTAACTGGTCCCTGGGTGGCGAGGTGTTTCTTAAACCGCCGCACCAGGCCCCTGAAGCTGAGAAGCCACTTCAGCTAGGATTACCAGGGCAAAAATGATCCCAGCTGAGAATACCTGGACTTTGACTGATGCGAACAAGGTGACTGACACCTTGCTCAGTTTTTTTGTCAACGGGGTTGTAGAGACAGAAGACGCCGAGCGCGCCACTGCAGCCTATAGCTAGAAAAGGCCTCGGTCACAGGTAATCTTGAAAAGCTAATTTGGAATTGCTATCTATTGGTGATAAACATCTGTGGACATTTGTCTTGAATCGTCCTCCAATGTATGATGTATGTTTTTGAAGTATTTGCAGGATTGTGAGGTGTCGATGCTTTGCACCGGCAATAATATTATGGGGCTACTCGGCGACCTGGAATTCGGTGGATTGCAGAGGAACACAAGAGAATTATACTGGTTCAGGCCCTCGATGTGAGGTAATACCCTACGTCCAGTTGAGGTGTTATTCCTCTGAGGTGGTTTTGCGATCAATGATCTTGCGTGCCCTCATGGGGCGCCCTGCCTCCCTTTATATACTAGGGGACAGGGGTACATGGTAAGGATCCCAGTCGGATACGACCAAGGGATTTTCTTCTTAGAGATAGAATCCTATCCGACTAAGGCTATGTTTCCTTATTATACAAGGCACAGCCTGTCGGGTGCTATCTTATCTCTAATTACATGGTCTGGCCCATCCTCTATCCGAGTGGCCCATGTGCTGGTAATGAGGTACCCGGGGCCCATGGCTCCCACAGTAGCCCCTGAGACCTTCATAGTTGAGTCACAGCTGATGCCGAGTGCTCATCCTCCACGGTGAAGGTTACCCGAGTGCGATGCTCCCGAGTACTCTTTGTCCGAGTAAGTCCTCCCGAGTCCTGCTTCATGTCAGCTGGCAGCGAGGCTATGAAGGGCTTCATGTAGATATATGAATAGTGTGCGCCGAATAGGCGCACCTATTAGGTGTAGCCCCCGACTTTGTGCTTAATTGTGAAGACAATTAAACATAAAGTCAAAGATCTTTAACCTGAAAGTCTTTCCCGAGTAGATTACTACTGGTATATGAGACTCTTCGGTATCATGTCAACCGGAATATAATTTATAGTCTTGCCGAGTAGGAGACTACTCGTATGTAGGACTCTTCGACTTCATGTCAGTAAGAATATGTGTTTATAGTCTTTTCCGAGTGGCGTCCCACCTAGAAGTTAGACTCCTCCGCGTCATGTCAGCGGGAATAGATATTTATAGTCTCTCCCGAGTAGTGCACTACTCGAAAGTTAGACTCTTCAGCGTCATGTCGGCTGGAATAATGTTGCTCATGGCAACTGATGGCCACGCATGTAGGCCGAGTACCACTTTATGAAAATAAATCCATTACGTGGTCAGGTGTACTCGAGAAAGATACCTGCGTCTCCAATTTTAATGAAGACTAGCCTGTGATCCTTGTAAGGATATATCCTCGAGACCTGTGAGATAAGCAGATACCCAAACATATACATTTAGCAATAAGGCTCTCATGAAGCGTATCCGCTTACCTCATCGGTTCCTGTTAGTAGCATCAGCGCTATAATTTCAACTCAGCCTGCAGGCGGCCCACATGGAGCATGCTACTGTAGGAACTCATATCTTGTCGGCCCAATACCGACTGTGCAGGCCTGGGCCCATCTAGTCGGTACAGGCTATAAAAAGATGGGGAGAGAGAAAAAGATTCCGTCGTCTTCCCCAAATCGGCCAATCTCTTCGTCTTCCACCTTCGCGCCTAGCTTTTCGCCTCCTGCCCGGCTAGGGTTAGCAGCAGCTGTTCCCCACCCGGACTCGGGCGATTTCAATCCTCCTCGTTTATTCCAAGCCCCCGATTTGCTTTCCCCCAAATCTCACCACCTCCAGTCATGCCGAAGGCGACGAATCCTGCGGGTGCGCCAGGGAGTTCTTGGCCGATCTCAGATTGTGGCTCGGTGAAGCTGAGACGGCTGGAGAGCGAGCTGAAGTTGCCCAGCCAAGAAGTGATCCGTTGGCGGTCGGCGAGGGATGAGTCGATCCCCAACCCCCGGCCTGGTGAAACGGTAGTTTTCGCCTCTTTCTTTGATCGGGGCTTGTGTCTTCCGTCTTCTGATTTCTTCTGCCGCATCCTTGATTTCTACGGGCTGGAGTTGGTGCATTTAAATCCCAACTCAATCCTTCAGATCTCCATATTCGTTACTCTTTGCGAGTGCTTTCTGGGTGTTGAACCCCATTTCATCCTCTTCCGACACCTGTTCCATGTCAAGCCCCAACCTTCCAAGAGTAATATCAGTGTGATTGGAGGGGCTGGTCTTCAACTGAGGAGCGACGGGAAGAAAACGTATATCGATTTGCCCTTGAAATCTTCTCTGAAGGGCTGGCACAAGGAGTGGTTTTATTGCGCCGATCTGGCTCCTTCCTTGCGCCCGTTTACTGGTATGCCGTCGGCGGTGTTGCCAAGCTGGTCCTCGGAGCCAACCTTTGAAGAACTGGGCCAGGCACATATATTGCTGACGAAGATAGATGACCTCAAGAGGGCCGGCTTGACAGGGCCTTGGGTGGCTCGTCGTTTTCTGACGAGGCGCGTCCAGCCGCTGAAGTTGAGAAGCGCCTTTGGCTGGGCCTTCAAAGGTAAACACGATCCCGACCGAGTGAGCAGCGAGACGGCGGACAAGGGGGCAGTGACTGATACCTTGTTTGGCTACTTCTCCGAAGGGGTGGTTGCCACCGAAGATGATAACCGCCGAGTTGCAGCCTATAGCTTCATCCGGCCGCGGACCAAGGTAACCTTCTACTTTCTTCTGTGGTGAACGCCTGTGGAACGGTGATTGTTCAACCTTGCGTGATGGTATCTCGTCGACTTGCTTGTAGTGGCATGAGGAATTTGATGAAGACTCCCGTCCATTGTCGGCGGTCGCGTCGAAGAAGAGGCCGAGGAGTCCCTCTGCTGCCCAACCCGACTCTAAGAGAGCGGGGAAGAAGCCGATTTTATATCGGGGCGAGGGGGCCATGACAGCACGCGCCGTGAGCTGCAGCTTGAAAATAAAGGACACCACTGCCACAACGCCCACGCGGTCGAGTCCCAGGCTGAGACCGGCAGGTTCGGGCCCAATGTTGTCGTGCTCGGCAGCAGCGCCTTCAAGGGGCCAGCTAGAGCAGAGGCCGCTTGGGGCGAAGGAACCCGAGCCAACCATACCAGAGTCGGGGCCGACTCGAGCTGATACGCCTCTGCCGTCGACGACGCCGACCGGGCCGACTACCGATGCTAGCGCTTCGCCGGGGGGCGGGCCGCCCGGCAGGAAGCTGAGGTTCTCCAAGAGGTGCACTACTCCGGTTCCTCTGTAGTCATTGTATGTTAGAGTAATGTCCTGATGTCTTGCTTCGTCTTGCAGGAAGCGGGCCGATATCGATCTCAAAGAGATTGACCCGTCTGCTCCACTTGATGAGCCTGCCCCAGCCGAGCCAGCGGCGGTGAACACACCTGTTGAGCCGGCGGCCAGCCCGGTTGCTGAGACCGAGGTGGCTCCGACTACAGGGCCGCTGCCGCCACCCGACCGAGAGGTGGCTGTTGAAACTGAGGCCCCAGCCCTCGAGGCGCCGTACGTTGCGGAAGCGGCGAACGGAGCCCCTAAGCCGGTCCCCGAAATCGTAGGGGAATGCGGTGCTGAGGCCAGGACCCCGTCGCCGTCATGGTTATCGTCATCGCCATCGCCGCCACTGCCGCCACCGCCGGAGATCCCGCATCTGCCTCGGATCGAAGCTCCCCCACGTGTGATGCCCCGGACCTTTACGTGGACCACTCGCGACGGTACTGCGAAAAGCTTCAGGCTCGATGAAGTCGTTGCAAGGAGAGAGCGCGAAAGCCTGCTTCGCGCCGCCATCAGCGGGTCCCAAGGGGTCGCGGTATGATTCTTGTAGTAAAGCTCTAGCAATCTTCTTGTTCTGATGTTTGACTCTGTCGTCGGTTTGTTCCTTGTCCCGAGCAGAAGCTCGTCGACCGCAACGAGGCGATGACGGAGATCCTGGTCGAGATGGCTCCCCACCTCGCGGAATTGCAGCAACTCCGGGCATTGAAGGCCGAGATGGAGGCGCGTCACACGAGGAGGGAGGCCTGGCTGAAGAGTGGCGCCGATCAGCTCAGGGCGGAGACATGGGCCCTAGCCGAGAAGATCAGAGGTAAAATCCTCGAGTATATCTTCCCGACTGAACCTTTGATGTATTCATCCAGCCACGTCGATCCCGACTGCCCGGTGGTGTCATGACTGCACGGTTGAGCTCTTGGCTAATCTGTGGTGCAGACCTCGAAGCAGAGTTAAAGACCCGAGCAGAGAGGGAGTCGCAGCTGAAGGAGGCTGAAGAAGCCAAGGCCGAGCTTGAAAGGGTCAAGGCTGACCTAACAAAGGCCAACACCGAGCTTGACCGGGAGAAGTCCGAGTTGGAGAAGGCCGTCGTCAAGCTCGGTAAGGAGAAGGCTGAACTGGAGAAGACCGTGGCCGGGTGGGAGGCCGACTACGAAAGTAAGTCCTCAACCCGACGGTGATCTCAGCCAATCCATTAGTTATCCTGTGTGTAGCCGAATTTGACAAGCTTGCTTGCCGGCCGATCTGGGCAGGCATGAGAGCTAACGTCCGGGCCCAGTACCGGTTCTACACGGAGGAGATAAGGTTGATCAGGGAGTCACGGGAGGCCCTCGTCGGGTCCGTGAAAGGGCTCCTTGACCTTGTAGATCCCCGCCCAGTGGGAACCAGCTGTAGCAGAATTCCTCAGATAATGGGGCGTCTCGAGGACGCGCCGAGTGCCTTGAAAAGGTACTCGGACGAGCGGGTTGCCGCCGGCGTGGCCCAGACCCTAGCAATGACCAAGTCCATCTACCCGAGGGCGGACATTGAGGCCATCGGGGAGGGATTTTCCGAAGAGACGACGCCCGAGGAAGCGCTGGAGCTGATCGCACAGGCGAAGCCGACTGCTGAAGTGATTACCCGAGACCTGGGTCTGTAAAGGCAATACATTATGTAGTCGGTATGTATATAAGCTTTTATACATGGTCATGTGTAAATATGTGTGTCGTGCCGCCAAGCTTATCACTCAGTTGTCATTAGCTTTACCCGACCGTGTAGCATGCACCGAGTTAGTCCGATAGAACTTGATAAAAAGCGTTCGGAGTAAGATGCTATACTCGGGCGAACGCATCAGTCGTGGCAAGGCTTCGTAACCGGGGTGAGATAAGCTTGTATGTTATTGACAGAACACATATATACATGCAGCCCCCGACTCACTACTCGGTTGAAACAAGCGGCGTAGTGAGTCAGAAAAACTGTACACATGGAAAATATAAAACTCAGGTATAGAAAGGACGTAGCTGTTCTATGTTCCATGAGTTGGTGATGAGGACGCCGTCTTTGGTCTTCAGTCGGTAGGCGCCTGGCCGCGTGACCTCGGCTATAATGAACGGCCCTTCCCAGATGGGGGATAATTTGTGCCTGTCCTTGGTGGTTTGTATCTTCCTTAGAACGAGATCCCCGACCAAAAAGGCGCGGCCACGGACATTGCGATTGTGGTAACGACGCAGGCCTTGAAGATACCTTGCCGACTGGATTGTTGCGGCGTCTCTTGCTTCTTCGAGCTGATCTAATTCGATCAGTCGGGTGTTGTTGGAGTCGTCTTCGGAGTAAGCCTGGACTCGCGGAGAGCCGAACTGTATCTCTGTCGGTAGCATGGCCTCGGTACCGTAGACCAGGAAGAAAGGGGATTGCCCTGTTGACCGACTAACTGTGGTTCTGAGAGACCAGAGAACGGATGGGAGTTCTTGTACCCACCGACCCGCATATGGTTGTAGTCGGTCGAATATCCTGGCCTTGATGCCTTGCAAGACCATACCGTTGGCTCGCTCAACCTGCCCGTTGCTCCGCGGGTGTGCCACAGATGCATAGCAGATCTTGATGCCGAAATCGTCGCAGAAATCTTGGAATAGGCCCGCCGCGAACTGAGTACCATTGTCGGTGATGATGCGGTTAGGGACTCCGAACCGGTATAATATACTCATGATGAAGTCCTTTGCTCGTGTCGCTGTAATTGTTGCGACGGGTTTAGCCTCAATCCACTAGGTGAACTTATCCACCGCGACGAATAAATGTGTGAACCCCCCTGGCGCTTTCTTGAAGGGCCCGACCATGTCGAGCCCCCATACTGCGAATGGCCAAGAGATAGGGATAGTTTGAAGTTCCTGGGCTGGGAGATTTGTTTGCCTTGCGAAGAACTGGCAACCTTCACACTTGCGAACGATGTCTTTGGCGTCTGTGACTGCTGTGGGCCAGAAGAATCCCTGCCGATAGGCCTTTCCGACTAACGTCCTGGATGCAGCGTGATTGCCATATATGCCCGAGTGGATTGAATGCAGGATCTGCTTGCCTTCCTCGGTGGTGACGCAACGCATGAGGACGCCGGATGCGCTCCTTCGGTACAGGTCTTCTCCGACTAGCAGGAAGCTTTTGCTCCGACGCTTGACCTGCTCGGCTTGACTGCGATCTTCTGGGAGTTCATCATCCAGAAGGAATTTGACAACAGGACTCCTCCAGTCTTGACATATGTGCAGCACTTCGTCGGTAGCCGGGGTAGGCTCGCCTCCCGACTGCTCTTGTGCCGGTTTCTTCTTGACTGATGACTCCATAAGTTGCTCGACGAAGATTCCAGTCGGGACTGCTTCTCGTTTGGATCCCATGTTTGCCAGCTCATCCGCCGCGTCGTTGTATTGGCGGAGGACGTGTGTGATTTCCAGCCCGTCGAACTTATTTTCCAGCTTGCGGACCTCCTGACAGTATGCCACCATTGTATCGTCGAGACAGGTCCAGTCTTTCATGACTTGGTTTACCACGAGTTGGGAATCTCCGCGCACAACCAGTCGACGTATGCCGAGTGATATGGCGATGCGGAGCCCGTGAACGAGTGCCTCGTACTCGGCGACGTTGTGGGAAGCCGGGAAGTGGATTTGTAGAACGTACTTCAGTTTTTCGCCAGTGGGGGATGTCAATATGACTTCAGCCCCGGCGCCACCGATCCGTAGGGAACCGTCGAAGTACATTGTCCAGTGCTCTAGCTTTGCTGTTGGTATTGGGAGTTGAACTTCTGTCCACTCGGCCACGAAGTCGGCTAGAGCTTGAGATTTGATAGCTGTCCGTGGCTGGAAGGTGATGTCGAACGCCATCAGCTCGAGTGCCCATTTAGCGATCCGGCCAGTGGCCTCGCGATTATGAAGGACATCCCCGAGTGAAAACGCTGTGACCACCGTGACTTGATGTGCTTGAAAGTAGTGCACCAGCTTTCGGACTGTGATGAGTAGGCCGTATAGCAACTTCTGGACCTGCGGGTATCTCGTTTTGGAGTCGGCAAGGACCTCGCTGACAAAATAGATTGGCCATTGTGTTTTCTGAATATGACCCTGTTCGGATCGCTCCACTACCAGCACCGTGCTGACTACGTGAGTGGTTGCCGCCAGGTATAGCATTAGCGGTTCCTGGGGTAAGGGTGATGCCAACACGGGAGGTGACGTGAGGAACTGTTTGAAGTCTTCGAAGGCTTGTTGGGCTTCCGGAGTCCATTTGAAGGTGTCCGCCTTTTTGAGGAGCTTGAAGAAAGGCATGCCCCGTTCGCCCAGTCGGGAGATAAACCGGCTGAGTGCCGCCATGCAACCTGTCAACTTCTGGACGTCTTTGAGGTTGGTCGGGGGCGCCATGTTCCTGATGGCGTTAACTTTCTCCGGGTTGGCCTCGATGCCGCGATGCGAGACGATGAAGCCGAGTAACTTTCCAGACGGCACTCCGAAGGTGCACTTTTCCGGGTTCAACTTCATCTTGAATCTTCGGAGGTTTTGGAAGGTTTCTTCCAAGTCGGCAATGAGATCTTCTCTGGACTTAGTCTTGATCACCACGTCGTCGACGTAGGCTTCCACGTTGCGCCCAATCTGAGTGTGCAGACAGCGCTGAATAGCCCGTTGGTAGGTTGCGCCCGCATTTTTCAGACCGAACGGCATTGTGATATAGCAATACGCTCCAAACGGCGTGATGAAAGATGTTTTCAAACAGTCTTGTTCCCTCAGGCTAATTTGATGATATCCCGAGTAGCAGTCGAGAAAGCTAAGTAGGTCGCACCCCGCCGTGGAGTCAACCACCTGATCTATCCTGGGAAGACCAAATGGGTCCTTGGGGCACGCTTTGTTGAGGTCGGTGTAGTCGACGCACATGCGCCATTGTTAACGCCAAAATTTGGTAAGGACCTATATCAGATTCGGTCAAGAGGACGGTTGCAGTCGGATAATGGAAATTGATCCAAGAAGCAGACCGAGTCCGAGAAGGAGCCGTGAAGACCACGCGTGGCAGTTAATTACTATAGTTATTAGGAAAAGGTTTATCTCTTTTAGGAAACCTGACCTCGTGTCCGGTCAGGCCTTGTTAGCGTTTTCTGTTATAGATAGGAAATCATATACCGTGTCCTATAAGGACTCATGTAACTCGGGGTATATATACGTATGCCCGGGGACCTTGTAATTATCAACCACAGATCAATACAAAATTCGGCGCATCGCCACCCTTTCGACGGGATCCTGCTTCTCGAGCCGGGCTGCATCGGTTAGGTCCGAACTCCTGCGAGAGGGTAAGTCTCGTCACCCCGGCTACCAATCGGCTAGAACTTCCTCGGTTAGGTCCGATATTCTAGTCGGTTTATGGTAGTCGGCTTACCACGATATATTTACTTTATCTATGGCTGCATCAGTTCAGTTTGACCTCATAGATTGATTAGGTATATCACATCACGCGTGCATAGATCGTATCGGCTTACTAGGAGCGATTTATCATCGGTTCGTGCTGCATCGGTTGGGTCCGACCTACTGAACCGCTAGTGATAAGTCGATCCTGCTGGGCCGATGCGTTGTGTGCAGGCGTTTTATCGGAGTGCATAGCCGGTAAGTTATTTTCATCACGGTCGCATCATATCTATCGACCTATTGAGGCATTGTTATTATTGTCGGTCTGTGCTGCAACGGTTGGGTCCGATCTACTAGACTGACGATAATAGCTTTACTCTTGATGAGCCGATGGTGTTGTGTGATGGTGTTATCGGAGTGCTTAGCCGATAAGTTATCTGTTAGAGCCGATTACATTTTATTGTTTATCCTATGCTCGCTCCATTCTGTAGTCGGCTAGCTTATCAATTATTTGTCATTTATGTTATTGCATACTTTATTATGTGTTCTTGCCTGTATTATTGTTACAATCGGCTAAGGACTAGCCGATGGGTCTATTCTGCCGATCCAAGTACAAGTACAATCAGGTTCCCGGGCACGACCCCAGGTGAGGGCCCGGGCATGAGCCCGGGTAAGGACCAGTGTATGGACCCGGATAGCAGACGAAGATATCGGGAGCCGATATAAGCAAGGGCCCGGGTGCAGGCACACCTTCATAACAACACCAGTAACACTAGATCGTGATCAGCTAGGATCTATTTGATTTATTTATGCATTATACTTACTTATTTTATCTAGCTTATAGCCGGTTTTTGAATATCCCTTCGATGATCGGCTAGCATGATATTTGTTTATTATTACGTTATTGCTCTTGCCGTCATCGGCCTTAAGTCGATGTATAAGTGCTACAGTGTGCATCGGCCATCGGCTGATGAAACGAGTCTAGATCGGCTTCCAGCCGATTGGCTCATTGATCTAACATTTTCCTCCTTGTCAATTACAGGGTCAAATTGACTAGCACGCCTACGAACCTCAAACTTTAGGACCTGCACTGGAGTGAAGCAAATCTCCCAGGCCTTCGCGTGTCAACCCGACGCCGGACGGCCCCCGGCGGGTTTTCGGCGTCAACACGCTTTTGGCACGCCTGGTGGGACCAAAACGAAGTTTCAACCCAAAGTCTTGACACAACAAAGAAAAGTTCAGTAATCAGATCTGCAACATGACCGGGAAGGAAATCAAGACAGACGGCATAATTCCGGTCAGCATGGAAGATTTGACCGAAGAGCAAAAACAGCAGGTTGAGCAGACTATGGCCAATTTCCAGAAGCTTTGCTTGGAGTCTTTCAGCATGACAAGGCAAGGGCCGATTCAGAAGACGCAGTTTCCAAAACCAGTCCTGGTAGGAGAATCGAGCCGCACACAACCCGAGAGTCCACCAATCAAGCCTTTGCAGGAGATGGTTAATGAGGCTGTTCACCATGCACTCATCAATCAGTCGGGAGTCTTGGTAAACACACTGCATAATCTCATCAAGAAGACTGTTGATGGATCAATTGCCCAGGAACCAACTCGGGGTCCTGTTTTTCTCCCGCCAAAGGTTGAACCAACTCAGATTGCTTACAACATCAACAGAGATATACCAGAGCATATGTTTACACAGAACCAGGCTGGGGGGCAACAAGATGTTCCTGCTGGGTACCATCGGACTGCCTACTATGGAGGATATCAGCAGAATTATCTAGGAGGCGGAGCCGATCCAGGTACCTACCAGAGGGAGTATCACAGACAGAATCGGCAACCAACCCCGCCGATACAGTATCAGCAGTATCAACAGGAGAATGCAAGAGAAGAAGACTTATCGGCACGGGTTGAGGAGATAGTAAGGGAGCAGTTCGGGATCAAGCCCAAGGAACAAGCGTTCATGTATCGGCACCCATATCCTGAGTGGTTTGACAGGGTTCCGTTACCACACCGATACAGGGTCCCGGATTTCTCTAAGTTTTCAGGGTAGGACAACACGTCTACAGTAGAACATATCAGCCGATTCCTGGCACAGTGCGGGGAGGCGTCGGCTGAAGAAGCTTTGAGGGTTAGGTTTTTCCCCCTATCATTATCAGGATCGGCTTTTACGTGGTTTTCTTCATTATCACCGAATTCTGTTCGGGGGTGGGCCGATCTGGAGAAACAGTTTCACAAATATTTCTTCGCCGGAATTCATGAGTTGAGACTGTCAGATCTGACATTGGTTAAGCAACGACCAGATGAAACAGTACCGGAGTACGTTCAACGATTTCGAGATATCAGGAACCGATGTTATAGTTTGAACCTGAGCGATGGGCATCTGGCTGATTTGGCTTTCCAGGGTCTTTTGGCGCCGATCAAGGAGAGGTTTTCTTCACAAGAGTTTGAGTCCTTGGCGCACCTGGTGCAAAGGGTATCGGCTCATGAAAGCCGATTTCAAGAGGCAAAAAGGGACAAATACCAGAGGAGAGTTGCTCAAGTTCAAGTTTACTCATCGGGCTCAGATAATGAGGAATCCGATGCTGAGGTGGGATTGGCGGAGTGGGCCAGGAACAAGAAGTCAGTGTTGTGCCCATGGGTCAAGGATCTTGGCAAGGAGGAGCGGTATGATTTTGATGTCAGTAAAGCCGACAAGATCTTTGATTTGCTGTTGCAGGAAAAGCAAATACAACTGCCGCCAAATCACGTGATTCCATCAGCTGAAGAACTGAAGAAGAAGAGATATTGCAAATGGCATAATACTATATCACATCATACTAATGAGTGCAAGGTTTTTCGGCAACAAATTCAGTTGGCTGTCGAACAAGGGCGAATCAAATTTGAAGACAAGAAGCCGATGAAGATAGACGGGCACCTTTCCCTATAAACATGGTTTTATGCGGGATCGTCATCAAGGGCCCAAACCGATGAAGGAAGGCGTCAGAATAAGTCAAGGATTACTTCATCGGGTATGATAGAGAAATACTCAAGGTACGAGGAACGAAGGGATGAGCCAGAAAGATATAATCCACACTGGGATTGCCCGTTCTTCCGATTTTGCTGGGATCAAGGAATGAGACTGCCATCAGTGAAAAACTGCCCCGAGTGCAATAGTACAGGGGATCGGCATGATCGCCAGCAGGAGTTTTCGCGAGATCGGTCGCTTGGAAAAAGAGCATCGGTTTATAGCCGATTAGGGCCGATCCATGAAGAATTCTTTGAAGAGGATCAAGAGGAAGTATATGAAGGACAAGTTCAGAATCCTCAATGGTGTCCTAGTGGCATATTCACGAAGAATCAGAAGAGAAGGGCACAACGGCTACGACACCGAGAGCAGCAAGAGGAACAGAGACAGGACCAAGAGGAAGCCGATCATTGTCATAAGAGAACCAGGCAAGTATGGCGCGTGAAGGAAAGGGACGACGAAGATCAGTCGGCTCCAGTAAATATGGTGTTCTTTTTGCCTCGGGAGTATAAAGCGCTTTTATCAGATGAAGAAGGCGATGAGGAGTTGTTCGCTCAACTGACATTGCAACCTGATCAAGCTACATTTGATAAACCTGAAGAATCAGAGCATCGGCACCTAAAACCGTTATACATCAAGGGCTACGTAAATGGGAAGCCGATGACAAAGATGCTGGTTGATGGAGGAGCGGCTGTTAACCTCATGCCTCATGCTACATTCCGGAAATTGGGGAAGACTACCGAAGACCTGATCAAGACAAATATGGTGCTAAAGGACTTCGGTGGGAATTCATCTGAAGCGAAAGGCGTATTGAACGTGGAGTTGACAGTAGGGAATAAAACATTACCCACCACGTTTTTCGTCATTGACGGAAAGGGGTCGTACAGTTTGCTTCTCGGCAGGGATTGGATTCATGCGAACTGTTGTGTACCTTCGACGATGCATCAGTATTTGATACAATGGCAGGGAGATCAAGTCGAGGTGGTTTTAGCAGATCGGTCAACCAATATTGCGATGACCGATCTACCAGTCTGGGAAGCCGATGGTGTTGATTGCTTGTCTGGAAAAATATGGGAAGGAGATTATCTCAAAGTTACCAGCCAAGGGATACAGCCGATTCAGCAAGTCGGCTCAGAATTATTGCTCTGATGGGCTCTATCGAAGACTTCGAAGGGAAACTGGGGCAAGGATTTACGTCGGCCGATGATTTAGAGGGGATCGATATTGGACCAGGAGATAGACCAAGGCCGACGTACATAAGCAAAAAATTAGATCCTAAGCTACGAGAGGAATTGATAAAATTGCTGAAAGAGTATCGGGATTGTTTCGCCTGGGAATACCATGAGATGCCAGGTTTAAGCCGATCAATTGTTGAACATCGGCTGCCCATTAAACCAGGATATCGGCCATTCAAGCAGGCTCCAAGAAGATTCAAGGCAGAGTTGCATGAGCCGATCAAAGCGGAGATCACAAGGTTGTATGATGCCAAGTTTATAAGGCCATGCCGATATGCTGAATGGGTTTCTAATATCGTCCCGGTGGAGAAGAAAAACGGAAAATTAAGGATATGTATCGATTTCCGGGATCTGAATAAAGCTACCCCCAAGGATGAGTACCCAATGCCGATAGCGGATTTATTAGTGGATGCGGCATCAGGTCACAAGATTATTAGCTTCATGGACGGCAATGCAGGATACAATCAGATTTTTATGGCTGAAGAAGATATACACAAGACTGCGTTTCGATGTCCTGGAGCTATCGGCTTGTATGAGTGGGTAGTAATGACTTTTGGATTAAAGAGTGCCGGTGCAACGTATCAAAGAGCGATGAATTATATATTTCATGATCTCATCGGCTTGTTGGTAGAAATCTACATTGATGATGTGGTGGTTAAGTCTAAAAGTGAGGAAAGCCATATAGCCGATTTACGAAGAGTGCTGGAGAGGGCCAAGAAATATGGACTAAGGATGAATCCCAATAAGTGCGCTTTTGGTGTATCGGCTGGGCAATTTTTGGGTTTTATGGTTCATGAGCGAGGGATTGAAGTTAGTCAGCGAAGTATCAGAGCCATTAAGACTACAGAGCCACCAAGCAATAAGACAGAGTTGCAATCATTGATCGGTAAAGTAAATTTCGTGAGAAGATTTATATCAAATTTGTCAGGGAGAATTGAATCTTTCACTCCGTTGTTGAAGTTGAAAGTCGATCAAGAGTTTGTGTGGGGAGCAGCGCAGCAGAAGGCGTTTGATGAGATCAAGAACTATTTGAGTTCCCCGCCTATTTTGATTCCGCCGCAGAAAGGAGTGCCGTTCAGGTTATACTTGTCGGCCGATGAGAAATCCATCGGGTCTGTTTTGATTCAAGAGTTTGAAGGCAAAGAGCGAGTTGTGTTTTATTTAAGCAGAAGACTTTTGGATGCTGAAACGAGATATCCTGCGGTGGAGAAATTATGCTTGTGCTTTTATTTCTCATGTACGAGGTTAAGGCATTATATACTATCGGCCGAGTGTACAGTGGTTTGCCAGGCCGATGTTGTCAAATATATGTTGTCGGCTCCAGTTTTGAAAGGGTGAGTTGGCAAGTGGATTTTTGCTTTGACGGAGTTCGACTTAAGGTATGAATCGGCTAAAGCAGTTAAGGGGCAGGCGGTGGCCGATTTTGTTGTACAACACAGAGGAGCTCACGTGGATTATGTGGAACCGATCCCATGGACTTTGTTTTTCGATGGATCGGTTTGCAGACATGGATCTGGTATCGGTTTGGTTATTGTGTCGCCTCGGGGGGCAAGTTTTGAGTTTGCTTTTACAATCAAGCCTTATCGGACTAACAATCAAGCAGAATACGAGGCGGTGCTGAAAGGGCTTCAATTATTGAAGGAGATAGGAGCTAATATCATAGAAATTATTGGTGATTCTTTGTTGGTGATCAAGCAGTTGTCTGGAGAATATGAATGCAGGGATGATGTTTTGAGATCATATTACGAGAAGTGTACAGATTTGATGAAGGATTTCAAGATGGTGTCAATGGATCATATTCCTAGAGAGCAGAACGTGGAGGCCAATGATCTCGCGCAGGTCGCTTCTGGTTATCGGCTTAACAGACAGATTGAGGTTGAGATAGCCGATAACGATATACAAGACAAGGCCGATGACTGGAGGCAGGAGATAATTGATTACTTGCAAAATCCATCGCAATCGGTTTCTAGGAAACTTCGGTATAAAGCCACTAAGTATGTGTTGCTTGATGGGGAATTATATTATCGGACTTTTGAGGGAGTTCTACTTAAGTGCCTGAGTTTAGAAGAAGCCAAGGTGGTTATGTGCGAGGTGCATGAAGGCGTTTGTGGGGCTCATCGATCGGCTCATAAGATGAAGTGGTTATTGAGAAGAGTGGGATATTTTTGGCCGACGATGCTGGAAGATTGCTTCAGGTATTATAAAGGATGTCAAGATTGTCAGAAGTTTGGAAATATACAGCGAGCACCAGCATCGGCTATGAGTCCTATCATCAAGCCGTGGCCGTTCAGAGGATGGGGAATTGATATGATCGGCCAGGTTTATCCTCCATCAAGTAAAGGGCATAAATTCATATTGGCGGCGACAGATTATTTCACCAAGTGGGTAGAAGCGATTCCTTTGAAGAAAGTCACATCCAAGGAGGCGATCGAGTTTGTGAAGGAACACATAATTTATCGGTTTGGAATTCCTCAGACAATAACTACTGATCAGGGATCTATCTTCGTATCTGATGAGTTTCAACAGTTTGCTGCCAGTATGGGGATCAAGTTATTAAATTCATCTCCTTATTATGCTCAAGCTAATGGACAGGCAGAGGCCTCTAATAAGAGTTTGATCAAATTGATTAAGCGGAAGATTGATGAGCAACCACGGCGATGGCATACTACATTGGCCGATTCACTATGGGCCTATCGGATGGCATGTCATGGGTCTACTCGGGTGCCACCATATCAGTTAGTATATGGACATGAGGCAGTTTTACCGTGGGAGACTAACATCGGCTCTAGGAGAATTTCTTTGCAGAATCAGTTGACGGCCGATGATTATTATAATTTGATGACAGATGAACTTGAAGATTTGGCTCAGAATCGGTTAAGAGCGTTGGAAAGGATCAAGGAAAATAAGGCTAGGGTAGCACGGCATTACAATAAAAAGGTGGTGAATAAGTCGTTTGCTGAGGGAGATCTTGTGTGGAAGTTGATTTTGCCGATCGGGTCCAGAGACAATAAGTTCGGGAAGTGGTCGCCTAATTGGGAAGGGCCCTATCAGATTAATTGTTGTGTGCCTGGTAGCGCATATATATTAGAAGATCTTGATGGGACAAAGTTTGCTAAAGCGCTTAACGGAAAATATCTCAAGAAGTACTATCCCAGCGTTTGGATTGGTTCTTAGATCGGTTTAAGTGCAGCCGAGTTCTAAGCAGTTTGGAAAGCCGGTGTTTTTCCACATCGCCTAAAGACAGCCGATATCAATTGGTATCGCCTTTAGATCAAACAAGCAAAAATATTATCAAGGTTGAAAGAGATAAGTAGCAGAGCCGATCAGATCATATGACAGCAGAAGGGTGATCGGCATGTTCCAGGAAATCGTCGGTTACAAAAGTTTAAGATTTACAAGAATTTTTGGATCACTTCAATTGCGCGTAGGCGGATCTGATCAATCTCATTGATAGCACGGATGTCATCCTCATCAGACCCCGGGATGGTCTTCAGGTTCTTGCGCCGATGAATGACTTGACGTACTATCGCTACGACCTTGGCCTCTTGGTCCTGGACAGCTTGCGGTAGGCCGATTAGTTGGGATTCTGTTGCTGTGAGGTCTTTGCGAACTTTTTCAAGTTCTGCCAGCAAATCGGCCTCCTTTTTCTTCAGCTAGTCTAACTTGGGTTGGAGCTCTTGGGGGGCAGCGGCCATATCATCGAGCTTTTTCTTCTCTGCTTGGGCTAATAGTCGATCGGCTTGGATGTCTTCGGTGGTCTTCTGTTGGTCGGCGCGATCGGCTATGCGCTGTCTAAGCTTGATGAGTTTGAATCTATGAGATTCCAAGTATGCTGCGGGGGTCAAGGCATCAACAAGTTCTTCGGGCAGGTGGTGTTCAATGTCTGCAAATCTTGCCCGGATTGGCCCACAGTCTTCTACCAGTGCGTCGATCGGATTTTCCAGCCGACTGATGATGCTCGTTAAGAACTCGCGCACATCGGCTGAGAATGATGGTTTGGAGACCGCACTGGTGGCTGTAGCTTCTTCTACTTCTAGGTACTTGCCAATGTCAAAGGAGAACAGATCGGCTAAGGACTGCAAAATTGGCATCGGTAAAGGAATCAGTAAAAAAGTTAAGAGCGGAGTATGGACATAAAAGAATTACCTGAGGAAGGACATCGGTAGCTTGCGCGACATCGGCTTCAGGGGGATGAGTGGGCTGTTCTTCGAGGGGACCGATGTCAGCCGATGGAGTAGGGACAGTATCATCAGCGACCAGAGGACTTGGTGCTGAGAGGGGAGCAGCTGGAGAAGTCATCGGCTCAACGCTTGGAGGGACGTCAGAGAGATGGTGAGGTTCTGGGGCTGATGACTCAAGCTGAAAAGGAATTTGGTGAGAAAAATGAGGAAGTGGATAATAATAATAGTAAGGCTTGGCGCATACCTGAGGGGACGAAGGAGCCGATGTGGTCTGGGGAGAAGATGGCATCATGGCAGCGACATCGGCATCGGTCTTCTGTTTCTTCAAGGAGGGGCGATGCGCTAACTTTTTACGTTTTTGTTCCATCGGCCGAGGCGCCTTGAGAAGAGCCGATGGAGGTGGAGCATCACGCCCTAAGTTTGGGGTGGTTGATGGAGGCTGATACTGGATCGGTCGACCGCTGTTGCTTGTTCTTGGGGGTTCGACGCTGGCGGCCTGCAAGATTAGAGGTGAGAGTTGGTTGAAGAAGGCGATTAAAGCTTGCAGGTGTTACCTCGTCTTCGGATTCAACGTAGTCGGCGTCCAGACGGGAACAGTAATAGGTGGGTGCTAAGCAGAACAGATGTTTCTTCCATTCTGACCACCATCGGACAAAGAGCTTGGTGTTGGCAGTACAGATGAACACCTCGGTGGCGGCGCCTAGCAGGAGGGAATCTGTCAAAGACCGCAGCCGATCATATTCCAGGGCGCTGCTGACCGTGCCCCGGGCTTGGAGTTTGTCAATGAAGAATAGGCCTATCGGGAGCTGACCAAGGCCAAATTGGCGAGAGCCGATTGATGGATGATAGAACTCATACGATGGCTGAGTTCGGCCCAGAGAAAAGCCGGTTGGCAGCAGACAAGGGCTGATAGCCGATAGGAATATAGCTTTAGACTCGTCATCGTTCAGAGCTTTGAGTGGGTCAAAATTAGAAGGCATCTCGAATGATGATGCGTTATTGTACGCAAACCAAAGAGTGGCATCCCTGGTAAAGCCGTAATAAAACCCCTTGAACCACTGACTAACTTCAGCGGGGGTTATCTTGCCGCCAGAAAGTGCCGATGCAGCTTCGCCCATAGAGATGCATCGGCGGTAAATAGGGTCTTGATCTTCTGGGTAATCGGCCGGGAAGGATTGCTTGAGGAGAGAAGTTTCTGGGATAGCCTTGGAGGTATAAATATTGAGCCAGAGCTGAACAAACCACCAAGGACCCCCAATGTGGCCGACGGGCTGGCCAGCCGATAGCTTAGTTGCCACCTGGTGAAGTAGCTGGTAGGTGGCGCCAAGGAGATAGTGCCCCAACGGAATTTGTTTCCTATCGGCCAAGCACTCGGCCAGGCATTGCATATTGGTCGTCGGGCCGAGGGTTGCACCACCAAAGACGAACCGTTCCAGCCACAAGTTCAGAAAAGCGACATGCTCCCGATCATCAACCGGTCCAGTTCCTTTGTTGTGGAGAGATATATACCTGGACCAGCCGCCGATGTTTTTTGTTTGGAGCCGGTGAGCAGGCTTGAACCGGAGTTTGAAGGGGTTGATGTAGCTTGTCGTATCCAGGCAGGTGAGCATGGTCACGTCCAGCAAAGTGGGGGTCATCGGCCCATGCCCGAACATGAAAGCATTAAGAGCATCAGACCAGTAGTATGAGGCCGATGCAAGTAGGGACTCGTTCCTTTCCATATCAGCCAGGGAGAGATTGATGCAGTGGCCGATGTGAGATTCTTCCCAATAGGTCCTCTTTACAGCCGATACTCTGAGGTACCAATCTCTCCACCCGGACAGCTTACTCGGCCATGATCTGAAGCTGTTGGTCCAGTCACTGACCAGCATAGTCGAGTTCTTGAAGGGAACGCGTTGGGTTTCGGCGACGATGAAATCGGTGGGATCTTCGCTGCCCATGGGGCCATGATAGAAAAAACTGGGATAATCGGCGGCCGGAATCAAGATCTGGGCTCTAAGATGCTACAGTAAACAAGAACACGACGAAGAACAGGTGAAGAGCATAGCAGATCGGGTTCGTATAGATTGCAGATTGGGGGAAAATAATCGGGTGAGAAGATTACCTCAGGAACCGCAGATGCCGATGCCATCGCGGAAATAGGAGAAGTTGCAGGGATCGACGACCGGAGAGAAAGGTTGCAATGATTCGTCTGGATTTGCTAGAGCTTGGTGAGGATGTGGAAGATGAAGCGGTGGTGCTCTGGTGATGTGAAAGCATAAAAAAAGCAAGAAGACGAAGCGTTTTTATAGAGGTATGACAGCCGAGCGGGAATCGAGGCCGTTGGCACTGTTTCAAATATTTATGGCAAGTGGGCTATCTTGGGCCGCCTCGGTATGGGAGAAATCTAGAGGCCCAAAGTTGGAAGAATTTCGAAATCCTACAGGAGAACTCCGAAATTGGGGGGCATGTGTTAACGCCAAAATTTGGTAAGGACCTGTATCAGATTCGGTCAAGAGGACGGTTGCAGTCGGATAATGGAAATTGATCCAAGAAGCAGACCGAGTCTGAGAAGGAGCCGTGAAGACCGCGCGTGGCAGTTAATTACTATAGTTATTAGGAAAAGGTTTATCTCTTTTAGGAAACCTGACCTCGTGTTCGGTCAGGCCTTGTTAGCGTTTTCTGTTATAGATAGGAAATCATATACCGTGTCCTATAAGGACTCATGTAACTCGGGGTATATATACGTATGCCCGGGGACCTTGTAATTATCAACCACAGATCAATACAAAATTCGGCGCATCGCCACCCTTTCGACGGGATCCTGCTTCTCGAGCCGGGCTGCATCGGTTAGGTCCGAACTCCTGCGAGAGGGTAAGTCTCGTCACCCCGGCTACCAATCGGCTAGAACTTCCTCGGTTAGGTCCGATATTCTAGTCGGTTTATGGTAGTCGGCTTACCACGATATATTTACTTTATCTATGGCTGCATCAGTTCAGTTTGACCTCATAGATTGATTAGGTATATCACATCACGCGTGCATAGATCGTATCGGCTTACTAGGAGCGATTTATCATCGGTTCGTGCTGCATCGGTTGGGTCCGACATACTGAACCGCTAGTGATAAGTCGATCCTGCTGGGCCGATGCGTTGTGTGCAGGCGTTTTATCGGAGTGCATAGCCGGTAAGTTATTTTCATCACGGTCGCATCATATCTATCGACCTATTGAGGCATTGTTATTATTGTCGGTCTGTGCTGCAACGGTTGGGTCCGATCTACTAGACTGACGATAATAGCTTTACTCTTGATGAGCCGATGGTGTTGTGTGATGGTGTTATCGGAGTGCTTAGCCGATAAGTTATCTGTTAGAGCCGATTACATTTATTCATTGTTTTATCCTATGCTCGCTCCATTCTGTAGTCGGCTAGCTTATCAATTATTTGTCATTTATGTTATTGCATACTTTATTATGTGTTCTTGCCTGTATTATTGTTACAATCGGCTAAGGACTAGCCGATGGGTCTATTCTGCCGATCCAAGTACAAGTACAATCAGGTTCCCGGGCACGACCCCAGGTGAGGGCCCGGGCATGAGCCCGGGTAAGGACCAGTGTATGGACCCGGACAGCAGACGAAGATATCGGGAGCCGATATAAGCAAGGGCCCGGGTGCAGGCACACCTTCATAACAACACCAGTAACACTAGATCGTGATCAGCTAGGATCTATTTGATTTATTTATGCATTATACTTACTTATTTTATCTAGCTTATAGCCGGTTTTTGAATATCCCTTCGATGATCGGCTAGCATGATATTTGTTTATTATTACGTTATTGCTCTTGCCGTCATCGGCCTTAAGTCGATGTATAAGTGCTACAGTGTGCATCGGCCATCGGCTGATGAAACGAGTCTAGATCGGCTTCCAGCCGATTGGCTCATTGATCTAACATTTTCCTCCTTGTCAATTACAGGGTCAAATTGACTGGCACGCCTACGAACCTCAAACTTTAGGACCTGCACTGGAGTGAAGCAAATCTCCCAGGCCTTCGCGTGTCAACTCGACGCCGGACGGCCCCCGGCGGGTTTTCGGCGTCAACAGCCATTTACTGTTTTTCTTCCGGACCAGAACTGGGTTTGCCAGCCAGTCCGGGTGGTAGACTTCCTTGATGAACCCGGCTACGAGGAGCTTGGTAATTTCCTCCCGGATAGCGTCCTTGCGGTCTTGAGCGAAGCGCCGCAGCCGTTGCTTGACGGGTTTGGCGTCTGTCTTGACGTGTAGGGCGTGCTCGATCACCTCCCTTGGTACTCCCGGCATGTCGGACGGTTTCCACGCGAAGATATCTTTGTTGGCTTGGAGGAAGGTGACGAGCGCGTCTTCCTATTTGGGGTCGAGTCCGGTCCCGACTAAGGCAGTCTTGGAGGGGTCGGAAGGGTCCAGGGGGATCTTCTTCGTGTCAGAGTCCGCTGAAATTCCCGACTTCGCTGCTTTTTTCGCCGGAACTGGATCTTGATCGACTTCAGGTGTAGCGGCTTGCCGGATGCTGTCGCGCCCGACTGCCGCTTCTTGTGTTTGAGCCAGTTCGCAGCTCTCCTTGTCGCAGGTGAAGGCTTGCTTAGCGTCGCTGCGGAGGGAGAGGACTCCTGCTGGCCCGGGCATCTTCAGCACCATGTACGTATAGTGCGGTATCGCCATGAATTTGGCGAGGGCCGGTCGTCCGAGTATCGCGTGATACGCGGTCTCGAAGTCGGCGACCTCGAAGCAGATGTTTTCTGTACGGAAGTTGTCCCGCGTGCCGAAGGTTACCGGCAAGGTTATCTGCCCGAGTGGGGTTGATGACAAGCCGGGAATTATCCCATGGAAGGGCGCAGTACTCGGCCGTAGTTCTGAACGAGGAATTCTCATCTCGTCCAAAGTCTTGGCGAACAGGATGTTGAGCGCGCTGCCTCCGTCGATGAGGGTTTTCTTCAGCTTGATATTTTTGACGACCGGGTCCAGGACGAGTGGATACCGTCCCGGGTGGGAAATCCGATCTGGGTGATCTGCGCGATTGAAGGTGATGGCCGTTTCTGACCAGCGCAGGTATTGGGGGGTGTCGGCTGTGGAGACCGTGTTGATGTCGCGTATTGAGAGCTTCTGCTTGCGTTTGGATTCATACGCAAGTGGTCCCCCAAAGATGTGGTTGAGTTCGGCTTGGGGATCCTGGAAATCCTCAGCCGGGCCTGAGTCTGGCTTGTCTTTGTCCTTGTCGGCGCCAGATGATGAAGCTTGCTCGGAGGCAAACTTCTTGAGCATGTAGCAGTCCTTGGCCGCGTGCCGGCCTTTGGGGTGAAATGGGCAAGGCCCGCTCATGACTTTCTGATAGTCGTTGTTCCGCTGGGGCCGCGACCGACTGCGCTCCATGTTGGCCACCTCGTTGTCCGACTTCCGCTTGCGGCTGCCAGATTTATTCTGAGACGGCTCGTTGTCGGCTTTCGCCTTGTTGTCTTTTTGTCAGGGCTCCTTCTTCTCGTCGAAGGCCTCAGCGACGGCTTCAGCCGAGTCGGCGTATTTGTTGGCCATGTCGAAAAGAGCCCGGACAGTGGATGGTGGCTTCCGAGTGAACTTCGCGATGAGCGGGGCGTCTTTTACTCCCTTGCGGAAGGCGGCGATGACGACCTTGTCTTTGATACTTGGAATCTGATTGCGCTTCTCGGAAAACCTTTTGATGAATTCACGCAGAGACTCGTTCTTCTTTTGATGCAGCTGGTAAAGGTCGTGCTCGGAAGCCGGTCTCACGTAGGTCCCCTGGAAGTTAGCGATGAACCGCTCCCTGAGTTGTCCCCAGGAACCGATCGACCGCCTTGGGAGGCCTGTCAACCATGTCCTTGCCGAGTCGGCTAATGCGACTGGGAGGTAGTTAGCCATGGCTCTGTTGTCGCCCCTAGCAGCTTGTACTGCTAGGACGTAAACGGTGAGCCAGGACTCTGGGTTGGTCTTGCCGTCGTACTTTTCGATTCCGGTAGGCTTAAAGCCGACTGGCCAGCGGACGTCCTGTAACTCCCGAGTAAAGGCTGGAATGCCTTCGTTATCGTGAGGACTTGGGCTTCGGTTTTGGCGGTGTAGCCGTTCGTAGTGGAGATCGAAGCGCTCGTGTTCATCCTTCAGTCGACGGCGTTCATCCTCTTCGCGCTCTTCACGCCGGGCCCTTATGGTGTGGCGAAGATCGCGTTGTATTCGCATTCGGAAGTCTTGATTGGGTCGGCGGTCGTATTGGCGACGCCGCCGGTTGTCGTAGTTGGTATTGCCGAGCGTTGTTTGGCGGGACTCTTCGTGCTGCCGGGTGGAGCCGGCCGCCCGACGTCGCGCTGATGCAGATGACTCCGCCGCTGGAGAGCCCGTCCGATGGGTCGGTATGTGAGTGCTGCCTGACTGTTCTTGCTGCTGGCAGGCGGCAGCAGTAATCATCGCCTTGATCTTGGCGATAGTTGGTGTGGCCTGATGATCCGGCCCAAGCTAGAGCGTGTCCAGCAGAGTTGCGGCGGCCACGACGTTCTGTTGTGGCGTGACGAAGACGTCGTGGTCGCCGACTTTGGTTTGGAGGATCTGCTGCTGGGCGGCTCGTCCAGCCTGTCGTAGCCCGTCATTGCGAGCTTGGCGGTTGGCCTCCTCTTGTTGTTGTAGTCGGCGCGCCTCCTCTTGCTGCTCCTCTTGCAGTCGGCGCACCTCGGAAGGTGGCGTTGAAGCCATGAAGATCTCGCGGGGGAGGAGGAAGCTTGCCAAGGTGGAGTCCGAGTTGGTGCTCGAACCGCTATCTGACTTGGTGTCGGACTCCGAGTAGTTTATCGGAGTTAGGACGACTCCGACCTCTCTGGATCCAATCTGAAACGGTTCATGACCGTGTCCAAACTGAATCGCTGGAGGTCGGGTCTGCTGCGCGGGTTGTAGATGCACAGCGTCGCCGAATCCGTACGGGAGATTGACGATCTCTCCCCCTCTTGGCCTAACCCGCGCTGGCTCAAGGCCTAGCGCGAGTCGGACGCCGAAGGAGAGAGTTGTCCCGATGTCCGGCGACGTGAGGGACTGTCGTAGTAGATCGTCGAAGGAGATGGAGACGTCCCTGGGGCCGACTGGCGCAACGCCGGCTGGCTCCTCGGCTGGCGAGATTGGATCTGCTTCAGCCAAGGAAAGATTGCCGAGTTGATCGGCGACGAAATCAAGACTCCCGAAGGTGATGGTGTCTCCATTGGAGAACTTGTAGCCCTTGACTTCGTTGATGGGATCCATCGAATCTGTTGATGAAGAATTCGCCGCAGCCCTACCTGGCGCGCCAACTGTCGATGCTTTGCACCGGCAATAATATTATGGGGCTACTCGGCGACCTGGAATTCGGTGGATTGCAGAGGAACACAAGAGAATTATACTGGTTCAGGCCCTGTGAGGTAATACCCTACGTCCAGTTGAGGTGTTATTCCTCTGAGGTGGTTTTGCGATCAATGATCTTGCGTGCCCTCATGGGGCGCCCTGCCTCCCTTTATATACTAGGGGATAGGGGTACATGGTAAGGATCCCAGTCGGATACGACCAAGGGATTTCCTTCTTAGAGATAGAATCCTATCCGACTAAGGCTATGTTTCCTTATTATACAAGGCACAGCCTGCCGGGTGCTATCTTATCTCTAATTACATGGTCTGGCCCATCCTCTATCCGAGTGGCCCATGTGCTGGTAATGAGGTACCCGGGGCCCATGGCTCCCACAGGATTGTGAGGAGTTTGATGATGACTCCCAAACCCTGTCGGCCACCAAAACAAAGAAGAGGCCGGCTAGCCCTTCTGCTGCTCAACCCAGCTCCAAGAGGGCTGGGAAGAAACCCATTGAAAATCAGGGCAAAAAAAGAGCAAACAAGCCAAGCGCAGCACCGGAGAGTTTGAGGATCAAAGACCTTGCCAGTTTAGCCCCTAGGCCGCCAAGCCCGAGGCCATCTTCCCCGAGTCTGAGGCCAGCAACATCGAGCTCAAGGCCAGCATCGCCGAGCTCAACAACATTGAGCCTAGCAACATCAAGGCCAAGGCCGACACAACAGAGTATGAGATCAGCAACATCGAACCCAAGGGCGGCGCCGCCGAGTACCTCGATGCCCCAGTCAGCTGCGCCAGAAACAGAGCCGACTGGGGGTAAATCGTCACCGCCGACTGCCGCGCCGACTGGTCCGACAGCTAGCAGCTCTCCACCGCCGATATCTTCTGAAGCCCCCTCATGGAAGTTCAAGATTTCCAAGAGGTAAGCAATCTCCAATCTTCCAAGGAATCTTGAATGGAGTGATAGTGCCTTGACATTTGTCATATCGTGCAGGAAGCAAGTTGACATAGATCTCAAGGGGACTGTGCCAACTGCTCCTATTACCGGGCCGACCCCAACCGAGCCGACTCTAACAATTACTCCTGCCGAGCCAGAGACTGCTCCAGCTGCTGAAACTGAAGCAGTTCTAACAGCAGGATCACCAGCGCCGGCCAACCAGGAGGCAAGTGCTATTGTTGTTGCTCCAGCCCCCGAGCAAGTCACTGAAGCCCCTGCAGCTGCTGAGTTCAGAGCCAGGACCCCATCACCAATCATTTCGTCGTCGTCTTCTGATGAAACGGACCTCCCGAGGCTTGAAGCCCCTCCTTGCAACTTCCCGAGAACGTTTCATTGGGTCTCCCTCGAGGGAGTTGTGGAGAGTTATGAGCACGATGAGCAAGCAGCATCAAGGGAGCATGAAGTCCTTCTACGTGCTGCAATTGTCGCATTCATGGGAGTCCAGATATGTAGTAAGCCTTGCCTCGTTGAGTTCTGGATAGTTCCCATTTGATCTGGTACTCTGCCTTTTGACTCTGTTTTGCTCTGAGCAGAAGATTGTCGATCGTTCAAAGAAAATGAATAAGGTCCTGACCTAGCTTGCCCCCCATCTCCAACGACTAATCCAGCTCCAAGTGGCCAAGGACAACCAGGAGCGGACTAGCCAGGAGAAGAAAACATGGCTGAGGAGAGCAGTTGACAAGCTCAGGGATGAAAAGTGGGCTCTAGCCGAAAAGATCAGAAGTAAGTCTTCTATGTTATCCTCCCAAGTAAATCCCGAGTAGACTTCTCCAGCATTGTTGATTCCCGACTACCTTGTTGAGTTTGACTGTAATATTGAGTTCTTGACTGTTTTGATTTGCAGCCCTCGAAGCCGAGTTGAAAACTCAAGCAGAGGAGAAGAAACAACAAGATATTAAGTTGAAGAAAGCGGAAAATGCCAAAACCGAATTGGAAAAGGCCAAAGCCAAGGTGGAGGCTGACTATGCTAGTAAGTCTCCTGCTTGACAATTAGGGATGGCAATCACACCCGCGGGCGCGGGTGCAGAATTATGCCTGCGAGCGTCATCGGGTCGGGGCCCGCGACAGACATGGGTCGGGGACGGGTGACAAAGTTCACCCGCGGGCGCCTATCGGGCCCCGTAAACAAAGGCCCATGTATACACAAATGGCCCAACCCTAGAAAAAAACCCTAGCTGATCGCCTGCCAGTGCCAGACCGCCACCGGCCTCCCCTCGAGTCCTCGACCTGTCCCCAACTCCTGACGGCGCGTCCCATCTCTCCCGCGGCGGACCCCTTGTCTCCTCTTGACCCGGCCGCCGGCCGGCCGCCCAGGCCCCTGCGGCCAACCCCACCGGCCGCTCTCCTCGTCTCCTCTCGACCTGGCTGCCGGCCGGCCGGCCAGGTGCCCGCGGCCGACAGCCCCGGCCGCCTAGGCCCCCGCAGCCGACCCCCCGGCCGCTCTCCTCATCTCCTCTCGACCCGGCCGCCGGCCGGCCGACCCCCTGGCCGCTCTCCTCGTCTCCTCTCGACCTGGCCGCCCAGGTGCCCGCGGCTGACACCCCGGCCGCTCTCCTCATCTCCTCTCGACCCGGCCGCCGGCCGGCCGCCCAGGTGCCCCCGATCGACACTGGTGAACTCCTCAAGGTTTGTTTCTGATTTGTTTGTGAAATTCCTATTGTGCAATGAACGCACCCGCGGGTGCGGGCGCGGGTGTGACATTTCACCCGCAGGTATCATTGAGGGCGGGCGTGGCCAAGTGTCCGGGCGCCGTCGAGGGCAGGTTTTTGCTCCACCCGCACCTCACCCAACCCATTGCCATCCCTATTGACAATAACCTTAACCTGTCTTCTTGTTGCTCCGACTGCATATCTTGGCTAACAAGTGTACTTGTCAATGCATTTGAACAACTTCAAAAGCCAATGCACAAACACAATTTAACGCCTTTGCAGAGGAGATCAAGATTGTCAAAGAGTCACGGGAGATCCTCGTCGGATCCATGAAAGGGCTCCTAGATATTATGGAACCTCACCATGCTGAGACCAGCTCTAGTACCTTTTCCCAGATGCAGGCACGCCTTAGCGAAGCCCTGAGCATCTTGAAAAAGTACTCGGATGAGCGTGTCGCTATCGGTGTTGCTCAAACACTCGTTATGACCAAGTCGATCTACCCTAGAGTAGATATCGAGGCCATTGGTGAGGGTTTTGCCAAAGAGACAACATCCGAAGAGGCACTGGAGTTGATCAGTTAGGTGAGGCCAACTGCAGAGGCAATTGCAAAAGACCTAGGCATGTAGAACCAAAACAATTATGCAGTCGGTGTATATATAATTTTGGTGAAAGCATGTATATATCTTGTAAAATGCTGCCGAGTACTTGCTTATTCTTAGTTGTCATTAGCTTTACCCGACTATGTAGTCTACGCCAAGTAGATTGATAGGAACTTAAGAAAAAGCGTTCACTTGTAAAAGCTATACTCAGGCAAACTTAGCGTAATCGTTGTAAAACTTCATAACTTAGATAAAGCAAGCTCGTATTTTATTAACAAGGCACATAATACATGCAGCCCCGACTCACCACTCGGTTGAAACAAGCGATGTAGTGAGTTAGAGAAAAAAAAACTTTGTACATACATATAGGAAATACAAAACTCAGGTATAGAAAAGACGTAGCTGTCATATATTCCATGAGTTGCTGACGAGGGCACCATCTTCAGTCTTCAGTCGGTAGGCATCTGGACGTGTCACCTCAGCGATAATGAATGGCCCTTCCTATAGAGGGGATAGTTTATACCTGTCTTTGGTGGTTTGTATTTTTCTCAAGACAAGATCTCCCACCAAAAAGGCGCGGCCATGGACATTTCGACTGTCATAACGACGCAGGTCTTGAAAATACCTTGCCAACTGGATAGTTGCGATATCCCTCGCTTCCTCCAACTGATCGAGTTCGACCAATCAGGTTTTGTTTGATTTGTCTTCTGAGTGGGCCCGAACTCGTGGAGAGCCGAACTCCAACTCGGATGGCAGCACAGCCTCAGCACCATAGACTAGGAAGAAAGGGGATTGCCCTGTTGCCCGACTAACCGTGGTTCTTAGAGACCAAAGAACGGATGTGAGTTCTTGTACCCACCGCCCTGCATATGGTTGTAGTCGGTCGAACACCCTAGCCTTGATACCTTGTAGGACCATGCCATTAGCACGCTCGACCTGCCCATTATTTCATGGGTGTCCCACAGAAACATAACAGATCTTGATGCCGAAATTGTCACAGAAATCTTAAAATGTGCCACCCATGAACTGAGTACCATTATCCGTTATGATGCGGTTAGAAATATCAAATCGGTATAAAATACTCATGATGAAGTCCTTTGCTCATGCTGCTATTATGGTAGCAACGGGTTTTGCCTCAATCTACTTTGTAAATTTATTCACTGTGACGAACAAGTGTGTGAACCCCCTGGCACTTTTTTGAACGGTCCGACCATGTCGAGCCCCCAAACTGCAAAGGGCTAAGAGATTGGAATTGTTTGAAGTTCTTGAGCTGGAAGATGTGTTGGTCTTGCATAGAATTGGCATCCCTCGCATGTGCAAACTATATCATTAGCGTCTGTTACTGTAGTCGGCCAAAAAAAACCCTGCTGTAAGCCTTTCCGACTAGCATCCTGGATGCAGCATGGTTGACACAGATACCGAAAAGGATCGATTGTAGAATCTGTTTGTGCTCCTCAGGTGTGACGCAGCGCATGAGGACCCCGGATGCGCTTCTGCGGTATAGGTCTTCTTCCACTACAAGAAAGCATTTGCTTCGACGCTTGATCCGTTCGGCTTCACTGCGTTCTTCTGGGAGTTCATCGTCCAAGAGGAATTTGAGAACTGGAGTCCGCCAATCTTGAGAGATGATTAGTACTTTATTTGTTGCTAGGGTAGGTTCAGCCCTTGACTGTTCAAGCACTGCTTTCTTCTTGACTGATGGCTCCAGTAGTTGTTCAACAAAAATCCTAGTCTAGACCACTTCTCGTTTGGATCCCATGTTGGCCAATTCGTCTGCAGCATCGTTGTATTGTCGTAATACATGAGTTATCTCTACCCCTCGAACTTGCTTTTCAGCTTTCTGACCTCCTGACAATACGCCACCACAATATCGTCGAGACATGTTCAGTCTTTCATAACTTGCCTACCACGAGTTGAGAATCCCCGTGCACAACCAGTTGACGGATGCCGAGTGATATGGCAATGCGGAGCCCGTCGATGAGTGCCTCGTACTCGGCGACATTGTGGGAAGCCAGAAAGTGAATCTGGAGGACGTACTTGAGTTTTTCGCCGGTGAGTGACGTCAACACAACGCCAGCCCCCGTACCGCCGATCCGTAGAGAATCATCGAAGTATATCGTCCAGTACTCTAGCTTGTCCGTGTTTGTAGTCGTCTGAACTTCTGTCCACTCACCACAAAGTCGGCTAGAGCTTGAGATTTGATTACTGTCCGTGGCTGAAAAATGATGTTAAACGCCATTAACTCAAGCGCCCATTTAGCGATTCTACCCGTGGCTTCGCGATTGTGTAGGACGTCCCCGAGTGGATACAATGTGACAACAGTGACTTGATGCGACAAAAAATAGTGCACCAACTTCCGAACAGTGATGAGTAGGCCATATAACAGCTTCTGGATTTGAAGATACCTCATCTTGGAGTCAGCTAGGACCTCGCTGATAAAGTAGACTGGCCGTTGAATTTTCTGTATATGACCTGGCTCTGATCTCTCGACTATCAGCATCGTGCTAACTACCTGAGTAGTTGCCACCAAGTATAACATTAGTGGTTCTTGGAGCATAGGTGACGCCAACACTGGTGGTGATGTGAGAAATTTTTTGAAATCTTTGAAGGCTTGCTGGGCTTCGGGTGTCCATTCAAAATTGTCCGCTTTCTTCAGTAGTTTGAAAAGGGGCATGCCCCATTCACCAAGCCGGGAAATGAATCGGCTGAGTGCCGCCATGCACCCTGTTAGATTTTAGACGTCCTTCTGGCTAGTTGGGGGTGCCATGTTCATCATAGCGTTAATTTTTTCTGGATTGGCCTCGATGCCTCGATGCGATACGATGAAGCCGAGTAGCTTGCCGGACGGTACACCGAAAGCGTACTTTTCCGGATTCAACTTCATCTTGAATCTTCGAAGGTTTTGGAAAGTTTCTTCCAAGTTGGTGATGAGGTCTTCCCTGAACTTTGTCTTGATCACCACGTCATCGACATACGCCTCCACGTTGCGCCCAAGTTGAGTGTGTAAACACCGCTGAATTGCTCGTTGATACGTTGTTCCAGCGTTTTTCAACCCGAACGACATAGTGATATAACAGTATGCTCCAAACGGCGTGATGAAAGAAGTCTTCAGCTAGTCTTCCTCCTTTAAGCTAATTTGGTGATATCCCGAGTAACAGTCGAGAAAGCTGAGAAGTTCGCACCCCGCAGTTGAATCCACCACTTGATTTATTTTGGGTAGACCAAATGGATCTTTGGGACACGCCTTGTTTAAGTCGGAGTAGTCGACGCACATGCGCCATTTACCGTTCTTCTTCCTGACCAAGACTGGGTTTACAAGCCAATCCGGGTGGTAGACCTCTTTGATGAACCCAGCTGCAAGGAGCTTGGTTACCTCCTCCTGAATAGCATCTTTGCGGTCTTGTGCAAAGCGCCGTAGCGTTGTTTGATTGGCTTGGCATCCGGCCTAACATTGAGGGAATGCTTGATCACCTCCTTTGGTACACCAGGCATGTCAGAAGATTTCCAAGCAAATATGTCCCTGTTCGCCTGGAGGAAGGTGACGAGCACGTCTTCCTATTTAGGGTCGAGTCCAGTCCCGACAAGAGCTGTTTTGGAGGGGTCGGAAGGGTCCAAGGGGATCTTCTGGTTTCAGAATTCGCTGAAATTCCCGACTTGGCAGCTTTTTTGGCTGGAACTTGATCGTCCTCGCATGTAGTTGTGGCGACTAGCCGAATGCTGTTGCGCCCGACTGCCGCTTCTTGACCTTGAGCCAGCTGGCAGCTCTCCTTGTCGCAGGTGAAGGCTTGCTTGACATCGCTGCGAAGAGAGAGAACTTTGGCTGGTCCTGGCATCTTGAGCATATGTAGGTATAATGTGGTGCTGCCATGAACTTGGCTAGCGCCAGCCGTCTGAGTATCGTGTGATATGTGGTCTCAAAGTCGGCAACCTTGAAGCAGATATTCTCGGTGCGGAAATTGTCCCGCATACCAAAAGTAACTGGCAGAGTTATCTATCCGAGTGGAGTAGAAGACAAGCCGAGGATTACCCCATGGAAGGGCGTTGTACTCGGCCGTAGCTCTGAACGAGGAATCTTCATCTCGTCCAGCGTCTTGACGAAGAGGATGTTGAGAGCACTGCCTCCATCAATGAGAACCTTCTTCAGTTTGATGCTCCTGATGACCGGGTCTAGGACGAGTGGATAGCGTCCTGGATGAGTAACCCGATCGGGATGATCTGCGTGGTCAAACATGATTGGCATTTCAGACCAGCGCAAGTACTGGGGGCGTCTGCTGCAGAGACCGAGTTGATTTCGCGTGCTGTAAGCTTCTACTTCCTCTTGGACTCATACGCAGATGGCCCTCCAAAGATGTGGTTGAGGTCAGCCTAGGGATCTTGGTAATCGCTGGTTGTGTCCGAATCTGGCTTGTCCTTGTCTTTATCGGCGCCAGATGTTGAAGCCTGTTCGGAAGCAAACTTCTTAAGCATGAAGCAGTCCTTAGCCGCGTGCTTGCCCTTTGGATGGAAGGGGCATGGCCCGTTCATCACTTTTTGGTATTCGTTGTTCCTTGGGGGTCGCGGCCGAGTACGCTCCATGGTAGCCACCATGTTATTCGACTTTCGCTTGCGGTTGTTGGATTTGTTCTGTATTGGCTCATCGTTGTCTTTCTTGTCCTTTTGCCAGCGCTCTTTTTTGTCGTCGAGAGCCTGAGCGACTGCGTCCGCTGAGTCAGTGTACTTGTTCGTCATATCAAAAAGAGCCTTGACAGAAGCGAGAGGTTTCTGAGTGAACTTGGCAATGAACGGGGCATCTTTGACTCCCTTGCAGAAGGCAGCGATGACGACCTCGTCCTTGATCATTAGGATCAAATTCTGCTTCTCAGAAAATCTATTGATGAACTCGCGAAGAGACTCGTTCTTCCTTTGGTGCAACTAATAGAGATCGTGCTCAGAAGATGGCCTCTCGTAAGTTCCCTGAAAGTTGGCGATAAAGCGTTTCCGGAATTCTCCCCAGGAGCCGATTGACCTCTTTGGGAGTCCTGTTAGCCATGTCCTCACTGAGTCGGCTAGAGCAACTGGGAGGTAGTTAGCCATGGCCTTGTGATCTCCTCCAGCTGCTCGGATCGCTAGAGTGTAGACCGTGAGCCAGGATTCGGGATTGGTTTTCCCATCGTACTTCTCGATTCCAGTTGGCTTAAAACCCGACTGCTAGTCGACCTGTTGCAACTCCTAGGTGAAGGCCAGTACTCCTTCATCTGCATGAGGACTCCGACTCTAACTATGGCGGTGAAATGCTCGTGGTGGAGGCCGAAGCGCTCGTTCTCGTCTTCCAGTCGGCACTACTCATCTTCCTTGCGTTCACGGCGCCGTGCGTTGATGTCTTGCCGAAGATCACGTCGTAGTCGGCCTTGCAGATCCTAGTTGTCCCAATGGTTGTTTTGATGTTGACGTCGCCGGTCAGTGTTGGGGTTAGCGAGTGACGTCTAGCGTGACTCCGGGTGCGGCTGACTAGAGCCAACCGCTTGGCGTCGTTTCGAGGCGGATGAGACCGTCATTGGAGAAGCCGACCGGTTGGTCGGTATGAGGGTATCGCCCGACTGTTGGTGCTGCTGACATACAACAGCGGTGATCATGGCTTTTATCCTTGCTATAGTCGGGGTGGCCTGGTGATCAGGCCTAAACTGGAGCGTGTCTAGTAGAGTTGCAGCGGCCACGACATTTTGCTAAGGCGTTACGAAGACATCGTGGTCGCTGACTCGAGTTTGGAGGATTTGTTGTTGAGCAGTCCGTCCAACCCTGCGCAGATCGTCGTTGCGGGCGTCGCGCTCAACGTGCAGGCGTCTTGCTTCATCCTCCGTTGTTCTTGCAGTCGGCAGGCCTCTTCCTCTTGCTGCTCGCGTAGTCGGCGTGCCTCCTGAGTGGGAGTTGAGCCCTTGGACGCCATGAAAACTTCATGTGGTAGAGAGAAACTTGCCGAACTGTTGTCCGACTTGGAGTCAGAATTAGAGTAGTTGATGGGGGTGATCACAACTCCAACCTCTCTTGATCCGATCTCGAGCGGCTCTGGGCCATATCCGAGTCGAACTCCAGGGGATTGGGTTTGCCGCTTCAGATGCTGATTGAAGTTATCCGCGGTATTGCCGAGTCCAAATGGGAGATTGACGATCTCCTTCTTTCTTAGCCCGATCTCGGCTGGCTCGAGGCCGAGTCCGAGTCGAACACCGAAAAAAAGAGTTGTCTCGAGACCTAGGCATGTTGAAGATTACCGTAGCATGTCGACGAGGGTTGCTGTGGCGTTATGTGGGCCGACTGGCGCGGAGTCGGCTTGGTTCTTGGCCAATCGGATCAGGTCCAAGTCGAACAGGATAAGGTTGCCGAATTCGTTGGTGACGAAGTCGAGGTTCCCGAAGCTGATTGTTTACCCGGGGAGGAAGTTGATGCCGTCGACTCCGGTATTTGGATCTATCAAGCTTGTTGAAGATGATCTCGCCGAAGCCTCTACCTGGCGCGCCAACTATCAATGTTTTGTATCGGCAATAATAATATAGGGCTACTCATGAGACCTAAGCTTGATGGACTGCAAAGGAACACGAACAATTTATACTGGTTCAAGCCCTCGAGATGAGGTAATACCCTACGTCCAATTGTGGTGTATTGCCTTTGAGGTTTCTTTGGTGAGATTTCTTCTTTCACCCTCAGGGGGCACCCTGCCTCCCCTTATATATCGGGGGATAGGGTTACAAAGTAGGAATCCCAGTCAGACTCCGACCAATGGATTTCCTTCTAGGAATACAACGTTCTCGACTATGACTGTATCCTTTCCTTGTCGTACAAGGTTATGTACGCCGAGTCCTATTGTATCCCTAATTACAAGGTTAGGCCCATCATTTATTCGAGTAGTCCATATGCTTCTTATGAGCTACCTGAGGGCCCATGGCCTCCACACAATACAACATCTTTTCTTTGATTGCCAAGTAGCAAGATTTTTATGGAATACCATACATATGGCTTTTGGGATCTGTCAGCCCACGTGTGTTGCTACACTTTTTGGTAATTGGCTACTAGGGCTCAACCAGGCTAAAATATCAACTCTTTTTTGGGCATTGCAGCTTTATGTTAGACTGTTTGGCTTTGTAGAAATAAAGTAATCTTCAATGGCTCTAAAATTAACTCCTTTTTGCAGGTAATCTTCAGAGAGACGTAGTGAGCAAGACAATGGTCGTTGTTGCTTAAAGAAGAGGAGATTGATGTGGTGAAGGAAGGGTGCAGATTGATGAAAATCACTGTTTTGGAGTTCTTCACCAAGGCTAGGTAGAATATGAGGAGAAGACTGGCCTAGTTCGGTCCTTTTGATTTTGGTAGTATGGTTGGAGTGAATGTTTGGTCTGTCTATAAATGAGTTGTAAGTCTAAGTGCTCTTGTTTTGTTATGTCGTGTCTGTATTTTGGTGTAAAGAGTGAGTCCTTGTAGGCTTGTAACTTGTTTGTGGCTGTGTACATCTAGTTTGGGATGTAGAGGTCAAGTTTTAATCTATTTTCTAAAAAAATAAGCTTATTCTCATGTTAATTTCCAAAACCATTAAAATGGCTAACATGTATATAAAACTTTGAATACGAGGCATAGATCATGCCTGGCAAATTATATATATTGTTTTCTTTTGCATGTGAAAAAAAATTTATGCTGACACAATCACTCGTAAAAGGACAATTTGTATTTTTATTTGCATGTGGAACTTAACCATCACCTAATACATATATATATATACATATATATATACATATATATGTATATATGTATGTATTGTTTGGAATTTTTCTTGCCGGTAATTTCTCTTTTCCAGACTTGTACATAGACAGGACAAAAGGATATCTCTAGAGCACCTAGCTTTATTCCATGACTACTCTCTTTTCTTGTTCCTATCTAGGAGCCAATCTGAAGTAGGAATCTGGTTGACATATTTTCATTTATTAAATAGCCTGAATATGAGCAACTTTTGTGTGGAAAAGGACATATATGGTTGTCAAGTCAGTAGAAGGCGTGGTTGTCAAGTCAGTAGAAAAGGGCAAGTATGCTGGTCACCTTGCTCAATAATTCCACATCTTACCTGCAGGCTGCAGAGTCCCCATAAGCAATAATAAGAATCATTAATTTTGCAAAAAGTAGAAGATATTTCCTTACCATCCAGGGAAATTAAACTGTCTGATGCTTGTTTCTTCACTAGGCATGGATGTGTGTATTCTGCCCCCAGACTCCAGAAGAGAACAGTGATCACCCAAAATAAATCAGTTGATAGCAAAAAACGGTTTTCTTTTACTACTGTCATATGCTCTTGCATGTTGCAATCTCTGGCCTTTAACAGTTCAAATGATCAGGAAGAGTTTATTTTCTTACCACAGTATCTTCCATAGCATTATCCAATCCGTATCTTTCATAGCTTTATGCAATCCCAGTGACATGACCTCTGTGCGCTGCGGTTATTCTTTCAAGCATAAAACAGTTTTCTCACATCCAAGACCGATCAGTCTATTGACAGAAGTTCACAATCATGCATTTCAAATTTTGAAGATTTGAACTATACAATTTGGTTTTATCCAAATGCTCTTCCACCTCCAATTTGGTAGGTTCAGTTTAACAAAAATTGTTTTGATATTCAGCTTACAGACTATGAGCATATCAGCATATAATCCATGATGAACCTCAACAACTATAGCCAATGATAATCAGCGCACACAAATACAGCAGAAACAAACTAATGAGAATCATACTCAATTAAGTGCTGCAGAATTGCTAAACTCTGGACTTTTGTAGCATTGAACAAAGAGGGCCAGCAGGTCGATAAGGACCATGGTAGCAAACTAGGTACTTTTACATAACATACAGTATCTATCTTTGCGTGTGAACACGGGCATTGATGAGTGGCTAAACTGAATCATACGGTAGAAAACCTGCTGCATACCTGATGGATGACTTCACAAACTTCAGATCATAGTGCTTTGCAGCCATCTGGCATATCTCCTTGGATCTGTCTGCTACCTGCTTTATCTGTGCTATTGACACACCAATGGATGATGCAGTGAAAAAGGTGTGTTACATGATGAACAGGACAGCTTCAGGTGCTCTGCTAACGCATCAAAAGAATAGATTCAGCCAGAAGAAAACAAATATGCCACCCCCAAGAAATCATCCGGAATAGTGATTTTAACAACTCATTTTTAACATGAGATAATAAAAATGCATGAACAGGTGGAAGGAATATGCTCCAAGCCAAATGGGACAGATTAGACCAGGAGAAGCATTCTTCCCTAGCAGAAAACTCAGGGTGCCCAGGCCAGTGAGAATAAAGCTGCCGTGAGAATTCCCTTGCCATTACTTCTTGAATTTCACATAATTTTTTTTACCTTGACAGAAATAGTACAAACGAAATGGAAATAGCAACTGAGGATGTACTTCTGGATTATAATATTGAATAAGCCCCCATTCTCCCCCAGAAACATTAAATAGCTACCTCCAAACTTTTCTACTGACACGAGTACATGGAGCTCAACTTCAATCAGCTCTGCCTCAGACTAAGACCACCTGAAGCAATAATACAATCTTTGTTAGAAAAGCCTGCAAATGTGGTTACCAAACGCATCAAAGTGTGCCGTCACAATAAAGCCACAATAAAGCGAACATCAGCTCTGCTATATCCACATGTCGGCTGAAAAAAATGCAGAAAGTGACTGTTCTGTTGGCACACCATGTTCTGATAAGATCTCCTGAGATCAACTATGGAGTTGCATCCAAGAACCTTTTATTGCATAAAAGTTTGCCAATCTGCTCTTGCTGGCAATCCCAGGGGAACCACAGCACCTAGTTATTCAGTCTCTTCTCTGTTTTTTTCTCTCAAGTGAAAAAATTATAACAATACAAAGCAGTTTGTAAAGTAATGAGGTTCACAAAAAAAATGGATCAGAATAAGACTTTTCACAAAAAAAGAAAATGTAACGTTAGTTCTTCTATCTCCACAAACAACATTAGCATTTTGCTACTAGTAACTTTAGTTGTCATAGCCCAGGGCAAGTGATACATTTTCCTTTCTGTAGGGTCCATGCGATATTTGTATGTCTTGTAGATAGAAATAAATATCGTGAAAAGTGATTACAATTGCAGGAGTGGTTCAAGCATCAAATATAGGCCAGTAAGAGATTTGGTCGGGTTCACTTCATCCACACTTACAGTGTCACCAATTAAAAAGAATCGCTTTAATAGAATCAGCTAAGTTTACTAACATTTAAGACTTGAATCTTGATTGAAAATAATGTCTCCACAGTTTAAACTTCCAGGCATTTCTTGCTTATAGTTGCAAATAAAAAAGGTGGCCAATAAGGAGCATTATATTCCATACTCCTTCAGAAACAAGTCATGTTAGTCATTAGGACTTAACCATAATACTCCACATCAGCTGTTCAGTTATACATCTAGAAATGCTTTCCATTACCCAAGATTAACGAAAAGTGATCTCCGCCCTCTAATAAGGTTTGTACATGGTATAGGAACTTTTGTGCTCCTCACCTACATTTTCCACACGTTGCTGTCTTGGTAGCTTGTTATTTGCCAAACTTTGAACATTGTAATTACTACTACCTCCGTCCCAAAATATAGCAACTTCTGGCTATGAATCTGGACAACAGTTGTCCAGATTTCAAATGTGACAAAAAAAACCATCTCATATATGCTAGGTATATTGAATGGTTAATAGTATATCATTTCATATGTAGAACCATTATTGTAATCTTGTCAGAAAACACCAGTGATCTAAAGCGCCACAATATGACCATAGGAGGAAAACTGCAGAACATATACACACACACACATATATATATGGCACAATCATATAAAAGGACATGCACATAAATGGCCCAACCATCAGCAATAAGGCCAGAAATGAAATCATGTCTCCTTCATAATTGTTGTCTGTTAATAAGAAACAACATAACTTCTGCATTAACACATGTGTGCTAGCGCTTGTCAGAGTCTACTCACATAGCAGGAAGTACTTATTATTTACAGTTCACGTCATGAAAGACAATTAGCAAATCTATTGTATAATTACTGTCTACTCATGCCTACAATGAACAATAGGCCTGCTTACCCGATGCACTATCTCATCGAAGTATGTTGCAGGTACAGCCATACAGCTCACCACTCGTATCGCCAAAATCTGTAGTGTATCATTACAGAAGCTCTCCCTGATTTTCTGGAATATGGCCAATTAATCTCTCTCATAAACACTGACTACATACTTTGACAGATATGAACTTCAGAGACTAATCTTTAAAGAAATGTTAAGATAGTAACTTGAGTACGTGACTAAGATAAATCTCTACAGAGTACTTCACAAAACAAAATGCACATAAGTACTTCATTACTGGTGTAGCTTGTGACCATGCTATATTTATCAAGTTTCAACTTAAACAATGATATAACTAAGTATCTAACTAATAATTTTGCAATCAAACATAGAGTAGATTTTACATTTATGATGTACATTATCCTCATCCTGCTGATTGCAAGAAATATAGAAAAAACTACGACATTGGCCATATGCACATTGTTCTGGACCGTTTTACAGGTTCAAACTTGGTAGTTTCAAAAAAAATAAAAAGTTAAGTCATGGTTGCACACAACCCCAGTTTACTTGGTTATTTCACTAAACTCCAGATTACATGGCCATAAGGTTTCACAAAACTCCATAACCTAGGGTTTTGCAACTTGCCAAGAAGCCAAGGTTTTTCTAACTATGGCCATAAATCATGCAGTTTTCTGAAATTTACTTTTAATGAGGTTTTCACTGGGAGTAAATCTAACTGCTCCTATTGGTATTCCTGTTCCAGAGTCCAACCAAACAGGAAAAGAGAAGATGAAACACTATAAGAAATTTCAACATATTCAGAGCAAAACAGATAGCAATTCTTGTGTCATAATGTTAAGTTTTTTTCTCTGTACCGTGGTACTAACATTCTTGTTTGCAACAACAATGCACGTGGAACTTTAGCACTCATATTTATTTGCTGATTAATATAAAAATGAATTTCCCTTTTAATTTCCATGCAAAATTTAGTGGAGCAGGAAACAGTACTGGAAATAAGATAAACATAAAATTTTATATACCAACCAAAGTTTGATGGAAATATTGCCACATTGATCACCATGTAGACCATGTGACAAACTCCTCCATCAACATGGACCTACTGAAGGATGCTTTACAAGCCTCCAACTTCGGCCCTGGAAAATGCATGAGAAACATCAGATGCCATATTTTCCTCTTTTATTTTGTTCTATTGCAGCACAAGCACCATTGACAAGGGAAAACAAATCACCCAAAAAAATACTAAAAGGATGTGTTGCTTCTAATGAAGAAGCAAAGCGGCGTTACCAGCTAGTAGTCATCTATCAGTATCAGCATAATGATAGAATAAGAGAGGAAGATGTTCAGATGATAAGTTACACATACTGGTAGTGTTTAAAAGGGTGTTCTGCCAACAATGCAGCAGTATATATACCTTTTTGCACAAGAATTCAAAAGGATGGGCAACTCAACATGGTCAAATAGGACCGCTAAAGTAACACATTGCAAACATAATAATAGTTGATGGCTGAAGTTGACAACCTCAAGAACTCAAATTTCACTCAATGTCACATTACTGAATTATAATCAGTTTACTGTCAAACAAAAGGGAATCATAGACACTTATCAAATGGTGTAATATGCCATCATCACTAAATAACAGTTCTAACACCAGCAGCATAAAACAATTACAAAATAGTATGAAGTTAACTAGACAATTACAAGATAGTATGAAGTTAAAGAGACAGCTGGGTTCCATTTAAGAAAGAGAGCCTTCATTTAATAGGGGGCAAAAGTAGCATTTGAGAAGTTTTGGCAAATCTATCATACAACCTGTTTCAATGGTTAATACAGAACATCAAGTACTCCAGAAACTGAATGTGCTTTCAACACTGGCCATGACTCTGCAATTGTAAAATAAGTGATATGCCTACATAACCACCAAGATAGACCCCTACTGTTTCATATGACTATCAAGAATGAACTTCAGAGGAAACCAAATTCCTTAACTCAGATAAATGTTCATCAGTTGAGATGTTCAATGTAAGCCTCAGATTAGTCATCATAGCCTCTTGCTCCCAGCTAATTGACCCAGATGCATATAGTGCCATCAGTGTTGCACGATAAGCATGTAACTCAAGCAAATGAGTTTTCTGTTTCAGATCATCATTAACAGGAAGAGGTGATTTTCTTCCAGATATTGAAGCTTCATCATCGCCATTCCTACTGAGTGATTCTCTTCTAGATACAGAAGCTTCGGCATCATCAGTCCTACTACAAATATCTGCAAGGTCATACTCTTGCAGATGTGTTGATCCATAGGGTCTACCGCAGGGATTACAACTACCAACAGAGGATACAACACTAACAGTGTCACTATCTTGAGTTGTTACAGCAGGATTCGGATAATCAAAATCAATGTTTACTGCTGCCAAATTTGTTTGTTGAAAGCCATTTGCTCTGTTACTTAAGGAATCATGCATGTATTTTTCGCCCAGCACTAAGCATGGGGAATCAACAGCATCTACCTTATCCATCAAATGAAGAGAATATCCAGGAACAAGAGGCATGCACCTTCCATCTCTATGAGATGTCTGAAATCTCTTACTTACTTCACTGTACTGCATAGGGAAAGCCGATAGGGCAGACGATTTTCTCTTCATGCCTTGAGATGTATTGCCCTCAAATACTTCCTTATTCTTCAGTAAAATACGGCTGTCCCTTGATGTGTGGACCAACTCATGGCCAACTTTTCCACATCTCAACTGGCTTCTAGGTGAACCACCAGGGCATCTTGCAGAATCCTGAAAGTAATTACCAAGATTTATCAGTGAGTGCAAGAAAATAGTGCATAGTATTAGTATGTTTATCAGATCATAAATAAAACAGTAGATCTGGACCATTTAAGAAACAACAAAACAAGGCGATATCAACTATTTCACCTAACTTGTCCATAATTTCCATAAACGGCATTGGAAATAGCATGGATTACAGTTTGTATACAAATAACTGTTATTTGATAATTTGAAGGGGTAAACTTTACCTTTGGAATAGCAACCCATTTGCCATCTTCCCAGAGCTGCCTTATCCTAAGATTGGATGCATGTACTTTCAACTCTAGGGAGGATCCAAGGAGTCTGACGAGATAATAACTAAAACCAAGCAATCTCACCACTTCCGCAACCTTCCACGCGTAGCTGTCAAAGACTTCTGCAATGTCACCTTTGACCCAGCATACAAGGCCATCTGGTGGTGGGGGCAAAGGTCTCATTGCCTTCCTTGGCACCCTTTCCGCAGCCATACCGCCGTGAGTTGGACATGAATCATAGCTTACAAGGTAGGTGTGTCCATTGCCAGAAACAATCTCAGCAAGCCTCCAGGAACCCAGGGGTGCATCCCCTTTCTGCAACACCTCCACCTTTGTCCCTTTGCGGAATTTCATTGGTTTCTCAAACACTGCTGTTGACAAGATCAGAACAAATTTTAGTAATTGAATTGTTTACACTGGCAGTAAGATAAGACAAAGATATAGACTTGTACAACAGATTAAACAGGAGATGGATACAGAACAAAATACAACGGTACTCCGCAACAAGACTAGCGCATTCAGAACAAATGCACAGATGATATTCTCACTCCATTAAATTCACTACAGAATGGTACTCCGCTACTGCGTCCCGAAAGTGTATTAATTTAGTGTATCAAAGCGCTAATTAAACGGAATCAGATGCACCAAATTCCTAATCTGGAGAACATAAATCAACAAACCATTGGTAGATCGTTGGGTACTCTCTAAATGAAAATAATCTTACATCAGCAAATCGGCAATTGCTTCGAACATATACACCACCAAGTAATCGTATTGGGAAGAAACAATTAACCAACTTATCATGAGGGCAAAAAAGAATTAACAGACGCATGGGCCAACAGGGGAACAAACAGCAGGTTATGCCATCAAGGATAACTCGATACTACAAGCAAAATTGCCATCAGTTCATACTTCAAGCATCAGCAAACGATGAAATTTACAAACTCCAAGCATGGGATCCTCGAAAAATATAACATTGACAAGATCCTACGAAATCCGCACAGCTAAACAATCTAACCACCAGATATAGCAGACAAGAATCTTTGAACCAGCGAACCGGAGCAAAGAAATCACCGCACCTAATCAACAACCAACCAATCAATGCTCTTCCCCTCTCACCGCCTCCATCCCCGCGCGGATACACCGAGGAAAATGCCTCCCCAAAAATAACCAAAATATTTACGAATAAAACTAGAACAAGAACGAACCTGCAGCGACGCCGTCCGCGACAGAAAGAAGCACGGAAAAATTCCCCCGATCCCGCAGAGCGCCGGCCTGGATTCTTGGCCGCTATGAGGCGCGGATTGGGCGAGGAGAGAATTGGAGAGAAATCGAGAAGCGGAATATTATTATTTTTTTTAATTAATTTTTGGGAATCACTTGGGTTTTATACATGTATCAAGACAGGTTGCGTTGCGTGGTGGCGCTTTCCCAGCGAAGGTGACAAAGCGCAGTCGCATCCCAGCCGTTGGATCCAAACTGATGGCCCCTGTGCATCTGGTCCACCACCTCAGCGTCCAATCGTGGCCGTCCGATGTGGATCAGACGGCCAGCATGGGAAGGGTTCATGGGTGATATCTCTTTCTTGGGTTGTCGGTTATGGCACAGATGGTGTGTGACGGTACGGTGTGGCTATCCTACTGCACTGTTGAAAATTCCTAGGCTTTTTTATTTATGCCACAAAAGTTATTGAAATTATTTGCAGGGCATTTTCTTTCTTTTTAATAAGGAAGATGGATTACATCTCCGGTCTCGGCCTCTGCATCTAAAATGATTTTTTTTCCTTTGACTATGAGTTCATATGTGAGAGGACGAGCATTTCCTATGAATCAAATTATGTATAACAATCCAAAAATTTAGCAAAAAAAATCCTTTCGGCAAATTACAAGCCACAATGATGCCGCTTGGAACACAAGAAATTTGTAGGAGTTATACTTCTACCGAAAATATTTATGTTACTAACAGGAAGCTTTTCTCTTGTCTCATGTACGTTCTAACATTTGTACAAATCGTATAGAAAAATTTGTAAAGTCTTCAGGTGGTTTTTCTTTTGCGATTATAACTAGATGCGTTGACAACAACCCTAATGGCTCACCCCAAACTGAGAGGGGTTATGGATAATTTTCTAAAGAACTCATAAATGTTGGATATCAGGATTTGAACTCTACTAGTTAGTTATTTGCCCAAGGATCTTGAGCTTTAAGGCAATTCGTGCAACCATCTACCTTCATATTCTCAAACAACGTACAATTTAAGCTTTAACGTGAGGCTTCTTGGCATCACTTCTCTTACAAAACAACTTTGGCTTCTTCTAAATAGAATAAATCTTTTAAACAAAGGTGATTCATTGATTTATATTGTAATCAAGGCCACTGTACAAAGTAAAACAACAAGTGCAGGGCAGGCTTATTGGTTACGCGTTGCTGTTTTCCATTGTCCCATGGTTTTGGATCAGCTGGATTCATGGTTTTCCTTTTCTTGTGGTGCAGGGAAAGATATCCCCGGGGGAAGAAAACAAAAGGTGATTCTAATCCAACATAACTGCATGAAAGCTGTGCTCATCTTCCTCAAGAAAATAAGGAAGATGTGTAATGTTCATTAATTAACAATAATGAGATCCTTCACAGTTGTTGCATGTCACAAGCATGGTTGATGGCATGAGTTGGGCGTTCATCCCTTTCAATTCTAACCCAGGTATAAATTAGGTCAGAGTTTGTTAGGACTCGATGAAAGGAAATGCAATAAATGTGCAGATAAATTGTTTTATCATGCAGTAGTGCAGTGTCTGTACTGTACTAATTCACTGCTATTTTTACTCACCATGAAAAAAGAACTGCAATTTTTTAACACTTCTGGTCTCTGTCTGTTGTCATCTTATCCTTGTAACAAACTTGTGTGCTAATCCTGGATTAGTGTTGTTTTTCTCTTTCTCTTGATGTGTAAAGATGGGCTTATCACTGTCGTCACCTTGCACTTTCAGATTACAGTTGGCTTGTTCATCATGGACACCGGATGATGGCATGGATTTGGCCCTTCTATGTATTGGCTTCAAGTGTTTGGCCAGGTCTAGCTTCTGGTTTCGTACAAAGCAACCAATCCATCCGTTCATTTCCTGTCCATCAATCAGAGTTAAGTGTGTGACAAGATAGAGTTTGGGTTTGGCAGGATTTGTACTTATGAGAGATAACCTCGCTTGTGCATGTACTTATAACCTCTCTTATAGAAGGTATATATTCACTACATGTTACCACAGATGGTAATTACATGGCTAAATGCTACAGTTTATTTAGTCTTTTGCTGTTAATTCAGACTGGTTTAGTAGTCATCACACTAGGTACAACTGTCAGGATGCAGGCTGTCTGTCGCTGTCGACTCACAACGAAAACTCTCATGCTGAAAGTGAAGCAGTTAGTGTGAAGCTGAAGCGATTTTCATGCTGCACAATTATTCATCTCAGCTGCTTCTTTTTAGTTGTTTAGTCTTGGATGAGTTAGAGGTCGCTTGGCTGCCAACAGACAGTTTTCTTCGCGAAGAATTGGAGGGTTTTCCTTTGCCAGGCCTATCATCGAGGCGATTAGATGCATAAGCTTCTCCCATATTCTTCTTACATTCTTTGCTTGCAATCTCATGATCAACCACTGGAACAATCAGAATGAAATTAAATAAATACACGGCCATTTTACTAGAAATGCCTTCTGAACCTGAAAGTATTGTTCTTTTTTACCTGGTTTTGGGTAGTCTTTGCCAATTATGCACTTTGCTTTCTTCTGAATGCTGAGGGGTGCAGTCCAAGGTTCATAGATGTATTCCTTGGGCATGTCTAAAATGCAAAACTGAGATTAGTTCTGAAATCATAAAAGAGTTTTTTTTTTTTTTTGGGTGCTGAAAAGTTGTGCTCAAGTACCTTTCAGCACTGGGATGAAATGCCTGATGTAGTTTCCATTAGGATCATACTTCTTTCCGAAAGAGATAGGGGAATAAATTCTGTGATACTGTTTTGAAAGACATCACAGGAAGATAAAGAAAGTAAGAAACTATTAGAGTGAATAAATATGTATATCATTCGTACTTGAAGAGATTATTTCAATGCTGACCTGGTAAAAGAAGGATGAACAGGAGAGCCAAAGCCAATTGCCATTGTTAGTAGCCCAGTCAGAATCAATCAGTAGCCTTTCAAAGACATCACGACCTTTCTCCCAGTGGATAAACTTCATGTGAAAGAGAGGTTGACAAGTTGCTAGGCATTAGCATCTACAATTTCTACGTTGCTTTGATCTTACCTTGGATTCTACTTTGCACAATATTGAATTGAACCCAATAAATATCCTAGCTAAGTAATACCTATTACCTAATACGCGGAAAATTAGGGATGTATATCACAAACTGGCTTTTTTTTGTCTTCTTTATTTACCCACAATGATTTTCCATCAACCATTTTAGATGTGATATTATGGATGGCTGTATTAGCAATTTAGCATCCTTATAAGTGGCATGAGAAATGATATTTTTATACCAATGGAAGTCAAGATGTAGTTTTACCATCAGAAAATACCAGAAGGGATCTTTAAAAACTAAAAGGTTAACATGCCATAAAACTTTCAAGCAAACAACATCAGAGTAAGATATTATACAGATCATACATACCAGATCACCCCGCGTTAGAAAACAAGCAACAGAGTGGCGTGCAAGATGATGCATCCAACCCCACCTCCTCAGCTGGCAGTTAACAAAATAATCAGGAACTTCACATGATTTGGTAGTTATATGTGATGCAAGTAGAAGTAACAGAAAGTGGAACAAAAACAGAAGCAAGGCACATTAATTGGCACACACTTGCTATGGACTTGTGAGGGCAAACCTGAATCATGATAGCATCAATCCAAGGATATCCTGTCCGACCGTCTCTCCACGCAAGAAATAGCTCTTCATTCTCTGTCCATGGAATCTGGAACCAGAAGGTATTTGCATGATGAACTAAGGGAGTTATAGCAAAGGAGATGATAGGATCAAATGAAGCAAACCTGTTTGCATATTTTGTTTCCTTTCATTTGATCAAAATTAGGAGTACCAAAAGACACCGTGTAGAAAAAATCACGCCACAGCAACTGTAGCAAGACCATAAATCAAGCACTAAGATGTTAGATCTTTTTTCCTTTGAGAGCAAATCAATATAGTTATAAATAAATTCACCTGGCCAGTCAATGAAATAGGTGGATTGGTATGCTTTTCTGCGCTCCTGTAAATATCCTGAATGCAGTGGTAAAAATATCTTGATGACAGGCAACCAAACTGCAACCATAACAATTCATTTCAGCACTGCAATCTAAGATAGATGGCAATGAGAGAGGCCTACAAAAATTGGCTTGGGAGTAGCTCAAAGACTCACCTTCAGATATGGTGACAGGACAGTTGTCGCAGGTTTCAGGAAAGCAGAAGGGTCACCCTTAGGTTTCTCAAATTTGACAACCCACTCCTGTAAAAGAAAATTTTATGTTGTCAGAGTGTAATATTTCATAGCATCAGTAAAGCAGGTAACTTCCATTCCCAAATTGATCAAAATTCAGAAGTCATGAACAGAATGCAGAAGAACGAAACACTTCTTTTCAGAAGCACCTTATCATGAAGTGATTCTCTCATCCTCTTCAGAGCTTCTGTCTCGCCGCCTCGGAACGGCGAACGCTCCTCCTATATGTTTGATTGTCCATCCAATTAAGAAAATCTCCAACTTGATCAAACAAATAGTATTTGGACAAGTGTGTTACTGCTCTGCTCTCACCTGGCTGATATCCCCATACCCAAGCTCCTCCACTGTGGGCACCGGCAACAATTCGTACTCCCCGGGATCTCCAACCGGTGGCAGCTCGGAGTACTCCTCCATAATAGGCTCTGGTGGCTCACCGGCGATGGCGACGAACGACCGGTATGTCAACGGCGGCTGACCACCACTCTTCCATTTCCCAAAAGAAAAAACTAAGCACAGGACTCCGAACATTTGATCAAGAAATGATCATGAGTAGTACAAAATACTAATTTTGTGGGTTACCTTCACTATGATTTCTGCTGGATCAAAAAGGGTGTGGCTGACCGGTGAGTACACATCGATCCCCGACGCAGCCGCGAAATCCTTGCACGATCAGAACAAAAAAAGAGTTGGTATCTTTCTGGTTTCCTGAGAAAAATCCAATGCTGAGAGGAGTGGAAGTAAGTGATCACTAACCATGACCTTCTTGTCTCGGGCCAGAGCGTACGGCTCGGTGTCGGATTCGAAGCACAGCTTCCCGATGTTCCACTGCGATTGCAAGAACTCAACAAGTTAATGTCACAAATCTTTCTTTACTTGGTGAGAAAAATCCATGCGATATTATCAGTTTGCGTCAAGAACGGCGTGGTGATGATTGGTGAGTCGCTTACGTCCTTGAGGGCCGCGCAGACGGTGCCGGCGACGTCGTCGTCGTCGCGGGCGCGGAGGAGGAGGAGGCGGGAGCCGAGGCGGCGGAGGCGCGCGTCGAGGTCGGAGAGGCTCTCTAGGAGGAAGCGGATGCGGGCGACCCCGGAGCGCGCGGAGCCCGGGGACGGCGCGGCGGGGTCCGGGCAGAGGTACCGCGGGTCTAGCACGAACACCGGGTACAGCCGCGCGGTGGCGCCGCGCCGGGCGGCGTCCAGCGCCGGGTTGTCGTGAACGCGCAGCCCCTTCCGGAACCATACCATCGCCGCCGCCTTCGACGTCGCGGCGGTCGCGGCGGCGTCCATCGGCGGCGGCGGGGTTGGGTTGGGTTGGTTGGTTAATTTTAGTTCCGAATTGGGGGAGGAGTTGGAGCTGGGAACTGATAGTGGTGCAGTGGATGGAATGGAAGCCGTTGATATGGGATCGGACGGTGGATATTTGAATGGCAGGGGGTAGCAGTAGCGGTTGGCGCAGAGAGTGGCCACGTCGGTTTCTTTCTTTCTTGCCTTCTGGATCCCGTGTGGCTACTTGGCTGTGGTGGCATTACTGTGACTTTCTTTGTGACGCACCCAGCAACGAAACACAATACAAACGCTACACACCAAACATGGTATACAAACACAGCGAAGGACAATTTTTTTTATAAAAAAGACTGCCTTTACAAAATTAAATAAAAAGACTGCCTTTACAAAATTAAATAAACGATTTCAATCTGCTTTAGCTTTTTTGAGTATACATTTTTTATGGTCAACGGACATTATTAACATCAATGTTGCATTGCGACACTTTTCAAATACTACGATTGTAATAGTAGCACCCGATAAAAGATTGCCCTAAAAGATGCTATTGGGAACGAATCAAATTAGAGGATCCTATTCTAGTTCTCCACCGAACTAGTAACCAAAGTCTAAAAGGATTGAAAAAGTAGTATAGCATAGCAATGGGCCGTGGAGCAGGTGTTAACCGCTAAAGATCATTGTTCGTGAGCACAATAATGATTTCACCAGGTAGAAACGAACTCAGATCTCCATCCAAGTCCAATAAAAAGTACCTCAATAATTCGATAGGTTTAACTGATTAACTGCCACGGCACACAAGAAATACAGCACAAAAAAACCGTGTCGCAGGTTTAAAAACCATTCGCTAACCTCAGCTTATGATTGTCTAGACAAGACCCAACCAAATTCACAACCAGCCAGAACATATATAACATCTCTTCGATGACAAAACAGCATCTGGAGCATCTCAAAATGGCTTCTCTAACCGTAGCATTTCAAACCCAATGATGCAATGCGGATGGATTGAGCAACGGCCAAAGCTTCTACATGCATTTACCCATTCCTACTTCCCAGCAGAATCAGGCGACCCATCTCCATAGGAAACCAAACCCTTCTTCCCTTCAGAACTGTTTGAGGGTGACCGGGACTTCTCATTGCTCGCTCGCTTTGGGGACGGGGTAGCAAGTGGGGAGCGATCACGCATTGGTGGAGACCTTGATCTTGATCCAGACAGGCTCCTGCTCCTTGACATTGAACGTGCACGATCCCCATGTGACCTTACTTTCCCACCAGCAGGAGAGCGGCTGCGCACAGGACTCCTGCTGCGTCCACCTCCCCTTCCTCGGTCTCGATAAACAGGACTACGTGAGATGCTTCGGCTCCTCCTCCTGTACCTGCTAGGCCTCCAGAGACAAACAAAACAGAATCATGGAATGGAACCATAAGCTAGAATAGGGCAGTGCATACCTACAAAATTGGTCCAAGGATGATTTTTACCAGCAATACCACAATTCACATTAAAAAACATGGCTAGGTGATGAGGAGAGCACAAAATTGTTGCACTTAATAATCAGATAATGCAGCTGTTAATTTACCTTGGTGATGCTCTTCCTCTCAGTGGGCTGCTTCTATACCGTCTAGGAGGCGATCGCTGACGGGAGCATCGATATCTCATATGTCTACAAAAATACATTTAGTTCACTTCCAAGAAATGAAACAAAACTAGAATCCAAAAGTTTAGTCAGTTACCTGTCACGATCACCTCTTCCACCATAACGGTATGAATGATCAGGAGAAGGTGAACGGTATTGTCTTGCAAATGAGTAACGATGAGTAAAACCCCGCCCCCTTCTTACCCGCTTTGACCCATCAGGAGAGGCACTCCTCGATGGGCTCCTACCATGATTTCGTGCAGACGATATTGCCTTGCAAGGTGGGCTAGCACTTCTGCTGACACTCCTCCGAGACCAACCACCTCTTACAGGGCTGATACTCCTTTTAGATAGTCTCACTGGGCTTCTGCTGATGCTTCTCCGAGCATTCTTTTGAGGACTTCTGCTTGGAATCCTCCTATAAGGCCTATCTGGGCTCTGGCTAACACTTCTTCGCAATGGAAATCTTCCGGAGGTTCGGCTAATGCTTCTTCCCTTGTCCATACTTGGGGGGCTTCGGCTGACACTTTTTCGCATGGGGGATCTTTCCAGGCTCCTACTTCGACTTCTCCGCTGCAAGGACCTAGCTGAGCTCCTGCTGATGCTTCTTGTTCGAACTTTAACAGGACTCCTGCTCCTGCAGGCAACCGGGCTTCTGCTTGCACTTCTAGGGGGACTCTTGCTCATGCTTCTACGAGGACTCATACTGATGCTTTTCTCTCGGGGTGGGCTCCTGCTTTCACTTCTTCTCGCACTTCTTCTATGAGGGCTCATGCTGATGCTCTTCTCTCGAGGTGGGCTCCTGCTTTCACTTCTTTCAGAAGCATGGACAGGACTTCTGCCATGGCCTTGGATAATAGGACTCCTGCTTATTGATGATATCTTCGGGCTGATGGCTGGCCTTTTAACTGGGCTTCTCCTTGGACTGATACTCATACTCTTGCTCATTGAGTGGTTAGCACTCATGCTCTGGCTCCTGCTTATCAATGTCAGATGAAACACTGCTCGTGGACGCGGTAAGCACAAAGAATGATTGATGTGTGAAGAAGTATAGGAAACCTAGATTTGCTTCGATTGCTGGTTAGAGCAATATCGGCATTCCTTTCAGTTTTTGATTCAGTAACACCATTCGTACGAGTATCTCCATTCTCCTGTGGAGAATTGTCTTCTTGAGCTAGACTCCTTGTTGTTGCAGTCTTCTGTTGAGTTGAAGTGCCAACCTTCAAAGCAGCTAATGCTGTGTGATTTTCACCTGGCAATAAAATTTTATAGGCTTGTTAGTTGTAGAACTCCATAAGTGCTACCCAACTCAACAATACTAATCCCACATAACTACTAGCATGTGGATCTTCCACCACTCATTTGAAATATTCTGGCCACAAAATTATTCAATTGTTTATCTACATATTACAGAAAAGTACTTAAGCTGGCATGCATGGCCCTCTATGAACGATTCACTGAAGGTGCAACGTTGGCTTCCATAATCCATAACTGATGATTGTGGAACTTAATAGGCGCACCGTGCTTTTTTTTTTGTTATAATAAAGGATGACATAATGTAGTAGTGCAAGTTTATGGGAAACTCAATATATTTCAATACTATTAAAAGTTCATGGGCCTAACAGATGTGTCAGTCGCCAAGGAAAAATACCTGAAACTTGGGATGATGCCTTAGACTTGTGTCCACGACGATGCCGCTTACTTCTATCGTCCTCCAAGCTGCTGTCACTCGCACTTCCAGCTTCACTGTCACTCTCCACCATTCTGCTTATTTAAAAATATATGTCATACGTTAGGGATGGCCAAAATGTTCGATTTGTTTATGCAAACAAACCTTTTTGACTTTTGCTTTGATTTCCTGTCACGCTTTCTGCGCTTTCTCTCACGCCTACGATCACGCTTTCTTTTTCCACGCTTGCGTTTATCCTTCTTGGAGTGTCTCTTTCTGCGCCTTCGTCTATCATCACTTGAGCTGCTGAGATCAGATGAGTCACTGGAGCAAGTATCAGACTCACTATCAGAGTCAGACAGCTCAGTCTCAGACTCAGATGAGCTTTCTGATTCCGAAGAAGAATATCTCTTCTTCCTTCTCCTCCTTGAAGATTTCTTGTGGTGTCTCTTGCGTTTTCCTTCATTATTTTCCTCGTTCGAAGGTTCATCCTTGGATAACTTCGATTTCACATATTTCCTTTTATCTGCAATATGAATCTCATAAAATAATGCAAGTCCAGTCCTGTCTTTGCAAGAGTGGGTGTATTTGAAAATTGAAAATTTGATACCAAAATAACAAGCATTACCGTTTTCAATCATGATGGATCTATGACATTTACCATCAATGAGTTCTCCACAGTCCACTATTCTTACTGGAACAACAGGTGTGGAACCAGCACCATGCACATCAACATATTCGATTCTCTTCAGCACATCATTTCCAAGAATAAGCTTCCCAAAAACAGTGCTTTTCCTGCCAAATAGTAAGATATTACCAAAACTCTCACTCGATCAGTACTAAGTTAGAAAACAAAGGCCATCTTGCCATAGTTAACTTGTTATGTTATAGCCCAACCATATTTGGAACATAAAAATACCATATCTAACATTAAACATCAAACCCAGTCATGTTAGTCCAGTGGCCTATTTGTTTAACACTAAAATAAAAATGAACATCCAAAATTCAAATAGCAGTGGCTATCTACATTCATTCCAGTCACATTGCTTAGTGTAAAAATGTGTGCAACGTCTAAAGATAAAAATATACTCTGTTTTTATAAATGTTGCACAAGACTGATTAGGTACAAAAATTTTCCAATTTTTCACAGATACAATTACTTCATTCACAAATCTGAGTATAATTCAAATAATCCTAAGTTGCTAATTTCTTTTTATAAATTCTATAGACCTAGCTGTTCAAATGGTACTCATATGAACAAACCTGTCAAGACGAGCATTAGGTTTGAAAGTTATGAAGAACTGCGAGCCGTTGGTGTTAGGTCCAGCAGTTGCCATTGACAGAAGACCACGGTCATTATGGTGTAGGACAAAATTTTCATCTGAAATGCAAATCATAAATTTTCAATACAAGCATACTGATAATTAGCATAACTGGATGAAAACTACAGTAATTTTAGTGCCAGAAGGGAAATCAACACTACTATGGCATGTACTAATCGAGGAAAAAAAATGACAACTCCAATGATTAGCATTATACCCTGTTTAGCAATGAGGTGGATCACTATAAGCTCATTTGGTGCAACTACTTCTAGACATTTGGGCGTTTAGCTAACTTCTTTTCTTTAAATCAAAGTTAGGGAAGTCATATTATTGCATTCAGAAAAGATGGAACAAGTGTGAGAGGCATAACAGTTGGCAAGCATATTTTGTCTAACATTAATTTTATTTGTAAAATGGATCACAATGATTATAAATTTATGTTTCTGCAACAACTTAAAAAATAAACACAGCTCAACACAGCACAGCAACCACAAATCGAGCCTTGATGATAAATTTATGTTTCTGCGTCAACTTAAAAAATAAGCAGTTAAGCACAGCTCAACATCACACCGCGAACAAAAATTGAACCTTTGACAAAAAATTTATATTTCTGCAGCAACTTAAAAAATAAGCACAACACAACACAGAAACCACAAACTGAACCTTAGATTGTGTAAGCAACATTCTGAATGGATATAGAGAGTATCTAAAGATTGTCCGCGTATTAAACTTTGAATGAATTGGTGTCATACTGAGTTCAAAGGCTAATACCTTCAAATATTCCACCATATATACTTTCTCCACCAGATCCTGCAGGTATATTAAGTCATTTCACAATTATTTTTAAAAAGGGATAAAAAAAGGAATAGATACAACTACGAGAAATTTTATCATAAGAGATGTCATGAAAATACACAATCATGGGAAACTAAATAAAGTTTGTTTTCCAGTCTTTCATTCTTCCTCCCATCTAAAGATCTACTCCTTATCCACAAGTCTAGTTATGCCAAATGTGCTCCTCCCATCTAAAGATCTAGTCCTTATCCACAACTCTAGTTATGCCAAATACTCCAATGAATTAAGGTCATTACACACAGAAACAACTGACCAGGTTAATCAGAATTAACATCCCAACCATCACTTGTGGACATGCAAACTCTCCATATGAATTGAAGCATAAACATGTTGTGTTATTTCAGTATAATACACAAGAAAAACCAAGAACAGCCGGTTAATTCCACCTCCTCATAGGGAAAAAGGACATGAAAACTGTATAGAAGAAAGAATGATGTGTAACTCACCATCGCCATTTGAGAAGTCACCGCCCTGAAAGAAAGGAAAGTAAAGCTATTAGCAAATTATGTATAACGAAGCAAATAAGTCTTGGTATTGTAGTTATTACTAGTATTGTAAACCATTAAAGAGTAACACAACAGACAACCTTAAAAAACTATATGATAAGAAATGCAGTCGAGATCATCTGTCTTGCATCCTACATTATACAGGAGAAAGAAAACTGGCTAAAAAAGGAATGAAATAGCACAAACAAATGCTAACCGCATAGTACAATCATTGTATGATCTACTATAATTATCAAGCATGATAGATAAAATAACAAAGAAAGAAGGGAGAAGAAAAACTGACTTGTGCCATGAACCCCTTGATTACACGGTGGAAGAGTGATCCCTTGTAATATAATGGCTTCTTAGTTGTTTGTCCAAGTCCCATCTCACCTGGGGATGACAACCACAATTAGCATGAGCAACAGTGTCACAAAGAAAGGAGGGTGGGACTTCTAAAAAATGAGGCCAGTCTGTAAAGTGCTTCTGAATATGTGGGCACTAGAGTACTAGACCAAAATGTAAATAAATGCCAACACCACCACATAATTACATGACTTCAACATAGCATATAATGGGTAGATATTAATGTTTGTTTAGAGAACAAGTGCTCATTGTACAGAACGTAACTCCTATACCAGAATTGCAGCCACGCACTTACAACAGTTTATATTCACATTGCCTGCTGTATAGGACATGAGTTCTGAATATCTCCAGCTTACACCAGTCATATTGTACATGATGTGGATACAAAAGAGAAATGAAAAACAAACAGTCCAGAAAGGTGTATTACATATGACATTGCTTGATGATCTTTAGAATGCCATTTAATTGTAGGATTCTTTAAATTGTCAGAACATGCAATATCCAGCTCAGGATTTTGTGAGGAAGTTTAATCACTTGTAAGTATCTATTTGGCTGAACACAAGCTAAATGAATATTACCTGTGCACAATGCTCTAAAGTTCTCAGCTGTCCGGGGAGCAACATCTGCAAACAACTGCAAGGAAGAAGGGAAAATTTTCACCAATAAACAAATTATGGGTCTCTTTGGTTTACATCCTAAGAGTGCCTAGTTTGCCATTTGCGAGGAACTTTCTAGCATGGCAAATCACCTCAATAAAGGAATACTTAAAACCTAACTCGTGGTTACTAACCAAAAACTACCCTAACTTGGTCAATTTCCTAAGAGAACCACGGGGGAAATGTACCCTGATTGCTGACCAAACAATTCGGCCTTAACACAGTATCTAAGAAGCACGTAACTAGAGCTGCAGATATATATATGACATACACACCCTTCCATGTCAGCTTAAGTGGATGTACAAACAGAGCATAAAAAGAAAAAAGTACCTCAAAAATCATTCTTTCATCAGGTTCATCACCTATTGATACATCCATAAAAACAATTGGGTTCTTCTTCTTTGCCATCTTCTCGAATGGGCACTATCCTGGAGCAAAGCAGATGCTTCAAACTGAATAAAATGAAAGGAAATGTATATGGTACAAAATAAATTGAGATACAAGAAAAACAGTACTGAACTCATCACGATTTCATTTCTCATATTAATCCCCATAAGGAAATCGATAATATATATTCACAGCATGCAAATTATGGAAGCTATAACTTTTTAAATTGAATTATATCCTTCTTCAGATGAAATAACTTCAAAATTGCATGCATTTATTGAATCAAATCCCACATATTCAAAACATCCTTTCTCTACAATTACCACTAGTTAAATGAGATTCCTTCACATTGTCTTTTCACTGTGAGCTAGCCTCGCCCTAATAAATGAGCATCCTATTGTTCAAACTAGTAAATCAGCTTCTACCTTAAAAGCATGCACCAAAAAAGCAATCCAAATTCAAGATGATGCGTAACAAGGCCACCAAAAATCATCCAGACAAGACACCCCCCTGCCTGGTACTGTTTTTATAACGAACCACCAACCGATCCTATCTTCCACAATCTGCTCCACCAAATGTTTTGAAGAAAATCACGGAACGGACATCCAAGTGTGACGACAGGGATCTGAGCTCCCTTTAACCCACTAGCTAAGCTGGGTAGCACAACTACCAACGCTTCTCCACAACCAGATCCACGCGACGCCACCAACCTAAACCCCTTCAAAACCCTACCGCACGGCAAACCCCAAGCTGTACACCACCGCCCTCCTCCTAACCCTCGAACCAATCCCAGCCACCCAGCAGAGCAGATCAAGGAGTGGACCGCACACCGAACCCGCGGCGGCGCGATCCGGCTCACGCGGAGGGGAGGAAGCAAGCGCGTAGGTAGATGGCACGAACCGAGGGGAGGGAGATTCGTGGGGGGCAACACCCGCGACGGGATCCCCGGCGCGGAGGCGTCGATCCCGCGGCGCCGGAGGAGAAGCAGGTACGGGGCGCGGCCGCCGCCAACGACGCCGCAGGGGGCAGAGGCTGGCAGCTCCACGCCTCCACCACGCGGTCGCGGCCGCACGAACGGAGTGAGGTGGGGATAGGAGGCGAGGCGAGGGCAGCGGAGTGGTCTCGTTAACCTACCTCACTTGGGTAAGTACGGTTTTGCCCCTGGGGTTAGGTAATTGCTACGCGCACAGCGGGTGGGGGCTGGAGGGGGAGAGCGGGCCCACTTCGCAGTGAGGGTGATTGTTTGGTGGTGTGGGATTGGGGGCCCGTAGCGAAATAGATGGTGGGCCTTCTAGTGGGCTGAGGGACATGCGCTGGGGGGCAGGATGGGCTGGTCTGGGCCTTCGTCTCGATGAGACGATAAGCAGAATTTTTTTTATTTTTACATTTTTTAAAAAAATATATTTTTAAAAAAAAATTTACAAAAATATACTCCCAATACTCTCTGGAAGGGCATTTTTTAAAAAACGTCTTTTTAGAGAGCGTTTTCGGTGAGATGGCAGACGGCCGTTTACAATTTTATGGGCGGTCCTCTTGCCGCCCTCACGGAGGGCGATTTTTGGCCGGTCGGAGACCGCCTACATAAATAGGAGGGCAATTTTATACTCGGAAAGAAGTTTTTTTAAAGTAAAAGGGCCATTTTGTAGGCGGCCCTCTGGCCAGCCAAAAACCGCCCTCTAGGAGGGCGGCAAGGGGGCCGCCTGCAGACAGCCCCCTAGTAAGAAAAACCACTCTTTAGGAGGACGACAAGGGAGCCGCCCGTAAAATTGGCAGCCCAACGGATAGGGCATTTTGCAGACAACCCTCTTACCACTGTCGGCCATCTACCACGTCATCAAAAAGTCCTCAGAAAAGATATTTTTAAAAAAAACGCCCTCCCAGAGGGTGTTGGGAATATATTTTTGTAAATTTTTGAAACAAAAATATACTTTTGTAAATATTTTTTAAAAAAATAAAAAAATTCACCATAAGCATACGCTTATGCCTAGTGTTCCATGACTTCCATCTATACTGATACTGTACAGAGCTTGTGCACTATGCGGCTGTGTCATATTTGTTTTTTTACCAAACATGAGGGATTATATTAAACTAGTTGATGTCCATGCGTTGCAACGAAAAAAAATAAATTCAATTGTAACTCATATCACAAAAATAATATCAAATAGCTTAAATAATAGTACGGTTACAACTTTATTGCATAGACATACATAAAAGTTTATGAAACTATAAAAATTATACTTGAAAAATTGTTGGGATGGCATTAAACAAATGTTCATTTACAACAAAAAACAAATGTTCACATTTACTTCTCACAAGCATCTCAGCTATAATCATCTTTTAAATAAAAGACCCAGAGCATCTTCCTTTCCTTCATAGTGAGTCAGTATCTACTTAATTCCCCCACTACTAAATATTCATATACAATCTTGTTGAATTAAAGATCCGTATATTCTTCACCACTGATTGTGCTATGTACGAAATTTTCCACCAAGGTCATTGTTGAGCCTATAAAAGCAATGATGATGATTAGAATAACAAAAGAAATAATAAGATAGTTATCATCAAACCACAATTATCTTCACCTCTCTTCACACATAAGTATGATATTTTTCTTGAAATAGGTAGATAGATTTCATATATGGTTCAATCGTTGCTTTTGCTAGCTTATTTTTGTGAAGAGAATTTTTCTTTTATTCTAGGCGAGGATTCATTGAAGTTTAGACTCTCTCTCTATGTGTCTCTTTTGGTTGACTATTATTGGTTATGTCTATTTTTAGAAATTCTAAAGAGCATGTTCTAGACATAGATGATGTTTTACTGTGATGAACACAGTTTCAAAAAATAAACAGATTTTTGTGATTGCATTTATTTCATATGGTTGACAACCTGCCTTGCACGTGCATGATTACTAGTGTGTATATCAATGAGTTGGGAGCCCCAAAAACTAGCTAAATACTAATGAGCTTATCAAAATATTTCAGAATAGCTATATCCAAGCACCTAACGGGCTATGTCCAGAACACAAAAGGATAAAAAAATTCACAACTAATGGTGTGCTGTGAAGAACACACAAAGAGAGAGGACCTTGGTCCAACCAAAATACCAAACTTTCTTGCATTCAGAATGAATTCATTCGATCTGCATTAACTCACATTTAGAAATCCCATCAGGTCAGTATGGAAAGTTATGCATCAACTCATTATTTAGTAATTATAAGCAAGCATGGCAGGAACATGGTTTAACTGGATATCAAAAGCAATCAGTTGAAGAGTAACACAAAATGAGAGGGACATGATCATTAACCACATATTCTTGTGAACCGAAAAATGAGAGGGACATGATCAAATGCCACTAACAAATAACTATTGGAGGGTACTTTATTTTATTCATGTCGAGGCACAAAAGCGCCCATATTAGGTTGATCACATATCCATTATTTTTTGGAAATCACTTGCTTACTTTATTTCTTTTACAAAGTGGTCTAGCCTTTCAGTATGATAGAAAGGAAACCACTTCCATTTGCACCTATAACAGTAAAATTAATAGAAAACAGGCTTGAGCTGCATAAAAAAAGGCAAATACCCATGCAAATGAGCTCAAATGGAACAGGAACAGAATACATTATCCATATGATACCAATTAAAATTAATATACCAATTTATGACAAATGAGATGAATATAAATAAATCTCAAGACATACTATGCGTATGCTACTCTACTATGCGCAACTTCAAAGTACTATGCTTATGCTTCGAAAATTATTAAAGGCAGAGGTACTTCAAACTAACATATATGCCACTGCAATTTGGACCCAATTACTGGACATTCATATTTCCATTTTACAAAATTTATGAGCAGAAAGTAGAGGACTACTATATATTTAACCATGTCTAACAAGGAATAGACTAACGATCTACTACCTCAAACACGAGCAGATTAATAATCTACAGCACCAAGAACTCAATCTAGAGCGAAACAATAGATTTGAACATGCACAGGTCACAGCAAGTACTACAAGATGAAAACGCTACAAATTGCACCAATAACACAGGCATGACGAGTTCAAGAATCCTCGAACAGATCTACACCAATTCCACCTACCAAATTATCGGATCAAACATCCCACAGCCTAACCAATCAATCAAACTGTAAAAACTTGCCCCCTTCATCAGAAAGAACATCCAATCTCAAAATCTAACCGATTTAACGTATCGAACCATCTGATCAAGCATCACACAGCCTAACCAAACCAAATCCAACTACGAAAAACTTCACCCAATCATCATTAGGTCGAAAATCCCTAACCGATCAGATCTCGCAACAAAAACTTTGCGTCCCAACCATCAAACCAAAATCAATCACAACATACCACATTAGAACTAAATTAGTCACAACATACCACATCAGAACTAAATCAGTCACAACATACCACTGTACAACTTCATTAGCATCAAGCTAGACAAAAAAACATGGGCAACCAAATCTCACAACAGATCAGGACCTATACCTCCCAATAGCCACGAATCTGTTGTAGATGTAGTTCTCGTCCATCCAGGGTTGCAGGTCGATGATCCAGAGCGTCTTCACCTTGTTTGCCACTGCAGGGGCAGACATCGTCGACTAGAAGGCGCGGCGTAGTATGGCTGAGGCGGTGGCACCTACCCGTAGTGGGCCTGTGGCGGGGGCTGGCCCAACATCGGCAGCTGCTGCTGGGGCGGCGGCGCCCCGTATGTAAACTGAGCAGAATCTAAAGGGGGGTGGAGTTGAGGCGAGGAGAAGCACCGTACCTTGAGGACATGAGAGGATTCGACCCAATTCGATTCGATGAGAGCCTCGTGAGATTAGGGAATTTTTTCGGGGGAGTTGATGTGAGGAGAGGAGGGGAGGGGGGCTGCTATTTATGGCGGTTGGGAGGGCAAGGAGTCCCGTGCCGTCACAGCGGAGTGACGGCGGTGCGGGGGAGGCAGCGGCTACAGAGATAGAAGGGGATTTTAGGGTTTGGGTGGTAGAGACGGAGGGAACTTTAGGGTAGAATGGGATGTAGGGGATCAGTGGTGGGGGGAACGCTAGGACGCGTGGTGGGAGAGGGCGAGAGATCTGGTGCGGCAGCGACTGGGACGGCAGAGGGCAGTGGGCGGCGGCAGCAACAGCTGAGAGGGAGGCGCAAGGCGATATAGGAGAGGGAGAATGGGAAAGGCAGGCGTAGCGAGGAGATGAGGGGGGACATGAGTCGGGAGAGGAGGATGCGCGAGGCGACGGGTGATCCGGGCCGTTTGATATCAGGATTGAATGGCTAGGATTGAGCGTGTCTGCCTAGGGCAGGATTCACGCCACCACTATGTTCTTTTTAAGTAGTATAGATAATACTTTCTTCGGTTTTTAAGATTTGACATAGTTAACTTTTAGATATGCGTTTGACCATTCGTCTTATTAAAAAATTATATAATTACCATTTATTTCATTGTGATTTATTTTATCATTAAAGATACTTTAAGCATGGTTATTTTTTACATATTTGTACAACATTTTTGAATAAGACGAATGGTCAAGCTTATGTCCTAAAGTTAATGGTGTCAAACATTAAAAACCGAAGGAAGTATAAGAGATTACAACACTGTTATTACAATTTTAAAAAAGTTTTCACATCTTAAAATGCAGCAAATATGCAAGCAAACAAGCATAGCCACGATGTTAACCAACTCCGTCTTGACAAGATAAAAAGTAGACGTTCTCTTTACCGTGGCTCGAGGTAAGCATTGGTTGAAGACTTTTTGGTGGAGACAACAACTCTAATAGTAAAAGTGATAGAACATTACTAATAATAATACATGTAATAGTACATATATCAGCACCCCACGGTAGTGCCTCAATGTATAGGCCATAGAAGGCTTCTGAGAGACAGGGTTCCGGAGAAATAACAGGGGAAAACAACACTTAGACTAGCAGCAAGGGAACTTTCATCCACATATATAAAATACAACAGGACTAGGATTGTTATCCTTCGGGAGGTCTGAAACTAGATAAAAACTCTGTATTCTCTGTGTTGCTAGTGAGCGATCATGGCTTTAGACCCCACGCTGAATACTGTGTCGATGTTTTGTATCGGTAATAAAAATGTAGGGGCTACACGTCGGACCTAAAGCTCGATGGTGATACAAGATAAGGAGATTTATACAAGTTCAAACCCTCCGCGAGAGGTAATACCATACTCCTATTGTTGTGGATTGCTCTCACTTGTGTATGAGTTGTTTCCCCTAAGAGGACTCCCTACTTGTCTTATATAGGACGTAGGGCGATGGTTACAATGTAGGAAACCTAGCCAAATACGATCTAAGGTTTCCTTATCTGTGTATAAAGTATTCGGCTATGATTATATCCCTTTTTTTATGATACAAGGTAACATGATTGCCAAATTCTACTCTATCTCTAATTGTATGGGTTGGCCAACCTCCAATCTGGGTGACGGTATTTGCCTCCTGTAAGGGTACCCAGGACCCATGTCCTCCACACATTGGGTTACCTGGAATCCTCTTCGTTCAGTGCCACAAAATGGACCGTTACATGCAGCCAAAATCGCAGGTGGTTGGCACGGCCGCTTGCAACCAAAGGCATGTGAAAATAGGCCATTTTCACAAGCAGGTAAACGACCACCTGTGAAGATCAATTTTCATAGGTGGTTGTGTTAACACAAGCGCATGTGAAAATCGATTTTCATAGGCGGCCACTTAAGACGAGCGTGTGTAAAAACAAATTTGCATATTTTCATTTTTTAGGCACGCAAAAAAGGAAAAAAATATTTTAAAATTTAGTAGGTATCTATACACAAAATAGAAATATGGGTTTCAAACCCAAGACCTTCTCTTTCACGCACTATCTCACTTACCATCTTACCATCAAGCACTTCTTGTCAAGACTCAGGATGCTATTCTTTTAACTTCACATCTCTAAAACTTGTAATGATTGTTTGATGCTCTAAATGATCTCAAATGAAAGATTGTCAACTACAAAGTTGTAGGTCTCGTTGAGCTCTACAATTTTCATATAGAGCTCGTCTCTATCAGATGTCATTTGAAACATAGATATAAGATTTTATTAAAATAAATCTAAGATTTTGTAATGACTATTTGGACCCCTAAACAATATCACATGAAAAAGTTGTCAACTACAAAGTTGTAGATCTCATCGAGTTCTACAATTTTGACATAAAGTTTGTCTTCATCCAACTTTATATAAAAAAAAGTTATGTGTATATATGTAAGGGTCCGCCTGTTTCTACGATTTTCACAGGCAGACGCTTAAGTTGACTGCCGTGAAAATGTGGTCATTTTCCGTGACTGGGAACCCTCGATTCATTTTTTACATGCGGCTTATTTTTTAGGTCGCCTATAAAAATAAAGGGGGTGTCGGTAAAAATGGTTTTTGTAGTAGTGGTTGGCTATCCAACACTGACGACACATAAACGATATAGTGGTATTTTTGCTACCGCAAAGATCTTAAAAAACCATTTCGGCATGTATAGAGGACTAGACCAACAATATTGCAAATCATAATCTATTGGGTAGTGTATGGTGCAAAGGGCAAATATTTAAAGATGTTTTTACAGCAGTGACTAATCTATCTCTACAACTGTTGTGCAATGAATAGATAATCCTATATATCTTAGATTCATGATTGCAATGGATGCTTTGTTTGACAAATAATGTAGAGTTCTTTTTTATCCTTATAGTTTCATTGTATGTGTGAATTATTTATACTCTTTCAACTTCCTGTTCTATTGTCGCTCCGATCATGCCCACATCATATATGCATCGTGCGGTCGTGCACTCGTGCCTCGTTTTAATCTCCTTGGTCGAGAATGAGTCACATGTACATTTGCACGTGTGGGGTGTACACATCTCGACACCTCGTTGCTTTCCACCGCATGAAGCCATGAATGCCGAGTCACATGGCAATAATGGCATGCCTATATGCATCATTCCAATATTCAACAGGAATTTTGTTGTTGTTATTTAAACCTTTTCAATATAATATTTTAAAAATAAACATTCCTTTTTTTCTTTGCAAATCTAAATTTTCAACACATTAGACATTGGTGTGAAGAAAGTACATTGCCACACCAGTTTGTGTGGCATTGCTAACAATACCATGCGCTAAAAGCGTAATTTTGTTTTGGACATGACTTGGCTTCCCTTACCATGCCAAGCGGCCAAAGCGGACTGGCGCAGCACTTCCATGTCATGATATGCCTAGTAGTGTAGTTGGGTTTGAAGATTCTTTCTTTTTTTCTATCTTCTCTTCTCTTCTCTTCCTTGTCTCACACATCATGTACATAAGAACATAAGAGTAAGGCAAAAGTAACTTTATTCACAGATAAGTCATGCTTGGAATATAAGTTTTACACATATACGGGTTAGAGAGTTTTACATGTAGAAAACATCATCAGTGGAGGGACGGGACTAGAAAAAATATCAATGGGGTCAATAAGAAAAAGTAGTGGTTTCAATGCATGCTTACTAGAGTAATTTTCCACTTATATGGGACTATCAAGAGATATATATGACCCTAGTAATTACACGCTGGCTTTGCCCTGCATCAGCGCCAATAAGGAACAGAAGACAACATGAACAACTAGGGATGAAAACGGCTTGGAAACGGACGGAAACTACCTCTGCCATATTTGTTTTCATTTTTTTTGGAATCGGAAACGAAACCCCGGATATAGAAACGGAATAGAATATTATCGAATACAGATACGGAGAGAATACAAATAAGAACGAATATGGTCACGAATATTTATCGATACATGAAAACCCGTTATACTGTGCTTCCAAAATCGATGAAGACACATAACTATTTCTTTTATCCAAAAGAATATACTAAGTTCTTGTTAAATGTAATGTCATTGTAAATTAGACTCTTTAGTTTTAAAAGTTTTAAAAAACATAGAGTTATAAATATGAAGTTGTATCCATATTAGAATCTTAATTTAAAATTTTATTTATTTAATCCTAAAATTAATAATTAACAAATGTAATTGACATGAGCTTTCCTTTTTAAAAAAGAATAAGCTATTACAATGAAAAGAATCAATTTATTTCATATATTATTAAATTTTTAATATTGTTAATATTAATAATAGTACCAAATATAGTGTATGGTTTGGACTAGCAAATATAGCATACTATGGATAGCTACATATCGTGTTTCTAAAATAAAAATATTTGACAAATAAGTTGGGCTAGATATGTGGGCATACAGTTGGAGGTGTATGGGCTAGACTTTTGTTTCCTGAAACTATCCGGATAACTATCTGAAAATTATCCAGATAGTTTCCAACCATTTTCCATTTCCGCCAGATACTAGCCTTACCGTATTCGATTTTGTTGTTGAAAAAAAATCCGAATTCGTTTCCGTTTTCGAAACTATCCGAAATTTTCCGACCGACGCTATCCCTTTCCAAAAAATCGTTCGGATAACAGAAAATATCCGAACCGTTTTCATGCCTAGGGACAACATGGCAACAGACCAACAGTGTCTACATTGATATTGAGCAAGACTATAAAGGCTCTTTTGGATCATGGAATTTTCATATGAAAAATGAAGGATTTGAATCCGTAGGAATTTTTCATTTGGAACATAGGAATTGGAGTTGCCAAATTCCTATGGAATGCATTCCCATTTCTCAATTCCATAGGATTTTAAGCATTAGCACCAACCTCATGGTTGTCATTTTTCCTGTGATAATACCCATGCAATCTCTTTCTATATATATATACTCTCTAATCTAACTATCATATAATCACAAAATTCATGGGCTCCATTAGATCGCATGATTTGAAAAACACATTAACATAAAAAACACACAATTGAAATGTTGCGTATGGGCAAATCCCGCAAGAATTCAAAACACATGAATTTGAAGCATGTCAAGTGCCGGGCCGGGTTGGGCCTAAAAACCCGGCCTTAAAAACCCCGGCCCAAGCCCAATGCACACCCTGGGTGGCAGGCTTGAGCCTGGCAAGAACACTGGGCTTTACTGGGCAAGGTCGGGTTTTGTAGGGTTTTTTCGGGCTTCAAAATTCAAGCCCGAGCCCAGCCCCGCACATGTCACACGCTAAAAATTGTCCTAATTAAAAATTATATTGGGTAAATAAAAATACAAGAAATCACTAGAAAAAAATTGCTTGTGAAAGTGTTTGGATAAAAATCTTAAATTTCCAATATTAAAAATTTCCAAGTTAAAATCTATTTAATGCTTGGATGCTTTGATATTCCATGGGGTTGGTTGGAATATTTTAAGCACTCAAGTATTTATAATAATGGACTTTCTTTTTCGTTTCATGGTGGTTTTTGCTTCTGGTAAATTCCCCATGGTTTAATGAACCATCTGAAATTTTTTTGGATTTTTTAGTGCTCCAGAATTAATTTTAAAGTTATAAAGATCATTTCAGTAATTAATTAAATAGAAAACCAATTCCTTTTCTTTTCCCAAGTTCGGGTCATTCCTGCTCCAATCCTTTGGTATATCTCTATTCAACTCGAACCCTGGTTCCCCTCCTCTTTTTATACTTCGTGTCGCTTCCAAATCCCTAATTTTTCTAGAAAAGTCCGATTTCGAAAACCTCATCGAAATCCAAAATCTAGATTCTCGGATATATCCAAAATTCCAAATCTCTGAAATCCCTAATTCCAAATATCCATTTCCCTTTGGAATAAATCTTCTATATTTCCTTGAAATCCAATTCCAGTTAAAAACAAATTCAAATTCTCAAATATTCCATGTTTTGGCTCCAATCCTTATCTCCATAAATATCCTCATTTCTTTTCCGATTCCCAAAATATTCATATATTTGGAATATTCCCTAATTACTCTAAACACCGTAAATATCCTCGAGTTTCCGACTCTCAAATATATCCTCAAATTCCCAACTCTCGTGAAATATTCTCCAATTTCCAAGCCCTGCAAATATTCTCAATCTTCTTAATATTCCAATTTTCCAATCTTCATAAAATGTTCCATTTTCCTCCATTCCCAAAATACTCCCATATTTTGAATGTTCTAAAAAATTGCTTGTTATTTTCTAAATTTTCCTGAAAATTCCAATTTGTCCCAACTTTGAAGTTTTTTCAGAAATCCCCCTCTCCTTTTCCTTCTTCTTTCTACCTTTTTCTCCTTTTCTTTTCCCCCTTCTTATTCTTTTCCTTCTTTCTTATTCCTGCTTCTTTCTCCTTCATCTCTCCTTCGGCCGTCCGAGCCCGAGCGGCCTCGGTGCCCTCCTCCTTGGCCTCAGCCCGGCCCCGGCCCATGCTGCCCCGGCCCACCGGCCTGCGCCGTGCCACCCCGGCCTCGCACGGTCTCACGCCGCCGCACAGCGCCACCTCCTCGCGCATCTGCCACCGCCTAATCTGCTAGCGGCACCCACCCTAGCCGCGCCTCCCCTACTCTATAAATACTTCCGCCCCATTGCCCTCGCCCGATGCCCTAGCTTCCCCACTCAAAACCGCTGCCGCCGCTCTGCTCCCTTGCACCGACCTTGCCACCGAGCACCGCCGCTGCCTCCTTCTACCGCCGCCGCCTCTCGTCGCCGTCATCGTATTCGCCCGCCGGTGAGCCCCGAATCCCGCCACCATCCTCTTCCTCACCTCCGGCGCCTCTCCGGTGCCAATGTTTTCTCCCCCAACTCGTCGATTCGCTTCCTCTCCCCCTTCTTCATCGCCCTGCCGACCTGTTCACCGTCGCGCCATCGCCCCGTGCCGTCATCCCGTCCCGGAGCCATGCCACTCCATCCCCTCCGCCGCCGGTCACCGGCGAACATCCCCCTCCACCGCGCCGTGCCATGGCCACGCGCGCTTGGCCCTTTTCGACCGTGTGGGCCCTACCGGCGCCTCCTCCCCTCTGTGTGATAGGCGGGCCCCACTAGAGATCCACCTTCCATGTCTGACGATTGGGCCCCACGGGCATACCCCTTGTCCTATGACATGTGGACCCCATGCACAAATCTCTGAGAAATCCTAGCCGTCCGATATTCCAGATCTATCCTGGGCCGTTGGATTTCCATAAAACCCCAAATAGATCCAAGCCGTCAAATCTAGTCAAATCTGATCTAAGCTGTTGGATCCCCATAGCCCTAGATCCTTGCCACGTAACTAATGCCACGTTAGCCCTAGTTTTTTCACGTCATCATCCAGCTCACCGCCATCTCATCTCCCTCAGCCACCTAGCATCCACCTTAGAAATCCACCACTCCCCTCTGTTCCCTTGGTCCATGGACCTAGACCATGAGTGACAAGTTTATGATAGTGGGCCCTACTTCTTTATCTATTTAAGAATAATTCCTTTAATAATTGAATTCCAAGGAAATATTCCTTTTCCAATTTTTTTTTTGGATTTTCTCTGTATTCGAACTTCCGAAGGTCATATCTTTTCCGTCTAAACTCCAATTCAACTTGTTCTTCTTCATAAATTCATCTAAAATCATGATCTACATGTTTGTATACTTTTTATGTACTATTTATTTAGTGTTTCTTAGGGTTTTTCCACGCTTTGCGTGTAGTCACGTGTTTTCGGTCGTTTTGGAAGGTCGCGAAGACTTTTCTATTGCAAGGTAAGTTACATGACAATCTCCTTGAGCATGTTGATCCCAATTGTAAAAATTATTTTGTTTTAATGTTATTGCATGCAAAACTTTCGAATGTCATTATTACGGGTAATTATAACTATCCAATATTCCTTAATTATTATGGCTATTTTGTTATTGATATATCTACCCTGATACCCTGGATAATTAATATTGACTAGCCATGCCTAGAAATTTTAGCGTCATTTTATGTGAGGAAACTATTCATCTACTCATGACTAATTAATGATTAATGGTTATATTCTCACGACAGTTGGTTGTGGTTGGTTAATTAATGGTCAACTAAAACTTGACTGATGGTGGGTTGTGAGCATATGGAATGATGGTGATGCTAGTGGTTCTCATGACAGTTAAGGACCGGTTCATGAGCTATCTTTGCGAAGCAATAACCGTAATAACCACAGGCTAGAATGGGTAATGGCTTGACTGGATGTGTGGCACATTCAACAGAAGGCACCAGGACATGTTTGTTGCAGTTGTCAATAAGTCCATGCATGGCAGTCATAAGTCCATGTTTTTGGGCGTTGGACCGTCTCCCTGCCTATGAACCTGATCAACCCTACCAGAGACAGGTGGTTCCGCGGGTGGCTCTTCTGTTGGGCGAGTTACATAAAAGGTTTTGTCACGGTTTCCCCCTTTGCAGTACCATGGTGGTATGTCGGGCATGGTGACGTGTGTGGAACCATGTCTTGTGGGTAAATTGACACACCTCTAGCCAAAGTAAAACTATTCGAATAGCCATGCCCGTGGTTAATGGGCGGCCTAGCAATATTTTTCATGATTAGTCCCATACTACTCATTAATAATAATAAATGATGGAAACTTGATAGCTCCAGGTTGGAGGGTTTTGGTTTGGGTCTAAACTGCATTGAAGTGTTGTTTAGTGATTGGTTAATATTGATTAATAATTAAACTATATTGTTTTTGCAATGCTTTTAAATTTAAATGTTTTAAATATTATTTATGCAAATAAGTCATATTATGTCTTTTCTTTGGAATCCTGTTGCATTATTTTGCATTCCTGTGTGACTTGTTGAGTACAGTGGATGGTATTCAGTCTTGCAATATTACCATCATCAGAGTGAAGATTTGTGTGGAAGGAGAAGATTTTGGTGTTTGGCTTATACCTCAGTTGAGCTGCCTGTAGGCTTGGTGCTAAAGCTTCGCTAGGATTGTCGTTCCGCTGCTATTTTCTTCTGTGTGAGGACTAAGTGTCTCTTTTGTAAGTATTTATCGTTTATCGTTTTGGTTATGTTTATCAAGTTGTCGATTTGTGTACCTCGGCTAATTTCTGGACGAGGATTTAATGCACAAATTAGCTTTGGAAATTTTGGTGAATTTCCGAGCATGACAACACATCATCGGGCTAGGCGGGTTGCCCATGAACATGCTATTTGCATGATTCATAAGAATATAATTATCGGAAATTGATGGAATTAAGAGAGAAGAGAGACAAAGAGAGAACATGTATTGGACTTCTTAAAGATAAAATAAAATGAGGTTTGAGCTAGTCATCAAAACACATGTAGCAAGTTTCGATGATTTTGCTTCCAGTGGGGTTTGATATGTCATGACATTATAATCATAATTTGTTTATTCTTGTGTTTTTAGATTTACATGTTCCAAAGGATCCCTAAATATCTTCGGTGATATACCACGTAGTAAAACCACTACAATTTATACAACCTAGGCTCCTTTGAAACAAAGGATTTGTGGATGAATTTTATAGGATTCTAATCCTTTAGAAAATTTTCCTATTTAACCCTTTGAAACAAAGGATTGGAGATTCCCAAATCCTATGTGTGGATGCGTATACACCGTATGTAGGGATCTGGCGGAATCCCCTTTGTGAGTTCGGCCAGGGGGTGAATGTGTTCGACTTGTCGTAGGTTGATCAGCAAGTAAATGCAGCAAAGGGTTTATACAGGTTCAGGTTGTACGGTGGCGTAATACCCTACTCCTGTCGTGTTCTTGGGTTCTTGATGGCGTGTGAGAAGCGTTTACATGATTTAGAATCTCAGAGTTTGTCTTTTGAATCTCCTCCGATGCAATGCGATCCCCCCTCCCCTAGCCTTGGCTCTCCCCTTATAGCTCTTGGGGGAATACCACGGTTGCCGAACTATGGAAGTAGAGAACGCTGTATGGTTGGTTTTGTCTCCCACTGACCGGTGGGCCAGGTCGCCTGTGCTCCTGGGGGCCCCTCTCGGAGCTGGTCTGGAGAGAGTGGATGGTCGCTCATCACACGTCAGGGCATGGCCGTCAAGTGCTTGCTGGGGAAGATTGGGCTCGCCACGCTGACCATGGGCCCTACCTGTTAGCCTCCTGTAGAAGTAGGTGAAAAACCGTGAGTTTGGGTTGGTGGCGTGGCAGTCAACTACGCCACCAACCGGCCCACGCCTCTTGCCAGGAAAGTGTGATGATGGCGCACATCAGGGGTGCAGAGCTGTCTTATCCCTCACGCCGCACACTCGGTAGATATACGCTCTATCGCCCTTAATTGACGAGGCACGGGAAGACCCAAGCGAGGTATCACTCTCTGTCACGTCGTCATTAATGCCCCTGCCTCCGCACCAACCGCGAGCTGCTCGGGGAAGCCGAGCTCGGGGGCGGGGCAAAGTTGTCTCTTGAGGGCGGCCACCGCGGCTACGAGCTCGGGATCTGCCTCGAGCTCGACCCTTGAAACCGCGAGCTCAGGGCCTTACTTTCTGGACCTAGGGGACCCCAGGTGCGACTTCATAGTTGTCGTAAGTTGTCCGTACAGCCCTAGGCAGTGTGATGATGTGGCGCCAGGTTACCCCGAGTCACCGGTGGTGGGAGTCATGGTTCCCACATCACCGACACTATGAAATTCCTTTAAAATGGCTCAATGCATGTGAAATTTGGAGAAAACTTAGCAAGAAGTACAACCTCCTATAAATTTCCCTTTGAGTCTCTCTCTCATCTAATTCCTATGTTTTCTTGTGGTCTATTTAAACGGTCATTTCTGTGTAATCCTCTGCTTTGTACATGCATTCCTATCAAAATTCTGTTTTTTTTCTATTTGTGTGTCTTACCGTTACTGCGTTTCAAGGGGCCTTAGAAAAATAATAACTGGTTTTTATGACATTTAGCTTTTTTTAAAGAAAAAACTCTTCAGATGTATGAATCTCTGGCTCCTACACAGCCAAGCTCCCAAAATTTTCACTGTTTGACCCTTTTTTAAACTTATTTCAAAAATGGACCGCTAAAACTTTTTCCAAAAATGAACCGGGAGCTCAGCGCTAGCACTGACGGTGCTAAGGTCCGACGCCTCAGCACCAGCCTCCTAGGCGCTGACCCACCTGCCCCCATGGTAAGTGGACTGAGCTGGCGTGCCGATGGGGCTAGGGCTCAGCGCCAACTGATCTATCGTTGAACCCCCTAGCTCAATGCCAGTCATTTTGGCACTGAGCTAGGGGACTTAAGTGCTCGGCCTGGCTTGGTCACCCCATCCCCTCCTCCTCCTCCTTCTTTCTCTATTTCTTCCTAACCTACACAACGCCGCGACTCTTTCTCCTCCCCTCCTCAAATCCCTGCCAAATCGAAGCTTTTGGAGGGGAGTTCACGGGGAGAACGACGTGCAAGGTATTCTCCGCCAAATCCTCTCTTTCTCTCCTTTTTTCATATTTTTGATGAATTTATCTTGAACCCTACTTTGCAAATTTGTGCCAAAATCTTGCAATGTAGTTGGAGGCCCCCTTGTCGACCCTGGTCTTAGGGGGTTGAGGCGGCTAGGGTCAGCACCCCCATGCAGGGGGAGACCCCCTGCCGGCCCTGGTCCTGGGGCGTTGAGGTGGCCAAGGTCAGCGCCAGCCCAATTGGCGTTAACCCCTGGTCGCCCATATAGGGTCAGCACCAGACGGTTTGGCGCTGACCCCAGGGCTCTGAGCAAATGCAGCAAGGCACCTTCAGGAGCGCTAACATCAAACGAAACGAAATATGTCTACAATCAACACATACAGATTTCACAGAAATGCACATAAACTGCATAACAAATTGTTCAGTACATTGTAAATTAAAAAGTCAAGATACATAATCAACAAACAATGGCATGTGCACGTATAGTTCAATGTGAAACGTTCGTATCTGTCGGAGGATGAAACCTCGATTGCGGGAAGTCCGGAGACCCCCCTTTGAGGTTCGGCCAGGGGAGTGGTTCTCAGGTGAATGCGGCGTCCGGTGTAGGAGAAAGATCGATCGGTGGACGATGGCACACAAAGAAGACAGGAGGAAGTAGACAGGTTCGGGCCGCTCGGAGGCGTAATACCCTACTCCTGTGTGTTTGCTATCTGTAGTGGATGTGATGGTTTTGAGTTGTTACTACAGTGTGTTCTTCCCAGGCAGCTCGGGTCCTGGGAAGCTCTCTCTGGAAGCTATCTGAGTTGTGCAAGGCCGGAGCCAGAGCTACCTTCCCCCGTCCCCGAGTCAGAGGCATGGATCCTCCTTTTATCGTCAAGGGGAGTCCACAGTGCCAAGATACATGAGAGGGCTAGGTATGGGTTGTCTTATCGCCGTCTTGTCGCACACGTCCGCCTGCTGCCGCCTGCAGCGCCCACGTCTTGGACACGTCCGCCTGCTGAGCCATGCCGGAGTTGGTATGCAGCGGGCGGTGGAGTCGTGAGGATGTGACGGGATGTGATGGAGCACGCTGCCGAAGTCAAGAGTCTCTGACTGCTTGGACTTCGGCGCACGCCCTCTCCACCAAAGTCAAAAGGCTTCTGACAGCACAGTCGGGTGTCCACGGGGGGCCATCACGAGGCGCCCACGCGTGGCAGAGCAGGCGACAGGGGCGACAGGCCCTGTCGCCTCGTCATTAATGTAGGTAGTTGGGGAGCTGGTCCGCTGAGTTCTTCGAGTCAATCGGCCCCCGGGGCCGAGGCGATCGGCACCCGGGGCCGAGTCAGTTGGCCTCGGGGCCAGGCATCGGCTCCCGGGAGCAGTCGGCACCCGGGAGCAGTCGGCAATCGGCACCCGGGACCGGGGGATCGGCACCCGGGGCCGGGGCGACCGGCACTTGGGACCGGGGCTCGTGGCTCCGGGCCCGGGAACGGAGCTTCCCGGGATCGGGGACGAGACCCGGGGAATGCGCACCCGGGCCCGGCCAGTGCTCGGGCCCCCGGGTACTTGGCGGGAGAGCGGCCGTAGCCGGCCTTCTCTTGCGCAGAATGTGGACTCCGGAGTATTTGTCGCGGCCGAAGACCCTCGCGTCCCCGGGGACTGGGGGACCCCCAGTCCCATTTCGCCGACAGTATCAATCATTATTACATGCCTTAGGGAATTTAAATAGGTTAATCCATTAGCCATCATCCTACTGGGTGCAGCGGGGATACTTTCCCTTCCTCGCAGCCTCCGGCCCGGCTTCCTTCGCACGTTGTTCCCTCTATCGTTTCCTCTCCATCTCGACCTCACGCTTTCCTTTCTCCTTGCGTTCTTTCTCTTCCCTCCTCTTGTGCTTTTCCCTAGCCTTGCATTTAGCCTTGTAGCATTGTTCAAAACGATCCCTTGCCCACTGGTGACACATGCGAAGATACCTTGCGTCGTTGAGATGGACTTCCGTATCTATCCACTTTACAAAGTTATATAGAGAAGGTGGTGGCTTAGATACCTTCACGTATGAGAACGTATTAGCAAATATGGATAAAAGGATTAAACAATGGTAGAAATGAATTTACCTCCACCTGCTTCTTCGATTTTTCCATCTTCCTTTAAGGCTTTGGCTTTTCCAGAGAGTATACGTAGTTACGGCACATCCAATATCTTTGGCGATACGTGAAATCCGTCTCGCTAATTGTGAACTTGCATTCATCGCCATACTAATACATAGGGCGAGGGACGCCCGCCAGAGGTTGTTGATGAGGGATATAACCACCTACATCCATCCTACCAAACACACTATAACTTAAATGAAAAACACATCAACTATACATAAGAACGTTGATAAATAACACATTTATAATAATAGGTGTCCCTACCAAAATACCCTATCCGGGTAAATCAAATGGAACTATATACCAATATTTTATTCGACAATTTCACTATCTCCTATTTTCAATTAGGGTGATCTATCCTATTGTATCACTCATTACATCCTTGATACAATCAACCCTAACTCTCAAATGCAATCAATAACCTAATCAATAATAACAAAATGAAATGGTATGCATGGTACAATCCGCACCATAGACATCTATTCCAATAGCTTTGCACAAAAAAACCAATTTGATTCTATTACTCGCTCCAAATTTCCTTTCTAAGGTTTGCCATAAACTCAACAAAAGCTTTGGAAAAAGAAGAAATGAGTAGAGGGATTAGAGGAGATTACCTTGCTACTCTTCCTCCATGTAAAATCTGGTTAAAAAAGGTTCGATTTGCCTAAAATTTGATGAGGATTAGAGAGGGGAGGATATTGAACAACACGACAAAACCCTATGTTCGAGCAGGAGGAAAAAAGAAAGAAGGAAGGGCTGGGGCCGGCCGGTTGTGGCCGGGGATAAAGTCTCCGACCTCAGCGCCAAGGTCGGAGGGAGGGGGAGCCAGCGCTGACCACCGCTACGTCGGTTGGCCCTATGGATGCTCAGTACCATCAGATCTGAAGCTGACCTCCCGGTCCATTTCTAGAATGAGTTTTTGTTATATTTTATTATGAAATTAAGTTTTAAAAAATGGTCAAACACTGAAAATTTTTGGCCGAGCTCCCACCTCCAAAGCAGCCGGCCGGCCATCTAGCCACATACACATCCGAGAATCCAGTCGAACGCAGGCAGTAGTCCCCCCTCGAGCTACACGGAGACTGAGCCATGGCCGTCCTGGCCCTGGGCGCCGCCACCACCTGGCCGGAGGCCATCGTCCAGTGCCTCCTCTTCATGCTGGCCGCGGGCATGCTCGTCGCCGTCCACTCCCTCCCCCGCCGCGCCGCCCATCGCCTCCGCCGCGGGGCCGGCGACTCCTCCGCCGCGCAGTCGCGCCGCCACTTCGCGCAGGGCGCCCAGCTTCTCTCCCGGGCGCGCGCCGCCGCTGCCGGCGCCGCCGCGGGGCCCAAGAAGCCCCCCGGCCCGCTCGCCCGCGCGGCGCTCGCCGAGGCCGACCGCGCCATCGCCCTCGACCCCCGCGACGCCGCGCCACTCATCCTCAAGGCCCTCGCCCTCGACCTCCAGGGCCACCGCCTCCCCGCGCTGCGCGCCCTCGACGCCGCCCTCGCCCCTCCGCTCGCCCGCTCCCTCGAGCCCCGGGAGCGCGGGGACGCCCTCGCGAAGCGCGCCGAGATCGCGCTCGCGCTCCACCGCCGCCGCCGCCTCGACCAGGCCGCCGCCGACCTCGCGGAGGCCGTCCGCCTCAACCCACAGAACGCCCGCGCGCACGCGCTGCTCGGCGACTGCTACGAGAGGAAGGGCCTCGCTGCCGAGGCCCGGGACGCTTTCAAGACCGCGGCGTCCATCGATCCATCGCTCGCCACCGCGCACGATGCACTCGGCCGGATTGACGGGAGCGATGATGGTGTCGAAAGTGACTGATGTATGTAAGCAGGCTTACAATCTCAATTCCTGTTCTGAACTTGTGCTGCACTGATGCTTGCAAGTTACTATCTAGGGACAGGTCATTGCTTGTGTTTGGAGCAAATCCTGCAAGATGGCATTATGGTATAGATTAGATTAGAACTGTTATGCATGTAGTGATGGAGATGATAGTCTTAAAAGAAGTCCTCAAAATGTATGTAAATGACTTTGTGCTTAGAACATTAAGCTCTGAATATTACTTGTACAACAGTAACAAGAAATCCTTAGTGTAGAGATTTCTTACTGGCTATCACGGTTATTTTTAACTGAAAGATGTATATTTCTCTCATTGCAGGAGCTTGCTGATGGCTGAACATTTCTAACTCTTGTTGTGTATCTGGGGTGGAATGAAAATCGTCTTGAAGACAGCAATGGTAAATGTGTAATATTGTGTGGCTTTTTTGTGGTTGTTTTCCTTCAAACATATGTTACTTACTTCGCTCTGTTGTTGTATATTAGTGGATACGCAGAGTTGGTAGGATGGAACATACTCAATTTACAATTCGACTGTTGGTATGCTGGTATCTACCATGAATTTAGCTCAGATATGCTATATCTGTGTTTTTGGATTTACCCCCATTATAATTGTTCTTATTTTTCTAGCCCAGAATCTACATTGGATGAATACTTGCAAAATTCAAAGTTCAAACTATGTGCTCCCAAGATGCCTTGATCCCTTTTCTAAAATTTGTTAGATATAGGAAAAATGCTCCAATCCCAACAATGCCGATGCATCTTGTTTTGAGAATACTTACCAGGTCAATACACATTTTCCTTATCCGAAAACAAAAGGTGTAAATAACCACTGAGAGAGAAACTAGAATAAATAAAACATGAAAGGATTGCAGGGGAAATAATACCACAACTCAGCAAGTACTGTAGGAATAAAACCATAACTCACTAGCAACTCACACAGTCAGAAAAGCTGAACTGATTAACTGGGATACAAAATGGCCAATACAACCCATTTTAACTAAGTATCGGCAGCCTGCCAACAAATGGGTATCCCAACTCCTTTGTCTATGGACTCATTGTCTCATTATCACTCAAAAGCGAACAGTACTATGAGCATCTAAACATTGGTGGTGTTGCACTTTGAAACATAAAACACCAAAACAATTGCATTATTAAGCTTAGGACAGCATTGCATTGTTCCAGCAGAAAGTTTGGAATTCTGGAACTTTAGAATGCAGTAATCTGAAGATCATTGAGAATAGTCTAAGTTGGGCAAAAGCATGCTATTTATCTATCTATATTGTTCTCTATCTAGTGATAGGTGTCAAATTCAATGCAGAGTAAATTAACTAGGAGAAATATAAGCTTGGATGAGCTAAGGCATCAGTTTTTATAATGACAAGTTGGACCATGTATCCACATCCATGTGAATTTTTTTTTTGCTTATTTCTGCAATACGTGTTGTTCACACTTTACACAGAATGCTATTTTCACTACTCTAAGAGCTCAAACAAACGTTTTCATTGTCTAGAAGACTAGATCAACAATATCGATAACGTCAAAGGAGAATCATATTGAAAGATGTTTCTACAGCATTCACTAATCTATCACTAACAGCTGTTGGGCAACAAATAGCTAACTGTATACTGGATTCTTGGTAGTAATTGATGTGTCATTTCACAAATAATGGGGTGAGTATTTTCTTTCTATCCTGATAGTTGCATTTTACATGTAACTTATTGATGCCCTTTCAACTTCCTGTTCTCTTGTCGCCATCTTTACTTTTACCTATGTTGCAAGGGTGATGCCCATTTGATCCTACCCACATCATATATATTGGCGTTTCTCCATTTTATTTTCCTTGGTTGAGAAGAGATTGCACATTGGCACATCTGTTTGCTTTCCACTGCAAGAAGAATGCAAATTCACTGTTAGCCAACGTTTTTGAGTCACTTGCACATTCCAGTATTGAACAGGCAAAGGAAGTTTATAAGCTTCCTTGCAATGCTATAATTGATCTTCTTGCAGACTAGCTTGCCAACTAACTCGGAGTATAACACAGGATAATCAGAGCTGAATCAGATAAATTTCATTGTGTCAGCACCAAACTGTAACTGATTAACCTTGCAGACTTGCAGTATTGCATGAGCAAAAGACTGCAGGGCACGGTCAGGTATATTGGTGCTGTACCATAATAACATCAACTTCCTGATAAGTGATTTGGTCTGAAACAAGATGTACTTTTCAGGTCTTGGTCTCCAGCACAATTACTCCAGCTTTTAAGTTGCTGTCCCAGCTAAAAGCATTTGTGACGAATTTTGGTCAAATCCTTGGGCTCCGTCCGTTTTGTGGAATTGAGGAACTAGGATCGGCTCTTAGCAATCTCAAGTGTTTAGATGCACCAAGGAATTGGAATTGTAATAGAAAGATTCCAAGTTACTCCTACTACACAACAATATTAGATCGTTTCATTTAATTTTCTTGAGGAACTGACGTGTGTTTGAAACAAGCACTATAGAGGTGTATATTTGTCACAAATATTAGACAATTTCTCACAAATACGGTTCAAATATATGTGGAAATATGATGAAGTTCTCATTTGATTTAGATTATTAATCGAATTATTGCCGTAGACTATTTACTTGATTATAGAGATAAACTAAATATTTTGAGAAACAAACCATTTTAAGAAATAAATTTAATAAATATTTTTTCGTCTCAAAATATAAAAACCTATACTAGGTAACCTTAATGATCTAAGCAATGTAAATAGCTTAGAACAAATGACCTAAGCAATAAAAGAAAATTTTTTAAGAAAATATATTTTTCGAAACAGAATAATTTATTTTAATAATTTGATAAATAAACTAAAAAGAACATGTCCAAATATGTTTTAACACCAGGACTGACAGCAACCCAAAACAAACACGAGGATCTGATATTTTCTCTTCGCGTATCGGCCAAAGACGACGGCCGACGTCAATCACCAGACGGACGGTTCAGATTACGACATGACCCGCCATCCACACTGGGACCGCCTGTCAGTGACATACGCGGCACATCCAGGCGCCTGGACCCGGAACACTTGGCGTCCACGAGAGGCACGGCACGGCGACGCGGCCCGCGGAGCCGCCGACACGTGGGCCCCCCGATGCGGCCCTTTGACCCGCCCGCCTCCTCGACGTCGGTGCCGCGTGAACCTCCCCGAGCACTCCTTGTTGCCGAGACGATCAGACGAACACGAGAGAGAAAAAAAAACCAAAAAAAGGGAAAAAAGACCGCCGCGGGTTAAAAGAGGTACGTTTTGATACCCTCCTTAAATCTCACCTGTTTCGTGTGATTTTTATCTCGTCGCTTCGTCTTCCTTCTCCTCCTCCGCCTGATCGAGATCGTTTCTGCTCCAGCCGCCGCAACCGCCGCAAGTGCGAGGAGTCGTCTCCGGAGAACAACAGGTGCGCGCCTCCTCCTCCCCTGCTCAGCTTGTTCGTTCGGTTCGGTGGTGATGTGCCTGTATATGTTTGATCGATTCCTGTTCGCGGAGACTGATGGATTGGGTGATCGGATGCGGGAGGGGTCGATTCACGCATCGAGTGTAGATTTGTGCATTTTGCTGGGATTTTGGCGTCCCTCGCGTGCCTCTCTCCGTGTTTGCCTAGCAACGTCTCGTTCGCGCGCGGTAGGGTTTGGGGGCCTGGATTCGATCGATCCCCCGGCGTCGAGATTCGTGCCGCCGTTGATCGTTCGACAGCTGTTGCATCCGATTCGATGTGGGTACGAGCCGCAGGGGTGGGGGGTGGGGTGGGGTGGGACAGAGCTGGTGGTGGTTTTTGCTCTTGGAGCTTTGGAGGCGTGGGATACGACTGTTGTAGAGTGTAGACTAGCTAGGGGATTGTGGATTTTTTACTAGTACTTCCTCCGTTTCAATTTACTTGTCGTTTTAGTAAATCTCACATTAAACTAAAAGATGTAACAAATTATATTGTTACTCTCATTAATTACATTCTAATCAATTTTTCAAATCAAACATTAAAATTCCTTGTAAGAAGTACTAGTATTAGTATGGCTACATTGATTAAGTAAAAGACATATCTAAAAGTGTTTTGGAATATGAGAATGATAAATATTTTGACAAAAAATTTGAATGATAGAATGATAAGTAAATTGAAACGGAGGAAGTACATATCTTCTTTCGTTGCAAGAGAAAAGTGATAGCTATGTTGGCTGTGGGTTTGTTGTGTGCTCTGTTTTTTTTAGACTTTTGTAGTTTGCAACCTTGTCTTGTTTGTGGTCTACTAATAAGATATCAAGTCATACTTAAATAAAACCTTATTCTAGTCATTGATATCATATCCTTCAAAAAATAGGATATTAGAGAGGAACTTGTTTTAAGGCGACAATTGTTTTAAGAATAATTTATTTCTTCCGAGCATTTTAAACCGGTAGCATGTGAGTGTTTCCGTATATGCGTGGGGAACTGCGCTGCCAACGCGCAACGCTAAGTTCCTGCATGATGTGCTATCATGCTGTGCACTGTTCATGATACGGTCCATCTGCTGACTGGGGCTTTGATGCCCTGAAGGACTAACCTAAAGAGAATTAGATCTTTTTGTTCATCTCCATGATGCAATGCAGTGCACCACATCGAACGTATACAAGAAAGCTGGTCAGGCAAACTGGGTGGCTAACTTTCACCTTGTCAAGGCCAGATTACGTCATCAAGAAACTACAATACTGCATGCAAGTGTGGTGAATCAATACACCACACATGCCATGGAATCTATTGCACCCATGGTGTGTGCATCCAACTTACAATATATAATTAAGGTTTGCGTGCTGTAGTGTTGCTCTGTCTTGGATAGATGCCTTCATCCTAGCCCATACGTGTGCCTGCCCATTGCTACGTCGGTCAGGGCACAGGATACTTAGGTAAACCAGATCTATGCTCGTGCAATTCTTGTCAGTGAGGAATTAGAGTGCATGGACAACTAGAAACAGGCGTGCTTTGCAGTCTGTCTTTGGAATCTATAGACCAAGATACTCCATGCAAGATTGCAAGTGCAACTAATCTTTCGATTTCTAGGAATAAGAGCATACTTAAAGTCTTAAACCAATGTTCGCAAAAGTGAGGACTTAGTGTTAAAATTTTGATGCCATGGGACAGCATATGATTGTTTATGACTGTTTGACTATCCTGTGAGCTCCAATGCAGTCCGGGTAGGTGCCGCATGACATGAATTTTTGGTTGGGTTGTATCATGTTCAACTAGTGTTTATATATTGTTCATATATCCATGACAAACTGTCCTCACCCACATAGGATCCTATGGTCACAAGCAGTTTTTTTAAGCGAAATCACAAGCAGTTTAATACCTCAAGTTTATATAAATGGGGATTTCATCACAGAATTGAGCATCTACCAAAAGTTTAGAATGATATTCTGCTACATATAGTTGAACGGTAATATTTATTTTTGTTTGCACTTTATAGTTTATTAATTTATACCTAGTAATTTTCCATATAGAACTCAGGTATTTTGAGGCTTAGTCATGTTTTGGCCGCACCAGTCAAACATATACTCTGTGGGACTATTGCTGAAGATTTTTGGTGTTCTATCAGTAGTCCTCATACTGGTTTAGTACTCTTATTAACACAAAAGCTAAAAGGCCCGAGCTGTTCTTCTTGGTTGTGCAAAAGCAGAGAATCAAAGCATGTTAGGTTATCAAGTGATCGCTTCCTTTGGAGTTTGGTCATGGTCATGCATGGAAGCACTTCCCTAGGAGAGAATCCAAGCTAGCTTTTGGCCCCTCAGTTTTTTTCCCAAGGACTCCATGATTTGTATTTGCTTCTGCTTTCACTTCAACCAAGAGAATGGAATGGAAGAGAAGGCATATCATCCTATGGTTTTGAAACCTACATATCCCCCTCCTGGCATCTGCTACCAGTCTACCACCAGTGCTAGTGCTAGCAAGAATAGTGCAGTGACATAATAGGAAAAAAATAGATAAAAAGCAAAAGTAAATCCACTGATGTAAAGCCTCAACCTCAAGGATGAGCACAAGTAAAGGGGCAAGGGAAACAACAGAAGAGATGCAAAACACATCCGGAAATAAAAGGAGGTGAACAAGAATTCTAAAGAGAATGGTCAATGCCACCCTCAAAGACTACTGCCTCTTGATTTCCTTCTATCTTTATTGAAAATTATGCATTATTATCAGTTATGCATCAGGCCATCTCTATTTGCTTTCTGCCATCATGTTCACCTTGGGTTGTGAAATGAAGGTTAATTTAAGATGATGGGATCTTTCTCTGTTTTCGGAAATTCTTTCTCAATGTTTGCTCTTATAGAAAAGGATAAAGCTAATTGCTCAACACTTACAGCTCAGCAATCCATTATGCCTGTCTTGATTTCAAGTGGTTCCTTTGCTTTCACTTATCCCCCATCACTTTCATCCACATATTTTGATATTCTATAGCAGTATAACTCCCTATCAGTATGCTTTGGATTTACATTAGACAAAAATGCACATATCTGTTATGGATATGACTAGAGGCTACTATTTTTAGTATACGTGAACAAAGTTTTGTTTCAGTAGGACCTTATTGTTGATAAGAGAGGGGACACAAGGGCCCCAAAGAGGTGCTTGAATTTCTGAAAGGTTCCAAGGATGTCCTTCGAAACAAATAAGCTCTGGCAATTGACTGAGCAAAAGTGCAACAAGTAACTGATAGTTATAAAAAAACACTGGACAACCAAGGAGGAGCTTGGTTTCGAATAATTAAGAAAAAAGTGTGAGCGTGTTGAGAATTGTATTCTGAACACGGGACCTTGGGTTGAAATCACACACCCTTTGCCACTGCACTAGGAAGTGCATCTCTAACTGATAGTTATCAACCTCTTATTTGTTACTCTTATCAGCGTAAGAACTATATTTAATACTCCCAATCTCATAATAAATATTGTTCACTGTGGGATCTTCTCTCTGAAGAAAAAGTTTCATATGGTAGATTTAACTTAGTTGAGATGATACTTCTTTCACGGTTTTAAACTAGTGTCAGTTTTGCATTGTAACTTGGACATCATGTCATTTCCATGTAGATATTCACCTTGTAGGTATGTTGACAAAAGCTCTATGCCCCTTTCTCTCCTTGCATATCGAATATTCACGTGGGCTATATGATCATGGATTCACCATATTCATGCTTGTTGCTTCTTATCCAAAATTTTAGCCAGTCTATTTGTAATCTATATGAAAAAAGTCACACTTCATTGGAGCTCTGCTTGATATCTATATTTTCGTCTATGCTGATATTTGTTTCTGCCATCTTAGTGAATAATAATAGAAAATGCTTTAGCTAGTTTATTATGTTTACATCAGAATTATGTTTCAGTTATCAAGTTATCATCACCTATTGAAGGGATTTTTCCTAGTTTAGATAAACTGTTCTAGTTGTTATTTAGGCTTGAGCCGATGTGACTGTTGGTTGGAATGGATGCCATGGAATTTCCTCAATTGTTGCTAGTGAAAGAAGGCAAAGTTAGCGTCGAATATAAGGGATGAGAATAGCTTTTCATAGTTGCAAGAATGAATAGTTATATGGCAATAGATATAGGCATAAGTTCAGAATGATAGCACCCCCATTCTTGACACCGCATAGACATTCTCTCTTGAGAGCTCACGGATTTACTCATTTAGATCTATGTCCAATTTCCCATAGGATCAAATAACAACTGCTGCTTTTACACTCTGCTTCTCTTCTTTTCATAAGTTTGCTATAATTCTTGGAATACTTGTGTAAATGCAGTATTCTGGTTCCGTCACACGTGTGTGGATAGCTCTGGAGCATCAGTGGCACAATTGCAAAATTCAGTGTGATACGTTGCATTATTAGGCATAATTAATTAGATTTTGCCCTCTTTTAGAATAGATATGGTTTTGCAATTTTGGAATCTGCTAAAGAAGAAGGTGATGTGTTGGCCCTTGGAAAATTGGAATGTCAGGAAATTCTGTCGCACAGCAGTTAACACAGCAGACCTCAACTGCATGTCTAACCAAATATGTACTATTCTTGATGTGAAACTACGCATTCGCTGTCCATAAAGTTCCTGATATGTCAGTCTCGGGTGAACACAGATAATATCATGTGGTCCAGACTCTCGTCTCAGTTATCCTCCTTGATTAGAACATTTGAACTAGATACAATCAAACCAAAACCCTCAGAATCACCCTTTTGTTCTGAGATTTAATCTGAAACTGTTTGTATCTCTCTTATGAAAGCCAGAAAGGTCAGTCAAATACTCAAATTAGAATCATTTCCATTTTTAGACGGGAAACGGTTTCTCTCTTCAGCTATGCTTATCCAAAATAAAATATGGACTGATGTTTTCTTCTAAGCACAATAATCCAGAACCTAATTTTGACTCTTTTCTTTTCCTCTTGAAACCGTGAGATGTCGGTTTCAAAGTTATTGGTTATCACTAGCTGAGTATGATCCAACACTGTGAATCAGTATGCCTTTTACTTGACCTGAAGATGTACAATCCTTTTCATGTGGAAATTTGGGAAAATGTCAGATGCACACAGTTTTGTGGTACTGTTTCTCTCATGAAACAAATAGCTTTTGACTCAAGTTGTACTTAAAGAACAAAAGGAGATGTATCTAATTGAGTGTGGATTTATTTTTATTAATTTCCAGTCTGATCTAAATTCCCCTCTTATTATCGATCCATAATGTTCCCTGAAAACAGAAATAGTGGACAATACTTATACTAACCATTAGCTTTCTTTTCTGAAATGATTTACTGATCTTAATCTGAAATTACATATTAGCTTTGCTGGCTTTGGTTCTATGTGTATTTTGCTAAAGTATATAGTCCACTAACCACTGTTACATAAGTAATTGTATCTTAAATTCCTAAGCACAAGAATATTGCGCACTAGTGCCATCCCTCCACCCCATGTCTCAAAAGATGTTGCCAAGGCAGGCAGAGATGCAGGGTAAAGGAAGCATTCAAACTCCCCCTATTTCTTTTGCCCTTTAATGGCTTTCTCTTCTTTTTTTAACTCCCCTCTTCTTTCTAGTTTTCGTGATTACTCTTGTTCTTCCCGGGCCAAAGTGCACCAAGGAATCAAAGGCACAAAGATAGCCCGCCCCTCGGTTTCAGCAACCCCTGCAACCGCACTATAAGTACCCCTGCACATTAGCACCTCGCTACATCACCATTTCACTTCACAGCACTTCTCACCTTAGAGCTCACCAATACAACGGCTGATCTTTGTTTAGGTAACTGAACTTCCTGTTAGTGTTTGTTCATTTGTATAGATGTTGTTTGTTGCTGGTTCCTGTTTCTTGAATGCAAAAGGGAAACATGAGTTTGCGAAGAGAGACTGGGTTATGTTAATTCAAGTGTGCCGCTGGTTTTAGTTTGATTATATACGGCTCTATGTTTTCCTTGCTTTTGATGTATAAATCTTTAACAAGTGGTACATTGTTCATGTGCAGGGCAAGACGAACATGAACAGGAGCCGGGAGACTGGGACTGCAGGGCGTGCCAGCACCTCAACTTCAGCCGCCGGGACCTATGCCAGCGCTGTGGTGAGCCGCGTGGTGCCGCTGATCGCGGCAGCGGCGGGGGTGGTGACTACGCCAACTTTGGCGGCCGTGGGTGGCTCTCCTTCGGTGGAGGCTTTGGCACTGGCTCGATGTCCGCCCAGGTGACTGGTACTGCTGCTGTGGCGCCCACAACTTCGCAGCCGCTCAGCTGCTTCAAGTGCGCTGCCTTCAAGGACGAGGCCGCTGTCAACAGTGGCGCCGGTGGCTTTGATGGGGACATGTCGCGCTCACGGGGCTACGGCTTCGGCAGCGGGGCCGCCCGCTCCAGCCGCCCTGGCTGGAAGTCTGGCGACTGGATTTGCACTAGGTGCGTGTCGTCACTGATGCCATCCTTTCTTTTGGTTATGATGTCTGTTTGCTTTAGCAAAGCTACTATTCACAGCCATAAATAATTTTGCCCAGCCCTTATTTTGGTACAAGATAGTTTACATGGTTTGGTCTTTTGCACGCTTGTATCATTTCTTCGTACCATTTTGCATATTTCATGGGTTTAGTTTCTTCAGGAGAGACAGGAGAATAAACTAATTATGCTGCCTGTCTTCATGCATGAGAAAAACTAGTCGTTCTGTTAGGCTGCATGCACTGCATGAGAAATATTCAGTATAGCTTTTGTATAGTTTTAACCTAGGTGTCACTAGGGGTATTCATCTACGGTTTTCTCAACACGTTGAAAATTGGAAGTGAGTGCATAATTTGCATACATGCTGGTCGGGCATGCTGGCAGGTTGACTATGGCCTGTTTTTGTATGGCTTCGTTAAAAACCGGAACGACCAAGATATCACTGATAACATGGTTGTTTGCTTTAAACAGCAGTTATAGTATCGATGAGCAGGGATCATTTCCATGTCTTTTTTTGCATCTTTATCCAGCATTTCCATGCACTCTAATGAGATGGATTTGCCATAACTGGCTCACCATTCATCACGTCACGCTGGGCGTATATAATTATGCAGTGCAATATGTATAATATTCTGCTCTCTGTAAGTAATCTCCTGTTATGCTCGGTTGACCACAGTCTGGATGCAATGAGCACAAACTTCGCCACAGGATGGAGTGCTTCAGGTGCAACGCACCGCGGGACACCGCGGGACTCCGGTAGCGCTATGACATACGAAAATTACTTGTAAATTATCAGATTATTAAATCTCCCCTTGTCTTGCCTGCATCTCATGAATCTTGATATTTGCTGCGTGTGTTTATGCATTCCGCAGCATGAGGGTTTGTAATAGTCATGCGCCCCTGTGCGCCGATCCGATGAGGTTTATTGCAGCAGCGAGGCGACGTGAGCAGAAGCAGCAATTAAGAGTTGTGATCTCTACTATAGCCAAGAAATTAAGATAAGAATGAAAAAAAGAAACTCTCCACGCTTTTACTAGTTTTGTTCTTCCCGTTTTAGATTTGGTTCTGATTCCATTTGGGAGGACCCGTCGACCCTGATTACTCTATGTTTCCCCGTTTAATTTCCTGTTCTTTCGGCATGTTTGCTCTTCGAGTCGTGTAACCAAACGCTTGCGCTTGAGAAGTATTATTACTATCTGTTGCTTCTTAATCACCTGCCGTGTTGTTCCTTATCTTCCAATCATTTGTTTGATGTATTTGGTATATGCATTTTAGTTCATCTTATATATATGCTCTTATCGAAGGTAGTGAATAGCCGAAAAGTCAGAGAGATATGCACAATATAGTTTGTTTGCGAGTGGACAACGGACAATGCCATTTGCGTCGAAAAATGAACTCTTAGAACTGGAGGTAGCAATCGAAAATGACTGAATTTAGAGATGTGCCGAAATTGTTAGGAGCAACCAGATAAATACATTTAACCCTCGGAAGCTGATTATGGCCTCCTTGGAATTGCATAATCCCCCGTGTATTCCAAAGAAGCCCTACATTTGATGATTCCTGGCATGCTTTCTACACCAGAAACACAATTTATTTTCAATGTGTGCACGTGAGATCACTTATCTAGAGAGAAAATCAGTAAGCGTGCATGTGAATCTAAACTATTCGATCGGAAGGTATGGCAAACTTGATAGTTCTCTCTACGTACGTGGAGTCTGAGGTCCACTATATGTCTGATGTGCCGTCACATGTAGTAGTAGTATTAATCCTCGATTTACAAAAAGCGCGCCGGCACGTGCGGGGACACCAGAACCGTCACCTGTTGAAAACCCGCGAGCCCATATAATGTGCAGTCGAAGGTGAAGCACTGATGATTCTTTTTATTTTTTTATTTTTAAAAACAAACTTCAAACTTTATTTTTAAATCTAATCATTCTACCGTGTTAGAGGAAATCACATGACAAATTATACGTCACGATCAGTTCGACCTAACCCGGCTCTGCACGAGGTTAGTACAGCCAAAGATTTAGATGTAAAAATAAGTTACCAGATAGTAAAAGTTTAAAAAAATTAAAAAAATAATAATAATTCAGAAGTCTACAGAAGTACTCTCGCAAGTCATTGCGATGCCCTCGATGGGAACTCTTTTTGTGAAGGTGGTGGCTCTTTTGCAATAACTAAAACTAAAAGCAGATGGACTGCATATGCGGAGTATCAATCACATAGGCGAGAAAGCGAAGAAGGCATCAATAAAATCCCAGTTGGCATTCCCACAGCTTCCCTCAGAGTGTGCTCCCTGGCGTCCTGTGACTGTTTGGTGGCAGCTCAATAAGCTGAGCGCGATAGCTGACAGCTGCGCAGGTCGCACGTCGGCAAAACAGCTGCGAACCGACCCAAACCCGATCCGATTAAGAGAAAGATATCCAAGTTTCCGAGAGCCGAGCTTTAACGTAGCGCGGCAAGGGGAGACAGTTTGGCTGCCCCGCCGCTTTTCTTCCTTCCTTCTCTTTCTTATGTTTAATGCTATATTAAGTTCTCATTCATCCATCTTTAAACATTATCTATAATTTTTAGATGTAAAGATATTATTTATAAAATCAGATATAACTATAATAGCTACTATTCTCTATTTGAGATCATCACAAGCCTTCTAAATCACAAAAGTTGCTTATCTATTTTTTCTATCAACCATACTAATATTCTACTTCGAATAACTTATAAATATTTTTGATCTAGCTCTAAAAGTATTATATATTTTAAGACAAAATCGAGATAGTATTATAGTGCCAAAGCGCGGCGCGGTGGCTGCGGCTGCCATGCCTTTGGAACACTGTGCCTCATGCTGTACGTTGTAGGTAGATAGAGTGAGCATGGCATGTTGTAATGTCATT
>RYFJ01003165.1:0-58961 GCA_003991445.1 Oryza meyeriana var. granulata
CGCGGACGCCTCGCTGGTCAAAGATTCTGCCGGGCGTTTTGCTGAGTGCACGCCTACTCCCATTCGTTGTGGGCGCAAACTCTCTTGTTACTAGTTTACTCACCGCTACTATCAACATAGTGCTAAACTTTGCATATTCTTATGTTGTAGATCATGTCAGGCGATAAGCCCGTGCCTTGTTGTTTACAAAATCTAGTTGCTAATATTAACTGGCCGATCTGTTCTTGAGAAAGAAAACACAATGGAACAAACTTATGGATTGGTATCGCAAACTTGAAGAATGTTCCACGCGGCGGCAGGAGTATGTCTGTGGGTGCGCCATAGGCCCCCACGCTGGTACCTCATGACACAGCATTGGCCACTCGATAGAGGAATGGCCTAGCCCTTGTAATTTAAGAGATATCGCTAGATTCGGCAGTACTTCGCTTGTATAGAAAGGAATCATACATCCTAGTCGGGTGCTGTTATATTCTCTAAGTGGGAGATCTCCTAGTCGTTAATCCGATGGGGCTACTAGCCTTGAACGCCTGTCCCCAGTAATAAGGGTGAGGCAAGGGCCGCCCCATGAGGGCAGGTTGAGTGGTTCAGCGCACAGAATCACCACCACAAATCCTCAAAGGATATGACACCAAACTGGACTAGGGTATTACCCTTCACATCGAGGGCCTGAATCCAGATAAACTCCCTGTGTCCTTGCATCCCCCAGATTCTCCGCCGAGTAGCCCATATATTTATTGCGGTGTAAAACATCGACAGATTGGCGCGCCAGTAGGGGATTCGGCGCCGATCTACATCTACAAGCTCGATGGATCCATCAACCAAACCCCGTCCTCGCACGGCGGCAAAATTCCCGCCCCCGAGATACAATCGCATCAGAGCCTGACTATCACACCAACCAGATCGGCGATCTCACCCTCGGCCGACTCGGACTCGATCCGATCTGCGCAAGGAACAGCGCTCCGCATCGGCCTACACGATGCTGCAGCAATCTCTCAACAGACATGCTGCGGCGATCTCCATAACGCCCAAGTCTCAGGGACAAACTCTTTCTTTCGGTGTTCGACTCGGACCTCTGGACATTTTGAGCGGCCGAGATCGGGCCACAAAAAGGAAGAGATCGTCAATTTCCCGTCGGCACTCGGCGACGCCCGGATATCTATCAATCCTACATTCAATCGCGGCAAACCCGATCCTCTGAGTCGACTCGGAGAGATACGGCCCCCGAGCCGCTCGATTGATCGATCTAGGAGGTCGGAGTTACACTCATGCCATTCAACCACCCGCTTTTTAACTCGAATCGGACCTCTCGACTTTCCAGTCGGACTCCGACTTCCAGTCGACTGCGACTTCTAAGTCGGACAGCAGCTCGGCAAAGCTTCTCGTCCGCCACGAGTAAATCTCATGTGCCATCCAAAGCTTACCCTACTAGGAATCAACGCCGACATACGCGTACAGCAAGAGGAGGTGGCCCGCCGACTTGCGATGACAACAAGAGGAAGAAGCAAGCGCCTGCGCGCCCGCAACGACCGATCTGCGCAAGTCCGGGCAGAATGCTGCTAGCAAAAGTCCTCCAAACCCGAGTCGTGCGACACTGACGTCTTCGTGCATCGTCCACAACAGAACGTCATGGCCTGCGGCAACCCTACTGGACACTGTCTCAGCTTGGGCCCGATCACCAGGCCACCCGACGTTCGCAAGATAAGGCCATGCTTACCGCTGCGCATGCAGCAGCACCAACAGTCGGGCGATACCCTCGACCCTGACCAACCGGTCGGCTCCCCAATGGCAGTCCTCGTCTACCTCAAAGCCGACCGCCCGAGTCGGCCGCTCCCCATCACGTCGGCTGACACACGGAGGTCACGCCAAAACCGTCACTCGCAACCACAACACCGGCAACAGTCGAAGTGGACGTCGGGACAACACGGATCTCCGAGCCAACTATTGGCGTGATCTTCGGCAGGAAACACCTCCGCTCGCGCGCGCTGCTTGCTGCGGCGCCGCCAGCGGGTGGATCGCGGGGACGGGGGGAGACGGAGGGCCCTCCGCGGGGCGCCGCAGACCTTCCCTCGCAGGGGGGCTTTCGCGGCTCTCCCGCCGCGGGGAAGGGGGCGGAAGGCGGGCGGAAGAGAGAAGACGAGCAACGCCAACTGGAAGACGAGAACGAGCATGTTCCGGCCTCCCACCGACGAGCGGTTCGCCGCCGTAGTCCGGGTCGGATGTCCTCATGAAGACGAAGCAATACCGGACTCACCAGGCCTACAACAGTCGACTGCCGTCGATTTTCAAGCCTACCAGGCCATTGACAAAACATGGCAAGACAATCTGCGAAGTCCTGGCTCACGTCCTAGCACTCTAAGCGATCCGAGCAGCTGGAGGAAATCACAACAAGTCATTAGGCTAACTACCTCCAGTCGCTCTAGCCAGACCAGCGAGGACATGGCTAATCAGGACTTCCCAGCATATCAATCGGCTGCTGGGGAGAATCCGGCGAACGCTTCAATCGCCAACTTCAGGGAACATTACGAGGGGCCATCTTCCGAGCACAGACTATATAGTTGCATCAAAGGAAAGCCACGAGTCTCTTCGTGACTTCATCAAGGGGTTTTCTGAGAAGAGGAACTCAATCCCGAAGATCAAAGGACGAGGTTCGTCACGCCGCCTTAGAAACGGGTCAAAGACACCTCGTTCATCGACAAATTCACGCGAAGCTCCCAACTCTGTCAAGGCCTATTTCGACATGGCAAACAAGTACGCCGACTCGGCCACGCTGTTTGCCAGGGCCCCTCGATACAGTCCACCCGACAGAGAAACGGACGACCACGACGACGGCGGTCCCGACTAAAGCTGTGGAATCGCCAAACCAGTCAGACGCTTCCATTGTGGCAGTCGTCAGCAACCGCTCCGACCTTACAACTGAGGATTAATCAAACAACAATGGACATGCTCGGGGGCTCACAAGCCCATATCACTAAGGATGGCATCCCCACTCCCAATCCGAACAGCTAAGTCGCTTTCTGATAAACATCTCCTCCCTTGGCCCTTGCTAGTGCCGCAGGGCCGCTTACAACCTAATTAGTGTACAAGCTGCACAACATTTACCTTTTTCTGTTTTTTCTCTAAATGATTGCAAAATACTCGCAGTAGGCATAAATCTCGATCCGTGAAACTTTGGGCTCCATGTATAGACGAACTCAATCACTCAAACGCGTGTCCGGGGAAAGCCATGAGCCAAGCTCCCGACGCTAGGCTTGACTAGTCGCAAGTGCAAACTAAGGGGTCAACTACTCGCAGGAAATTAATATCAAAAAGAGGGAGACATGTATTTACACTATATTCTGTAAAATACACTTTTATTCAGGTGAATTATTTCCATCATAGATGCCTACTCATACCGATATCTTTATATTGGCAGGCCCAGCTCCGGATACGCGTGACCGGAACTCAGGGCTGCGAGCCATCTCCTATGCTCGGGGGCCTTGGACAAGTCTGCCCAAAATACACTCGGGATGCTCCATGAGGTGTACTTACCGAGTACTTGCCCAGTCGCCGACGTCATCTTCCCCGGCTACCTCCATGTGAGTTGACAAACCGACCCGCACTAGTCGGGGTCGATATCACTCGCCGGGTGAGTATCGCCCATGAGGGTCGCTAGCGCCCGAATCCTATGCTTCAATGCAAGGTTCGGGACCTCGCTTGGCTATAACTCTGTTGGGTGGGTATTGCCCCATGAGGGTCGCAGCCGAATCCTGTGCTAATGCAAGTTCGGTAACCCTGCCCGCTCTTCTGAAGTTCAGAAGAAACTACACGTCAAAGCGCATACGGAGTTCTCATGCACTGCGTCACACCCTGAGGAGGGCAAAGCAGATCCTGGCGTTATACCCACTCAGGTTATTGGCAACCATTTTGCATCCAGAACGTAAGTCGGAAAGGCTTGCGAGTAAGGATTCTCTGGGTAAATTGCGGTTATCGACACCAACCATGCAGCGAGGGATATACTCTCTCTATAGAGCAGCGGATAGTCGCTCAGGCCGGCTTATTGAAGCACCACCAGATATGAGTTCCTACAGTAGCATCCCTTGGCCGCCCGCAGGCTGAGTTGAAAATTATAAGGCTGGTGCTACCCAACAGGAGCCCGATGAGGTAACAGACTACTTCTGAGAGTCATTGCTAAACATATATGTTTGGGTATACTGTTTTATCCACAGGTCTCGGGATATAATCCTTACAAGATCACAAGCTGGTCTTTCATTAAAAATTGGGATGCCGGTATTCTTCTCGGGGTACACCTGACCACGCCATGGATTTATTTCATAAAGGGTACTCGGCCTACATGCGTGGCCATTCAGTTGCATGAGCAACATTATTCCCACTGACATGATGTGGAAGAGTCTAACTTTCGAGTAGTGCACTACTCGGGAGAGAACTATAATTTCTCATTCCCGCTGACATGACGCGGATGAGTCTAAACTTTCGAGTAGTACACTACTCGGAAAGACTATAAAATTCTCATTCCCGCTGACATGATGCGGAGGAGTCTAACTTTCAAGTAGTATGCTACTCGGGAAAGGACTAATAAACATTCTGTTCCAGCTGACAGAGCTGAAGAGTCTAACTTCCAAATGGGACGCCACTCGGAAAGACTATAAACACACTTTTCCAGCTGACATTGAAGCTGAGGAGTCAATTTTCGAGTAGTATACACTACTGGGGGAAAGACTATAAATAATCATCCGGCTGACATGATTCGACGAGTCTGATTTTCCTGGAGTAATATACTACTCGGAAAAGACTATAAACACCCCCTTCCAGCTGACATGACGCTGAAGAGTCCCATTATACGCAGTAGCATCCTACTCGGCAAGACTATAAAACACACATTCCGACTGACATGAAGTCGAAGGTCCTATATACGAGTAGTTCCTTACTCGGCAAAGACTATAAATTCATATTCCGGTTGACAGATACCGAAGAGTCCATATACCAGTAGTAATCTACTCGGAAAGACTTCAAGTTAAAGATCTTTGACTTTATTGTTTAATTGTCTTCACAATTAAGCACAAAGTCGGGGGCTACACCTAATAGGTGCGTCTATTCGCGCACACTATTCCCTACATCTACATGGAGCCTTCATAGCCTCGCTGCCAGCTGACATGAAGCAGGACTTGGGAGAAGCAGCACTCAGACAGAGTACTCGGAGCAATGCACTTTGGATTAAGACTTCACCATGGGGATAGCACTCGGCATCAGCTGTGACTCAACTATGGAGGTCTCAGGGGCTACTGTGGGTGCCATGGGCCCCGGGTACCTCATGACAAGCATTTGGGCCACTCGATAGAGGATGGGCCTAGCCTTGTAATTAGAGATATAGCTAGATTCGGCAGACTTCGCCTTGTATAGAAAGGAATATACAGTCCTAGTCGGGTGCGTTATAATCTCTAAGGGGAGATCTCTCTAGTCGTAATCCGATGGGGACTCCTACCTTGTAACCACTGTCCCCCAGTATATAAGGGGAGGCAGGCGCCCCATGAGGGCAGGGTTGAGTTGGTTCACCAGAATCACCACCACAAATCCTCAAAGGAATAACACCACAACTGGACGTAGGGTATTACTCACATCGAGGGCCTGAACCAAGTATAAATAGCCCTGTGTTCCTTTTGCAATCCACCGAGTTTCCATCCGCCCGAGTAGCCCCATATATTTATTGCCGGGTGTAAAAACATCGACAATGTCCTTGAGACTCCTTTTCCTGAGAACTTGCCTACAAAAGCTTTCTGTGCTGCACGGAGAGCTTATGAGAAGCATACGAATGATTCCCTTGATGTGAGCTGTCTCATGCTTGGCCACCAATGTCCTCTGAGCTTCAGAAGCAATATGAGCAACACAAATGCTACAATATCATTGTGGGGTTGCGTGGTATGTTTGAGAACCAAGAAGGGCTGAGAGGTTCAACACTTCAAAGTCCTTATTTGCGTGCAGGGCTTGCGGAAGGGAATCCCGTTAGCCCTCATGTGGATTAAGATATTGGCTACATTGAGAGTCTGGAAAAGCTTGGTTTTCCCCTTAGCCAAGAGTGGCTACTGAGTGATTCTCCAGTCGCTCCCTCCGAGTTTTGACCATTCATACAGAACTATCCACATGAACAACATGGGACAAGACCTTGGCTGAGTTGCATGGGATGCTTAAAGCTGCCGAGGAAACCATTAAGAAAAGCACCAAGTCATGATGATGATGCAGAAAGGCAATGCAAGGGCAAGCCCAATGTCAAGAAATGCGCGGTCAAGAGAAAGTTAACTCCCGATGAGATCGCGAGCAGAACCAAGGCCAAGCAAGACAAGAAGGGCGCTGCTCCTGACGCAGTTTGCTTTACTGCAAGGAATCAGGACATTGGGGAAGAGGAACTGGCCCAAAGTACTTGGAGGATCTTAAGAAGAAGGGAAGTGCGACTTCCACTTCAGTATAAATGTATAGAAGATCAATCTTGCTACTTCATCTACTGATTTTTGGGTATTTGATACCGGATCGGTTGCTCACATATGCAAATCGTTGCAGGGCCTAACAAGAAGTAGGAGTTTGAGAAGGAGCGAAGTGGATCTTCGCGTTGGCAATGGAGCAAGAGTTGCTGCGGTGGCTGTTGGCACCATGCCATTGTCTTTGCCTTCAGGATTAGTTTTGGAATTAAATAATTGTTATTGTGTTCCATCTCTTTGTAAGAACGTTATTTCTGCTTCATATTTGCAAGCAGAAGGTTATGACTTTAGATCTGTGGACAATGGTTGTTCTCTTTATTTCAAAGATATGTTCTATTGTCATACTCCTATTGTGAATGGGTTGTACGTTCTAAATCTTGAAGGGGCACCGGTCTATAACATTAATACAAAGAGGCAACGTCCTAATGATTTGAATCCCACGTTTATCTGGCATTGTCGCTTGGGTCACATAAATGAGAAATGCATAGAGAGGCTCCATAGAGATGGTCTTCTACACTCATTTGATTTTGAATCATTTGAGACATGTGAATCTTGTTTACTTGGCAAGATGACAAGGGCACCTTTCACTGGTCAAGGTGAAAGGGCAAGTGACTTATTGGCACTCATACATACTGATGTATGTGGACCAATGACTTCAACAGCCAGGGGTGGTTTTGGGTACTTCATAACTTTTACTGATGACTTTAGTAGATATGGGTATGTGTACCTAATGAAACATAAGTCTGAATCCTTTGAAAAGTTCAAGGAATTCCAAAATGAAGTACAAAATCATTTAGGTAAAACAATCAAGTTTCTACGATCTGATCGTGGAGGCGAGTATTTGAGCTACGAGTTTGGCAATCATCTGAAGGATTGTGGAATTGTTCCACAATTGACTCCACCAGGAACACCTCAGTGGAATGGGGTATCTGAACGGAGAAATCGCACTTTATTAGATATGGTGCGATCCATGATGAGCCAAAGTGATCTTCCATTGTCCTTTTGGGGATACGCTCTTGAAATAGCCGCGTTCACACTGAACAGAGTTCCATCAAAGTCAGTAGAAAAGACACCATATGAGATGTGGACAGGACAACGTCCTAGCTTGTCTTTCCTTAAGATTTGGGGATGTGAGGCTTATGTAAAACGTTTGCAATCCGATAAGCTCACTCCTAAGTCTGACAAATGCTTCTTTGTCGGGTATCCTAAGGAAACAAAAGGATATTACTTCTATAATCAACATGAAGGCAAAGTGTTTGTCGCTCGACATGGTGTCTTCTTAGAGAAAGAGTTTCTCTCTAGAAGGGATAGTGGGAGGACCGTGCAACTCGAAGAAATTCGAGAAACACCTGAAAATGTTTCAGCTCCTACAGAACCACAACGGGATGAACAAAGTGTTGAAGCACCTGTTGTAGACACACCGGCACCACGTAGGTCAGAGAGGTCACGTCGTGCACCTGAGAGGTACATGTTCTTGACTACTCAACATAGGGACATATTGTTGTTAGACAACAATGAGCCTAAGACCTATGAAGAAGCGATGGTGGGACCAGACTCTGAGAAATGGCTTGAAGCCATGAGATCCAAAATTGAATCCATGCATAGTAATCAAGTTTGGAACTTGGTTGATCCACCTGATGGTGTTAAAACCATTGAGTGCAAATGGGTTTTCAAGAAAAAGATAGACATGGATGGAAATGTTCACATCTATAAGGCACGATTGGTGGCAAAAGGTTTCAAACAAATTCAAGGTGTTGATTATGATGAAACTTTTTCGCCCGTCGCAATGCTAAAGTCTATTCGGATCATTCTAGCGATTGCTGCATATTTCGACTATGAGATATGGCAAATGGATGTCAAAACAGCTTTCCTTAATGGAAATCTGAGTGAGGATGTGTACATGACACAGCCCACGGGTTTTGTCGATCCACAATCAGCTAGAAAGATATGCAAGCTGCAAAAATCCATTTATGGATTAAAGCAGGCGTCTCGGAGTTGGAATATTCGTTTTGATGAAGTGATCAAAGGGTTTGGTTTCATCAAGAACGAAGAAGAGCCTTGTGTTTATAAAAACGCTAGTGGGAGCGCACTTGTATTTCTGATTTTATATGTGGACGACATATTACTGATCGGAAATGACATTCCTATGCTCGAATCTGTTAAGTCTTCATTGAAAAATAGTTTCTCTATGAAAGACTTAGGAGAGGCGGCATATATTCTGGGCATCAAGATCTATAGAGATAGATCAAGAAGGCTAATTGGATTATGTCAAGACACATACATTGACAAGGTGTTGAAAAGGTTCAACATGCAGGACTCTAAGAAAGGTTTCCTACCTATGTCACATGGTATAAATCTTAGCAAGAGTCAGTGTCCTAGTACACCTAATGAGCGGGATAAGATGAATGCGATCCCATATGCTTCGGCCATTGGGTCCATTATGTATGCCATGCTTTGTACACGTCCAGATGTCTCGTATGCTTTAAGTGCTACGAGTAGATACCAGTCGGATCCAGGTGAAGGTCACTGGATTGCTGTAAAGAACATCTTGAAGTACTTGAGAAGAACTAAAGATGAGTTCCTTGTCTATGGAGGTGAAGAAGAGCTCGTTGTAAATGGTTACACTGATGCTAGCTTCCAAACTGACAAAGACGATTTCAGATCACAATCTGGATTTGTGTTTTGCCTAAATGGCGGTGCGGTGAGCTGGAAGAGTTCCAAGCAGGAGACGGTTGCTGATTCTACAACGGAAGCCGAGTACATTGCAGCTTCTGAAGCTGCTAAAGAAACTGTTTGGATCAAGAAATTTGTTTCCGAGCTTGGTGTGATGACTAGTGCCTTCAATCCGATGGACCTCTACTGTGATAATAGTGGGGCCATTGCGCAAGCCAAGGAGCTTAGATCTCACCAAAAGTCCAAGCACATTTTACGGCGTTTTCATCTCATCCGCGAGATAGTGGAGAGAGGCGATGTAAAGATATGCAAAGTACAAACGGATTTGAATATTGCAGATCCGTTGACAAAGCCGCTTCCCCAGCCAAAGCATGAGGCTCACATTAGGGCAATGGGTATTAGATACCTACATGGTTGACTCTAGTGCAAGTGGGAGACTGTTAGTGATATGCCCTAGAGGCAACATGGAGATGTTAAATATATCACATGCTATGTTTATAATATATTGATTTGTTCCTTGAAATAGACACTATCATTATTGATCAATGAGTATGTGACTTATTCATGAGACTCTTAATGTCAAATGTTGCTATTTCTAAATGATCCCTGATCATATATCATATGAGGAACAAATATGATTCTAATATCAGCATATGTATTGATTGATGATCATGTCTTATGGATCATGGTATGGAGATACCAAATCGATAATATGGACATATGTTAGTGAACATATGTTGGATAGACCCGCCATGAGATACTGCAGAGATTTCATGTGTCATCAGTTAGTCTCAAGTAGTGTTTATGTAGAGTCCTTACACTTGAGATCATCATGGTTCCCAACATACGTAGTAGCTTATTTTGGGACTACTAAACACTACTCCATAACTGGGTAGTCATAAAAGTGGTCTTCGGGTTTGCTATGAAACATGTAGTGGGATATGAATGATCAAGATAGAATTTGCCCCTCCTTATGGGAGAGATATCTCTGGGCCCCTCGATGTAATGGATTATGGAAGTGCATGGCCATGCTACGGTGATTGAGGTCTCAATCACAAGTTTGTAATCCTTCACAGGATCGAGAGAGTGATTGAGCTATTAAGAGGATGACACAAGTCTCGCCTTGAGCTTAATCGATATCGTGAGGCAAAGGGATTTGTACATAAGGACATTACAGGTTCAGCCGATATGATCTTTACGTATATCTTGGGGCTAATATGCGTTGCTAGAGGCCGCTATTAACAGGGTGACCAGAAAGGCGTTTCTGGGTCGCGACAAAATATACGTGAACCTATAGGGTCGCACACTTAATGGGTTGGAACACTTATTCGAATGTGATTCGAATATGGGCTCAATTCAGATAGAGATCCGAGTAGACTCTTACTGGGCCTCAGTCCACGAGGCCCGAGTAAGGAGGTCTATATATAGGGAGGCGAGGGGCTGAGGAGTTTCACGTGTGTTTTTTCTGTTAGCCTCGAGCTAAACCCTAGCCGCCACCTTCCGAGCCAAAACCTAGCCGCTCACGAGTGGTAGTACACTCGCGATCGGTGTTTCAGCCCCGGACGTGTGGATACCCGTAGAGGCGCTACTCGTTGCGGCGTTGATCGGCCGGAGATCGACTACTTCCACTACTACCTCAACGCGCGCGTGGTTGGACCGGCTTCTCCAACTCTTCGTCCGCTGCACTGCGCGTCTAGTGGTAACGATCCATGATCCCTTCTTTCGCATGATGTCCTGGTGTGCGCGGTAGAAATTTTTATTTTCTGCTATCGTAGCCTACGCGTACTCCTTCAGTCGGGCGGCTGGCTCTAGTCGGCCCCACGAGGAGTCTAGGCAAACTACACTTGCCAGTACCAATAACGACAACCGGCGCTGTCACCAGTATGATCGCCGGCCTAATCAAGACCTCCGAGAGCGCCTACAACATGACCTTCACCACACTATCAGCGCCCGGCGCCGTGAACGACATGAAGATGAGCGCCACCGATTGGAAGACGAAAACGAGCGCTTTGGTCTCCATCACGAGTGGTTCAACCGCCGTGGTCGAAGCCTGAGCCCTCATGAAGATGAAGGCATCCCAGCTTTCACTCGGGAGCTACAGGACGTCCATTGGCCGACTGGCTTTAAGCCCACTGGGATCGAAAAGTATGACGGCAAGACAAATCCCGAGTCCTGGCTCACCGTATATTCCCTAGCAGTGTCGATGCTTTGCACCGGCAATAATATTATGGGGCTACTCGGCGACCTAGAATTCGGTGGATTACAGAGGAACACAGGAGAATTATACTGGTTCAGGCCCTCGTTGTGAGGTAATACCCTACGTCCAGTTGAGGTGTTATTCCTCTGAGGTGGTTTTGCGATCAATGATCTTGCGTGCCCTCATGGGGCGCCCTGCCTCCCTTTATATACTAGGGGACAGGGGTACATGGTAAGGATCCCAGTCGGATACGACCAAGGGACTTCCTTCTTAGAGATAGAATCCTATTCGACTAAGGCTAGGTTTCCTTATTGTACAAGGCACAGCCTGCCGGGTGCTATCTTATCTCTAACTACATGATCTAGCCCATCCTCTATCCGAGTGGCCCATGTGCTGGTAATGAGGTACCCGGGGCCCATGGCTCCCACAGTAGCCCCCGAGACCTTCATAGTTGAGTCACAGCTGATGCCGAGTGCTCATCCTCCACGGTGAAGGTTACCCGAGTGCGATGCTCCCGAGTACTCTTTGTCCGAGTAAGTCTTCCCGAGTCCTGCTTCATGTCAGCTGGCAGCGAGGCTATGAAGGGCTTCATGTAGATATATGAATAGTGTGCGCCGAATAGGCGCACCTATTAGGTGTAGCCCCCGACTTTGTGCTTAATTGTGAAGACAATTAAACATAAAGTCAAAGATCTTTAACCTGGAAGTCTTTCCCGAGTAGATTACTACTGGTATATGAGACTCTTCAGTATCATGTCAACCGGAATATAGTTTATAGTCTTGCCGAGTAGGAGACTACTCGTATATAGGACTCTTCGACTTCATGTCAGTCGGAATATGAGTTTATAGTCTTTTCCGAGTGGCGTCCCACTCAAAAGCTAGACTCTTCCACATCATGTCAGCAGGAATAAATATTTATAGTCTCTCCCGAGTAATGCACTACTCGAAAGTTAGACTCTTCAGCGTCATGTCGGCTGGAATAATGTTGCTCATGGCAACTGATGGCCACGCATGTAGGCCGAGTACCACTTTATGAAAATAAATCCATTACGTGGTCAGGTGTTCCCGAGAAAGATACCTGCATCCCCAATTTTAATGAAGACCAGCTTGTGATCCTTGTAAGGATATATCCTCGAGACCTGGTGGATAAAACAGATACCCGAACATATATGTTTAGCAGTAAGGCTTTCATGAAGCATATCTGTTTACCTCATCGGTTCCTGTGAGTAGCACCAGCGCTATAATTTCAACTCAGCCTGCGGGCGGCCCACATGGAGCATGCTACTGTAGGAACTCATATCTTGTCGGCCCAATACCGACTGTGCATGCCTGGGCCCATCTAGTCGGTACAGGCTATAAAAAAGATGGGGAGAGAGAAAAAGATTCCATCGTCTTCCCCAAATCAGCCAATCTCTTCGTCTTCCACCTTCGCGCCTAGCTTTTCGCCTCCCGCCCGGCTAGGGTTAGCAGCAGCCGTTCCCCACCCGGACTCGGGCAATTTCAATCCTCTTCGTTTATTCCAAGCCCCCGATTTGCTTTCCCCCAAATCTCACCACCTCCAGTCATGCCGAAGGCGACGAATCCCGCGGGTGCGCCAGGGATTTCTTGGCCGATCTCAGATTGTAGCTCGGTGAAGCTGAGGCGGCTGGAGAGCGAGCTGAAGTTGCCCAGCCAAGAAGTGATCCGTTGGCGGTCGGCGAGGGATGAGTCGAGCCCCAACCCCCGGCCTGGTGAAACGGTAGTTTTCGCCTCTTTCTTTGACCGGGGCTTGTGTCTTCCGTCGTCTGATTTCTTCCGCCGCATCCTTGATTTCTACGGGCTGGAGTTGGTGCATTTAAATCCCAACTCAATCCTTCAGATCTCCATATTCGTTACTCTTTGCGAGTGCTTTCTGGGTGTTGAGCCCCATTTCATCCTCTTCCGACACCTGTTCCATGTCAAGCCCCAACCTTCCAAGAGTAATATCAGTGTGATTGGAGGGGCTGGTCTTCAACTGAGGAGCGATGGGAAGAAAACGTATATCGATTTGCCCTTGAAATCTTCTCTGAAGGGCTGGCACAAGGAGTGGTTTTATTGCGCCGATCTGGCTCCTTCCTTGCGCCCGTTTACTGGTATGCCGCCGGCGGTGTTGCCAAGCTGGTCCTCGGAGCCAACCTTTGAAGAACTGGGCCAGGCACATATATTGCTGACGAAGATAGATGACCTCAAGAAGGCTGGCTTGACAGGGCCTTGGGTGGCTCATCGTTTTCTGACGAGGCGCGTCCAGCCGCTGAAGTTGAGAAGCGCCTTCGGCTGGGCCTTCAAAGGTAAACACGATCCCGACCGAGTGAGCAGCGAGACGGCGGACAAGGGGGCAGTGACCGATACCTTGTTTGGCTACTTCTCCGAAGGGGTGGTTGCCACCGAAGATGATAACCGCCGAGTTGCTGCCTATAGCTTCATCCGGCCGCGGACCAAGGTAACCTTCTACCTTCTTCTGTGGTGAACGCCTGTGGAACGGTGATTGTTCAACCTTGCGTGATGGTATCTTGTCGACTTGCTTGCAGTGGCATGAGGAATTTGATGAAGACTCTCGTCCATTGTCGGCGGTCGCGTCGAAGAACAGGCCGAGGAGTCCCTCCGCTGCCCAACCCGACACTAAGAGAGCGGGGAAGAAGCCAATTTTATATCGGGGCGAGGGGGCCATGACAGCGCGCACCGTGAGCGGCAGCTTGAAAATAAAGGACACCGCTGCCACAACGCCCACGCGGTCGAGTCCCAGGCTGAGATCAGCAAGTTTGGGCCCAACGTTGTCGTACTTAGCAACAGCGCCACCAAGGGGCCGACCAGAGCAGAGGCCGATTGGGGCGAAGGAACCCGAACCAACCATACCAGAGTCGGGGCCGACTCGGGCTGATACGCCTCTGCCATCGATGATGCCGACCGGGGCGACTGCCGACGCTAGCGCTTCGCCGGGGGGCGGGCAGGCTAGCAGGAAGCTGAGGTTCTCCAAGAGGTGCGCTACTCCGGGTCTTCAGTAGTCGTTGTATGTTAGAATACAGTCCTGATGTCTTGCTTCGTCGTGCAGGAAGCGGGCCGATATCGATCTCAAAAAGGTTGACCCATCTGCTCCACTTGATGAGCCCGCCCCAGCCGAGCCAGCGGCGGCGAACACACCTGTTGAGCCGGCGGCCAGCCCGGTTGCTGAGACCGAGGTGGCTCTGACTACAGGGCCACTACCGCCACCCGACCGAGAGGTGGCTGTTGAAACTGAGGCCCCAGCCCCCGAGGCACCGTACGTCGCGGAAGTGGGGGACGGAGCCCCCAAGCCGGTCCCCGATGTTGTAGGGGAAGGTGGTGCCGAGGCCAGGACCCCGTCGCCATCGTGGTTATCGTCATCGCCATCGCCGTCGTTGCCGCCACCGCCAGAGATCCCACATTTGCCTCGGATCGAAGCTCCCCCACGTGTGATGCCCCGGACCTTTACGTGGACCACTCGCGACGGCACTATGAAAAGCTTCAGGCTCGATGAAGTCGTTGCAAGGAGAGAGCGCGAGAGCCTGCTTCGTGCTGCCATCAGCGGGTCCCAAGGGGTCGCGGTATGATTCTTGTAGTAGAGCTCCAGCAATCTTCTTGTTTTGATGTTTGACTCTGTCGTCGGTTTGTTCCTTGTCCCAAGCAGAAGCTCGTCGACCGCAACGAGGCGATGACGGAGATCCTGGTCGAGATGGCTCCCCACCTCACGGAATTGCAACAACTCCGGGCATTGAAGGCCGAGATGGAGGCGCATCACACGAGGAGGGAGGCCTGGCTGAAGAGCGGCGCCGATCAGCTCAGGGTGGAGACATGGGCCCTAGCCGAGAAGATCAGAGGTAAAATCCTCGAGTACATCTTCCCGGCTGAACCGTTGATGTATTCATCCAGCCGCGTCGATCCCGACTGCCCGGTGGTGTCACGACTGCACGGTTGAGCTCTTGGCTAATCTGTGGTGCAGACCTCGAAGCGGAGTTGAAGACCCGAGCAGAGAGGGAGTCGCAGCTGAAGGAGGCTGAAGAAGCCAAGGCCGAGCTCGAAAGGGTCAAGGCCGACCTGACAAAGGCCAACACCGAGCTTGACCGGGAGAAGTCCGAGTTGGAGAAGGCCGTCGTCAAGCTCGGTAAGGAGAAGGCCGAACTGGAGAAGACCGTGGCCGGGTGGGAGGTCGATTACGAAAGTAAGTCCTCAACCCGACTGTGATCTCAGCCAATCCACTAGTTATACTGTGTGTAGCCGAATTTGACAAGCTTACTTGCCGGCCGATCTGGGCAGGCATGAGAGCTAACGTCCAGGCCCAGTACCGGTTCTACACGGAGGAGATAAGGTCAATCAGGGAGTCACGGGAGGCCCTCGTTGGGTCCGTGAAAGGGCTCCTTGACCTTGTAGATCCCCGCCCAGTGGGGACCAGCTGTAGCAGAATTCCTCAGATAATGGGGCGTCTCGAGGACGCGCCGAGTGCCTTGAAAAGGTACTCAGACGAGCGGGTTGCCGCCGGCGTGGCCTAGACCCTAGCAATGACCAAGTCCATCTACCCGAGGGCGGACATTGAGGCCATCGGGGAGGGATTTTCCGACGAGACGACGCCCGAGGAAGCGCTGGAGCTGATCACACAGGCAAAGCCGACTGCTGAAGTGATTACCCGAGACCTGGGTCTGTAAAGGCAATACATTTTGTAGTCGGTATATATATATGCTTTCATATACGATCATGTGTAAATATATGTGTTGTGCCGCCAAGCTTATTATTCGGTTGTCATTAGCTTTACCCGACCATGTAGCATGCACCGAGTTAGTCTGATAGAACTTGATAAAAAACGTTCGGAGTAAGATGCTATACTCGGGCGAACGCATTAGTCGTGGCAAGGCTTTTTAACCGGGGTGAAATAAGCTTGTATGTTATTGACAGAACACATATATACATGCAGCCCCCGACTCACTACTCGGCTGGAATAAGCGGCGTAGTGAGTCAGAAAGACTGTACACATGGGAAATGTAAAACTCAGGTATAGAAAGGACGTAGCTGTTCTATGTTCCATGAGTTGGTGATGAGGACGCCGTCTTTAGTCTTCAGTCGGTAGGCGCCTGGCCGCGTGACCTCGGCTACAATGAACGGCCCTTCCCAGATGGGGGATAATTTGTGCCTGTCCTTGGTGGTTTGTATCTTCCTTAGAACGAGATCCCCAACCAAAAAGGCGCGGCCACGGACATTGCGATTGTGGTAGCGACGCAGGCCTTGAAGATACCTTGTCGACTGAATTGTTGTGGCGTCTCTTGCTTCTTCCAGCTGATCTAATTCGATCAGTCGGGTGTTGTTGGAGTCGTCTTCGAAGTAAGCCCGGACTCGCGGAGAGCCGAACTGTATCTCTGTCGGTAGCATGGCCTCGGTACCGTAGACCAGGAAGAAAGGGGATTGCCCTGTTGACCGACTAACTGTGGTTCTGAGAGACCAGAGAACGGATGGGAGTTCTTGTACCCACCGACCCGCATATGGTTGTAGTCGGTCGAATATCCTGGCCTTGATGCCTTGTAAGACCATGCCGTTGGCTCGCTCAACCTGCCCGTTGCTCCGCGGGTGTGCCACAGATGCATAGCAGATCTTGATGCCGAAGTCGTCGCAAAAATCTTGGAATAGGCCCGCCGCGAACTGAGTACCATTGTCGGTGATGATGCGGTTAGGGACTCCGAACCGGTATAATATACTCATGATGAAGTCCTTTGCTCGTGCCGCTGTAATTGTTGCGACGGGTTTAGCCTCAATCCACTTGGTGAACTTATCCACCGCGACGAATAAATGTGTGAACCCCCCTGGCGCTTTCTTGAAGGGCCCGATCATGTCGAGCCCCCATACTGCGAATGGCCAAGAGATAGGGATAGTTTGGAGTTCTTGGGCTGGGAGATTTGTTTGCCTTGCGAAGAACTGGCAACCTTCGCACTTGCGAATGATGTCTTTGGCGTCTGTGACTGCTGTGGGCCAGAAGAATCCCTGCCGATAGGCCTTTCCGACTAACGTCCTGGATGCAGCATGGTTGCCACATATGCCCGAGTGTATTGAATGCAGGATCTGCTTGCCTTCCTCGGTGGTGACGCAGCGCATGAGGACGCCGGATGCGCTCCTTCGGTACAGGTCTTCTCCGACTAGCAGGAAGCTTTTGCTCCGACGCTTGACCTGCTCGGCTTGACTGCGATCTTCTGGGAGTTCATCATCTAGAAGGAATTTGACAACAGGACTCCTCCAGTCTTGACATATGTGCAGCACTTCGTCGGTAGCCGGGGTAGGCTCGCCTCCCGACTGCTCTTGTGCTGGTTTCTTCTTGACTGATGGCTCCATAAGTTGCTCGACGAAGATTCCAGTCGGAACGGATTCTCGTTTGGATCCCATGTTTGCCAGCTCATCCGCCGCGTCGTTGTATTGGCGCAGGACGTGTGTGATTTCCAGCCCGTCGAACTTATTTTCCAGCTTGCGGACCTCCTGACAGTATGCCGCCATGGTATCGTCGAGACAGGTCCAGTCTTTCATGACTTGGTTTACCACGAGTTGGGAATCTCCGTGCACAACCAGTCGACGTATGCCGAGTGATATGGCGATGCGGAGCCCGTGAACGAGTGCCTCGTACTCGGCGACGTTGTGGGAAGCCGGGAAGTGGATTTGTAGAATGTACTTCAGTTTTTCGCCAGTGGGGGATATGTCAATATAACTCCCGCCCCGGCGCCACCGATCCATAGGGAACCGTCGAAGTACATTGTCTAGTACTCTAGCTTTGCTGTTGGTATTGGGAGTTGAACTTCTGTCCACTCGGCCACGAAGTCGGCTAGAGCTTGAGATTTGATAGCTGTCCGTGGCTGGAAAGTGATGTCGAACGCCATCAACTCGAGTGCCCATTTAGCGATCCGGCCAGTGGCCTCGCGATTATGAAGGACATCCCCGAGTGGAAACGCTGTGACCACCGTGACTTGATGTGCTTGAAAGTAGTGCACCAGCTTTCGGACTGTGATGAGTAGGCCGTATAGCAGCTTCTGGACCTGCGGGTATCTCGTTTTGGAGTCGGCAAGGACCTCGCTGACAAAATAGATTGGCCGTTGTATTTTCTGAAGATGACCCTGTTCGGATCGCTCCATTACCAGCACCGTGCTGACTACGTGGGTGGTTGCCGCCAGGTATAGCATTAGCGGTTCCTGGGGTAAGGGTGAGGCCAACACGGGAGGTGACGTGAGGAACTGTTTGAAGTCTTCGAAGGCTTGTTGAGCTTCCGGAGTCCATTTGAAGGTGTCCGCCTTTTTGAGGAGCTTGAAGAAAGGCATGCCCCGTTCGCCCAGTCGGGAGATAAACCGGCTGAGTGCCGCCATGCAACCTGTCAATTTCTGGACGTCTTTGAGGTTGGTCGGGGGCGCCATGTTCCTGATGGCGTTAACTTTCTCCGGGTTGGCCTCGATGCCGCGATGCGAGACGATGAAGCCGAGTAACTTTCCAGACGGCACTCCGAAGGTGCACTTTTCCGGGTTCAACTTCATCTTGAATCTTCAGAGGTTTTGGAAGGTTTCTTCCAAGTCGGCAATGAGATCTTCTCTGGACTTGGTCTTGATCACCACGTCGTCGACATAGGCTTAAAGCCGACTGGCCAGCGGACGTCCTTTAACTCCCGAGTGAAGGCTGGAATGCCTTCGTTATCGTGAGGACTTGGGCTTCGGTTTTGGCGGTGTAGCCGTTCGTAGTGGAGACCGAAGCGCTCGTGTTCATCCTCCAGTCGGCGGCGTTCATCCTCTTCGCGTTCTTCGCGCCGGGCCCTTAGGGTGTGGCAAAGATCGCGTTGTAATCGCATTCGGAGGTCTTGATTAGGTCGGCGGTCGTATTGGTGACGCCGCCGGTTGTCGTAGTTGGTATTGTCGAGCGTTGTTTGGCAGGACTCTTCGTGCTGCCGGGTGGAGCCGGCCGCCCGACATCGCGCTGATGCAGATGACTCCGCCGCTGGAGAGCCCATCCGATGGGTCGGTATGTGAGTGTTGCCTGACTGTTCTTGCTGCTGGCAAGCGGCAGCAGTAATCATCACCTTGATCTTGGCGATAGTTGGTGTGGCCTGATGATCCGGCCCAAGCTGGAGCGTGTCCAGCAGAGTTGCGGCGGCCACGACGTTCTGTTGTGGCGTGACGAAGACGTCGTGGTCGCCGACTTTGGTTTGGAGGATCTGCTGCTGGGCGGCTCGCCCAGCCTGTCGAAGCCCGTCATTGCGAGCTTGTCGGTTGGCCTCCTCTTGTTGTTGTAGTCGGCGTGCCTCCTCTTGTTGCTCCTCTTGCAGTCGGCGCACCTCGGAAGGTGGCGTTGAAGCCATGAAGATCTCGCGGGGGAGGAGGAAGCTTGCCAAGGTGGAGTCCGAGTTGGTGCTCGAACCGCTATCCGACTTGGTGTCGGACTCCGAGTAGTTTATCGGAGTTAGGACGACTCCGACCTCTCTAGATCCAATCTGAAACGGTTCATGACCGTGTCCAAACTGAATCGCTGGAGGTCGGGTCTGCTGCGCAGGTTGTAGATGCACAGCGTCGCCGAATCCATACGGGAGATTGACGATCTCTCCCCCTGTTGGCCTAACCCGCGCTGGCTCAAGGCCTAGCGCGAGTCGGACGCCGAAGGAGAGAGTTGTCCCGATGTCCGGCGATGTGAGGGACTGTCGTAGTAGATCGTCGAAGGAGATGGCGACGTCCCTGGGGCCGATTGGCGCAACGCCGGCTGGCTCCTCGGCTGGCGAGATCGGATCTGCTTCAGCCAAGGAAAGGTTGCCGAGTTGATCGGCGACGAAATCAAGACTCCCGAAGGTGATGGTGTCTCCATTGGAGAACTTGTTGCCCTTGACTCCGTTGATGGGATCCATCGAATCTGTTGATGAAGAATTCGCCGGGCCCCTACCTGGCGCGCCAACTGTCGATGCTTTGCACCGGCAATAATATTATGGGGCTACTCGGCGACCTAGAATTCGGTGGATTACAGAGGAACACAGGAGAATTATACTGGTTCAGGCCCTCGTTGTGAGGTAATACCCTACGTCCAGTTGAGGTGTTATTCCTCTGAGGTGGTTTTGCGATCAATGATCTTGCGTGCCCTCATGGGGCGCCCTGCCTCCCTTTATATACTAGGGGACAGGGGTACATGGTAAGGATCCCAGTCGGATACGACCAAGGGACTTCCTTCTTAGAGATAGAATCCTATCCGACTAAGGCTAGGTTTCCTTATTGTACAAGGCACAGCCTGTCGAGTGCTATCTTATCTCTAACTACATGATCTGGCCCATCCTCTATCCGAGTGGCCCATGTGCTGGTAATGAGGTACCCGGGGCCCATGGCTCCCACAAGCAGTTTGAGCTGCTGGGGGCAACAATAAAGCTATGGCTAACTACCTCCCAGTCGTGCTAGCCGACTCGGTGAGGACATGGCTGACAGGGCTCCCGAGGCGGTTGATCGGTTCTTGGGGAGAACTCAGGGATCGGTTCATCGCCAATTTTCAGGGAACCTACGAGAGGCCGTGTTTAGAGCACGATCTTTATCAGCTGCACCAGAAGAAGAACGAGTCTCTACGAGACTTTATCAACAGGTTCTCCGAGAAGCGCAACAAGATCCCAATGATCCGCGACGAGGCCGTCATCGCCGCCTTCCGTAAGGGAGTATAGGACGCCCCGTTCATCGCGAAGTTCACTCAAAAACCACAGCCGTCTGTTCAGGCTCTGTTCAACATGGCCAACAAATACGCCGACTTGGTTGAAGCGGTCGCAGAGGCCCTTGACGAGAAGGAGTCCCGACAGAAGGACCAAAAGGCGAAAGCCGACAACGAGCCATCTCAAAACAAGTCTAGCAACCGCAAGCGGAAATCGGACAACGAGGTGGCCAACATGGAGCGTAACCGGTCGCGGCCCCAGCGGAACAACGACTACCAGAAAGTCATGAGCAGGCCATGCCCCTTCCATCCCAAGGGCAAGCACGCGGCCAAAGACTGCTACATGCTCAAGAAGTTTACTTCCGAGCAGGCTTCATCGTCTGGCGCCGACAAGGACAAAGACAAGCCAGACTCAGATCCAGCTGATGATTTTCAAGATCCTCAAGCCAAGCTCAATCACATCTTCAGGGGGCCGCTCGCGTATGAGTCTAAGCGTAAACAGAAGCTATCAGCGCGCGACATCAACACGGTCTCTACGACGGACACCCCCCAGTACCTGCGCTGGTCAGAGATGGCCAATACCTTCAGTCGCGCAGATCACCCAGATCGGGTTTCTCATCCGGGACGTTATCCACTCGTCCTGAACCCGGTCATCAGAAACACACTACAAACTTCTAACCCTTGTGCAACGACGAGAAAACGTTGCAATAGGCCCAATTTGGTTGCAAAAGGTAGTTCTTACCACCAAATCGCGTTCGTTGCCAATGGTTGCAAAAAGTCACGTTGCAATAAGAACTTGCAACCATTGCTAGTTTGGCGTTGCAAGAGTTAGCTTTTCTTGCAACCATAGCTGTCCGTTTCCAAGCATGGCAAGAGGACGTTATCGCAACATTCACTGGCGTGGCAATATGAGCGCTTGCCACGCTCGTCTTCATAGCAACAGGTGGTAAATGCAACGAGCGATAGCGTAGCAATAGAATTTTGTTGCCACGCTAGAATTTTGTTGCCTAAGGTGTTGTTGCCATGACCGTTATGCCGTGGCAAGTAAACCATTTGCCACGCAATTTTATTCGTTGCGAGAGAGTATACATTATTGCCACAATCGTTGTGGCGTGGCAAAAGTATCATTTGCCACGGTTTTTTATTCGTTGCAAGAGATGATATGGTATTGCCACGGTTGTCGTGGCGTGGCAATAGTATCATTTGCCATGCAAATTTAGCCGTTGCGAGATACCGTTCATTATTGCCACGACTGTGGTGCCGTTGCAATAGTATCATTTGCCACGCAATTTTATTCGTTGCGGGAGATTAATTGTTATTGCAACAATAGTAATGTCGTGGCAATACTATTATTTGCAACGTAAATAAGTCTGTTGCCATAGAGCATATTGCAGGCATAGCTTTTATTGCAACGCTAGTAACATTTAATTTTGATTTAATAAATCATCATTGCAAATCAATAAACCATAACAAAAGCAATTGCACTCACATATATTAATTATAATCAATCATTCAATATGTTGCCAAACCATGAAAATAGTAGCTAAAATCATAAACGAGTGTACAGTTCACTCATTATTTGACAACTTTTTAAAAACTTCCTAACATCTATGCAGCACTCGAGAGTTTCCTAGCAGCCCAACATGTCATCGCCTTGGCTATGTCCTCGCTTGATTATAAGCGTCCCACTGAAACCTTGTCCACCTACTGCCAAAGAATAAGATTGGGATATTAGAACAATATTAAGTTTACTAATTCTTGTACAAAATGTAACGAGATTCAGATATAACATGGTTCTAATTAATCAAAACTATGGAAACAGTGATGTACATATAATCAGTTTGCTATCAAATTCTCTGAATTTTTAAGGCAGCAGCAGTACAGTTGATTAGAAAAATCATAACTAGAGTTCTAGACAACAAAAAATTATATTCTTTAACAATATGGAAAGCCCATGAAATTCTCTACATCTTTCTAGTTATTTGTTAAATAAGATTCTGTAGTTATCATGGTAGAAAAACACAAACACCCACTGCTGTTCAGAACAAGGTCAAAACCTGACCGGCTACTTACAAAATTCATAACTCCCAATTCTCCAGGGCTAAAATCATGACCTTTCATGATGACAAACATCTCTAAACCCTCTGCAACTTTGGTATTATCAAGTATCACAGAAAAGATAAATTACTACTCGGAACAATTCACCCAATCAAAACTGCACAAGATGCAGTTTTCAGCACGTATGTTAAATGTATTTCCTACATTTCCTAGTTCTACAAGGAAGGTCACGATATTAGAACAATATTAAGTTTACTAATTCTTGCACAAAATATAAAGAGATTCAGATATAACATGGTTCTAAGTAATCAAACTATGGAAAGAGTTATGTACATATAATCAGTTTGCTATCAAATTCTCTGAATTTTTAAGGCAGCAGCAGTACAGTTGATTAGAAAAATCATAACTAGAGTTCTAGACAACGAAAATTTATATTCTTTTACAATACGGAAAGCCCATGAAATTCTCTACATCTTTCTAGTTATTGGTTAAATAAGATTCTGTCATGTGAGGCTGCGCCTACACAAGGAAACGGTGCGCCCGGGACGTCCGCAAAGCCGCAGAAGGCAACCACAGCCACTCAGGGCCTTAGAATTAGGAGCAATTAGCTCCAGGGTTAGTGCCGAGTGGCCTATATATGATTGTACTCAGGATATTAGGAATTAAGCAAGAATTATCACCGAACCTCTCTTCTTCTTCCTCTAAACCAACTGGGCGCTGAGGGGTAAAACCTCGCCCCTAACCACGGAACGCGGCTACGAACTACGTAGCCGGGGTCCAGCTACCCTAGGGCCCGACGACCTTGACAACCTGGTATCACGATCCAGGCCTTCCTCGCCTCGCCGATCATCCTCGCCCCGTTCTACCTCTGCCCCGCCCACCCCACACCGCACCGCTGCCATGGGAGATAAGGAGGCCGCCCTCCAGACTACCCTGGACGCACTAGCCGCCGCCCTCCAGACTCTGCAAGCATCCGTCGATGCCAATTCTCAGGCGATCCAACGCCTGAGCGCTGCCCAGCCAACGTCATCTTCCTCCGGCACCAAGTCCGCCTACGGGGAGCACCACCAGGACCGGCCGCCACGGTTCCAGAAATTGGATTTCCCACGGTATGACGGCAAATCCGATCCCGTCATCTTCATTAACCGCTACGAATCGTACTTCCACCAGCAGCGCATCATGGAGGAGGAGAAAGTTTGGATGGCCTCCTACAATCTGGAGGAGGGTGCCCAGATGTGGTACATCCAAATCCAGTAGGACGAGGGGATTCCATCGTGGCGCCGCTTCAAGGACCTGCTGCACCTTCGCTATGGGCCCCCTCTGCGCTCCAACCCGCTCGGCGAATTGGCGGCGTGCAAGCGCACGGGCACCGTCGCGGAGTACCAGGATCGCTTCCAAGCGCTCCTTCCTTGCGCGGGCCACCTCGATGAGGATCAGTGGGTCCAGCTCTTCACCGCGGGCCTCCAACCGCCACTCAGCTTCGACGTCGAGGTGCACAATCCGCGGTCCCTCACCGGAGCCATGAGCCTGGCGCACAAGCTCGAGCTGCAGGAGCAGTACGCGGCGCCTCCACCTCGCACGGCGTCCCGACCACTCCTACCGGCGCCCGCACCGCGCCTCGCTCTGCCGGCGCCGCCCGCGCCCAATTCGACCGTCCCGGCCACAATCACTTTGGAGGGCTGGCCAGTCAAGCGCCTCACCTAGGCCGAGCAGGAGGAATGCCGCCGCTTGGGCCTCTGTTACAATTGTGACGAGAAGTTCGGCCGGGGGAATAACTGGGTTTGCAAGCGCCTCTTCCTGCTAGAGGGCGTTATGGAGGACGATGAGGACGTCCCGGAGCCGTGCGAAGAGGGCGCCACCGAGGAGAGCCCCCACTTCTCGCTCCACGCCATCGCCGGCGTCCACTTCAGTGACACGATGCAAATCCAGGTCGCGCTGGGCGACACGTCCCTCATCGTGCTCCTCGACTCCGGCTCCATGCACAATTTCATCTCCGAGGCCGCCACGCAGCGCACGGGACTCCCACCGCAGCACCGTTCCCGCCTGACGGCCACGGTGGCCAACGGCGAGCACGTCTCCTGCCTGGGCATCATCCGCCAGGCCGCGTTCACCATCAACGGCGACATCTTCTCCGCCGACCTCTTCGTCATGCCTCTCGCCGGCTACGACGTTGTCCTGGGCACACAGTGGCTCGCGACGCTGGGGCCGATCCTTTGGGATTTCAGCGCCCGGACGATGACATTCAAGTGGCGCGAGCGCGCCGTTTGCTGGCACGGGATGGCCGGCCCTGCCGCACCTGGCCTCCGTGCGACCACGGCCAGCGCCACCCTACTGGACGAGCTCCTCGACTCCTTCTCCGACGTCTTCGCCGAGCCCCACGGGCTGCCTCCTCCTCGCGGCCGCGACCACAGCATCGTCCTCCTCCCGGGATCACAGCCCGTGGCCGTCCGACCCTACCAGTACCCGGCAACGCACAAGGACGAGCTGGAGCGGCAATGCGCCGCCATGCTGGACTAGGGGCTCATACGCCGGAGCTCCTCGGCCTTCTCCTCCCCGGTCCTCCTGATGAGGACATCACTCCTTTGGATGCACCCGCTGATCCTCCAACCGTTATGCAAGGTCCAATGACCCGAGCTCGAATGCGACAATTAAATCTAGAGATGAGCTCGTTCTTAAGCGATCCTTTTCATAGTTTTGAGAATAGATTGCTACCTAATGATGTTATTTTGCTTAGGAACATTGGAAAGGATCATGAAGCACTTGGAGAGAGGTGTGGAGGCGGAGAAGACCAGCAAGGACACCCAAGACAAGCCGGAGGCCCAGTCCAACTCGAGTTCGAGTCTGCCTCGGACTTCAGGAACAGCCTGCAGTAAAACGGACGCCCAGGACGCATACGGACTCCGTTTTCGACGATCTACATATGCATGGAAAGATAATTTTATAAGCTAACCAATGGCTTTGGTTTGACGTCTAAATTCCACCGGAGTCAACAGAAATCGTCGAAAAAAGTCAGCGTCCAGAATCTGCCAGGGTACCGTCTTTTGGTCCGTTGGGCCGTGTATCGTCTTAGAGCCTGTTAGAGGGCACGTCCAGGGGGTGTGACGACCCTTACACTATATATTCAGTAGCCGCCGCCCACGTTAGGTTTTGGGTTTTGCTTTAGATCAATCTGTATTAGAACAGTCGCCGTCATCGGTTGTGAAACCCCAACTTCGAGTGCTTAATCATTCATCTGCAATTGTCACTTTAATTGAGTTGCGTACTTTCGGGTTCTTGCTTGTGTTCTTCGTTTCGCAGGCAGGGATTAGCCTTCTTGGCGAGGTCAACCGGATTTGTGATACCACTTGATGAGGAACGGGGTTCCCAATCTTCCGTCGCATGAAAGTGCTAGGTGCATTAGTTAAACCAAAAGGCATTACTAACCACTCATAAAAACCGAACTTGGTTTTAAAAGCAGTTTTCCATTCATCTCCTAATTTCATTCTTATCTGGTGGTATCCACTCCTCAAGTCCACTTTAGAGAAAATTATAGAACCACTTAACTCATCAAGCATGTCATCTAGCCTAGGGATAGGATGACGGTACCTTATTGTGATATTGTTAATGGCTCTACAATCTACACACATGCGCCAACTGCCATTTTTTTTTGGAACCAAAATAACTGGAACAGCACAAGGGCTAAGGCTCTCACGTACATACCCGCGGTCCAATAGGTCTTGGACTTGCAGGATTTTACCGCCGCTTTGTGAAGGATTTCAGCATCATTGCAGCCCCATTGAATGAGTTGACAAAGAAGGGCGTTGCGTTTCATTGGGGAGAAGAACAAGAGGCGTCTTTTACTCTCTTGAAGTACAAGCTTACTCACGCGCCATTGCTACAACTTCCTGATTTTGGTAAGACTTTTGAGCTTGAATGTGATGCTAGTGGGATTGGCATTGGTGGCGTCTTGATGCAAGAAGGTAAACCCGTTGCTTACTTTAGTGAGAAATTAAATGGGCATATTCTCAATTATTCCACATACGATAAAGAATTGTATGCTCTTGTTCGTTCATTAGAAACGTGGCAACATTATTTATGGCCTAAGGAATTTGTTATTCACTCTGATCATGAATCCTTAAAACATATTAGAAGTCAAAACAAACTGCATCGTAGACATGCTAAGTGGGTTGAATTTATTGAATCTTTTCCTTATGTTATCAAACACAAGAAAGGGAAGGATAACATTATTGCTGATGCTTTGTCTAGACGATATGCTATGCTGTCCCAACTTGATTGTCGTATTTTTGGGCTTGAAACAATTAAAGAACAGTATGCTAATGATGATGAATTTAAAGATGTGATGGAGAATTGTAAAGAGGGACGTACATGGAATAAATATGTGATACATGATGGATTTTTGTTTCGCGCTAACCGCCTGTGCATTCCAGTTGGTTCCGTTCGTCTTTTATTGTTGCAGGAGGCACATGGAGGAGGATTGATGGGCCATTTTGTGCCAAAGAAGACGGAGGAGGTGCTGACCACCCACTTCTTTTGGCCAAGGATGCGACGAGATGTAGAACGGTTCGTGGCTCGGTGCACCACGTGTCAAAAAGCTAAGTCGCGGTTGAACCCACATGGTTTGTACATGCCTCTTCCTGTTCCTTCTACTCCTTGGACTGATATATCTATGGACTTTGTTTTGGATTGCCAAGGACTAAGAGGGAGGATAGTATTTTTGTGGTGGTTGATCGTTTCTCTAAGATGGCACATTTTATTCCTTGTCATAAAAGCGATGATGCTGTTCATGTTGCTGACCTATTCTTTCAAGAAATCGTTCGTTTGCATGGTATGCCGTCTACTATTGTTTCAGATCGCGATGCCAAATTCTTGAGTCATTTTTGGCGCACTTTGTGGAATAAATTGGGGACAAAGTTGCTGTTTTCTACAACTTGTCATCCCCAAACCGATGGACAAACTGAGGTAGTAAATCGCACCTTGTCCACCATGTTGAGAGCAATCTTGAAGCGCAATTTGAAGGTGTGGGAAGAGTGTTTGCCGCATGTGGAGTTTGCATATAATAGGGCGGAACACTCCACCACCAAGGTAAGTCCATTCCAGGTAGTGTATGGATTTAACCCCTGTGCTCCCATTGATCTTTTGCCTTTACCTACCACTGAGAGAACACATAATGATGCTAAAGAGCGCGCTGAGTTTATTCTTAAATTGCATGAAACCACTAAGGCAAATATTGAAAAGATGAATGAAAAGTATAGAATTGCTGGTAGTGAAGGTAGAAAGGAAGTTAAACTTGAACCGGGCGATTTGGTTTGGTTGCACTTGAGAAAAGATAGATTTCCAGAGTTGCGTAAATCTAAATTAATGCCAAGAGCTGCTGGTCCTTTTAAGATAATTGAGAAAATAAATGACAATGCATATAAACTTGAGTTGCCACCCGAGTTCGGGGTTAGTCCTACATTTAACATTGCAGATTTGAAGCCATACTTGGGAGAAGAGGATGAGCTTGAGTCGAGGACGACTCCATTTCAAGAGGGGGAGGATGATGAGGACATCACTCCTTTGGATGCACCCGCTGATCCTCCAACCGTTATGTAAGGTCCAATGACCCGAGCTCGAATGCGACAATTAAATCTAGAGGTGAGCTCGTTCTTAAGCGATCCTTTTCATAGTTTTGAGAATAGATTGCTACCTAATGATGTTATTTTGCTTAGGAACATTGGAAAGGATCATGAAGCACTTGGAGAGAGGTGTGGAGGCGGAGAAGACCAGCAAGGACACCCAAGACAAGCCGGAGGCCCAGTCCAACTCGAGTTCGAGTCTGCCTCGGACTTCAGGAACAGCCTGCAGTAAAACGGACGCCCAGGACGCATACGGACTCCGTTTTTGACGATCTACATATGCATGGAAAGATAATTTTATAAGCTAACCAATGGCTTTGGTTTGACGTCTAAATTCCACCGGAGTCAACAGAAATCGTCGAAAAAAGTCAGCGTCCAGAATCTGCCAGGGTACCGTCTTTTGGCCCGTTGGGCCGTGTATCGTCTTAGAGCCTGTTAGAGGGCACGTCCAGGGGGTGTGACGACCCTTACACTATATATTCTGTAGCCGCCGCCCACGTTAGGTTTTGGGTTTTGCTTTAGATCAATCTGTATTAGAACAGTTGCCGTCATCGGTTGTGAAACCCCAACTTCGACTGCTTAATCATTCATCTGCAATTGTCACTTTAATTGAGTTGCGTACTTTCGGGTTCTTGCTTGTGTTCTTCGTTTCGCAGGCAGGGATTAGCCTTCTTGGCGAGGTCAACCGGATTTGTGACACGGTTGATAACCAGAGGAATCGTGGTGCTAAGGTTGCAGGAATCGGATCTTCTGATCTGAAGCCGGATCGGTGTGTCGCGTTCCACCAAAAATGAAAGCTATCTATCTGACGGAAGATTGGGAACCCCGTTCCTCATCACCTCCTCGTCAAGAAGGCCGACGGTTCGTGGCGCTTCTGCGTCAATTACTGAGCCTTGAATGCGATCACCGTCAAGGATGCTTTCCCCATTCTGGTGGTTGACGAGTTGCTGGATGAACTTCACGGTGCCAAGTTCTTCACCAAGCTTGACCTCCGCTCGGGCTACCACCAGGTCTGCATGTGCCCCACTGACATCGGCAAGACGGCGTTCCGCACACACGACGGTCTATACGAGTTCCTGGTGATGCCATTCGGGCTGTGCAACGCCCCGGCCACATTCCAAGCGCTGATGAATGACGTTCTGCGCCCCTTCCTTCGCCGGTTTGTGCTTGTGTTTTTTGATGACATCCTCATCTACAGCTCATCCTGGGCGGATCACCTCCGACACCTCCGTGCCGTCCTCACCGTGCTACAGCAGCACCGGCTCTTCGTCAAGCGTTCTAAGTGCGCTTTTGGGGTCGGCTTCATCTCCTACCTGGGGCACGTCATCACCGAGGCCGGTGTCGCCATGGATCCTGCCAAGGTGCAGGCGGTCCGTGACTGGCCCCAGCCCCGCTCGACGCGCGCAGTGCGGGGCTTTCTTGGCCTTGCAGGGTACTACCGCAAGTTCGTCCATGATTACGGTTCCATCGCGGCTCCCCTCACGGTGCTATTGAAGAAGGAGGGGTTCAGCTGGACCGACGACGCCACCGCGGCATTCCAGGCCCTCAAAGCCGTGGTCACCTCGGCCCCGGTTCTGGCCCTGCCGGACTTCGACAAGCCGTTCGTCGTCGAGTGCGATGCGTCGACCCACGGCTTCAGGGCTGTGCTCATCCAGGAGAAGCACCCGATCGCCTTCTTCAGCCGGCCCGTCGCGCCGCGCCACCGTTCCCTCGCCGCCTACGAACGGGAACTGATCGGGCTCGTCCATGCCATCCGCCACTGGCGTCCGTATCTCTGGGGCCGCCGCTTCCTGGTGCGCACGGACCACTACAGCCTCAAATTCCTCCTCGACCAGTGCCTCGCGACAATTCCACAGCATCATTGGGTCGGCAAACTCCTCGGGTTCGACTTCACCATCGAGTACAAGCTCGGCGCCACGAACACGGTGGCCGATGCCCTCTCGCGCCGCGACACTGAAGAGGGCGTTGTTCTCGCCATCTCCGCGCCACGGTTCGCCTACATCGAGCGCCTCCGCTAGGCTCAGGCCACTGATCCGGCCATGATCGCCATCAGGGATGAGATCACCGCGGGCACCCGCACGGCACCGTGGTCCCTCATCGACGGCATGGTGGCCTATGATTCCCGCCTCTATGTTCCGCCGGCGTCGCCACTGCTGCTGGAGCTCACGTCCGCAGTGCATGAGGACGGCCACGAGGGTGTGCAGCGCACCGTGCATCGCCTCCGCCGCGACTTCCACTTCCCCAACATGTGCCGCCTGGTCCAGGATTACGTCCGAGCATGCTCCACCTGCTAGCGATACAAATCGGAACATCTCCATTCGGCTGGCCTGCTCATGCCGCTGCCGGTCCCGCAGGCGGTCTGGACCGACATCGGTCTTGACTTCGTGGAGGCGCTACCGCGCGTCGGGGGGAAATCCGTCATACTGACGGTTGTTGATCGATTCAGCAAATATTGCCACTTCATCCCCCTGGCTCACCCGTATTCTGCAGAGTCCGTGGCACAGGCCTTCTTCACCGACATCGTTCGACTCCACGGCATGCCTCAATCGATGGTGTTCGACCGCGATCCGGTGTTCACTTCCACGTTCTGGAGGGAACTGATGCGCCTCATGGGCGCCAAGCTGCACATGACGATGGCTTTTCATCCGCAATCGGATGGCTAGACGGAGGCGGCCAACCGCGTCATTGTAATGTACCTGCGCTGCTTCACCGGCGACCGCCCCCGTCAATGGCTTCACTGGTTGCCGTGGGCCGAGTACACCTACAACACGGCCTACCAAACTTCGCTCCGCGACGCGCCTTTCTGGGTGGTCTACGGCTGGGACCCGCCTACCATTCGGTCCTATGAGCCGGGCGAGACTCGTGTCGCTGCCGTCGCTAAGAACATGGTAGACTGTGACGAGTTCCTGGAAGATGTCCGCTACCGGCTTGAACAAGCCTAGGCGGTCTAGAAACTGCACTACGACAAGCTGCACCGGCAGGTCTCCTACGTGGTGGGCGACTGGGTTCTACTCCGCCTACGCCATCGCACGGCCGCCTCACTGCCTCAGGCAACCACAGGGAAGCTGAAGCCTCGCTTCTTCGGGCCGTACCGCGTCACCGAGCTCATCAACGAGGTCGCCGTGCGCCTCGCCCTGCCTTCGCACACTAGGCTGCACGATGTCTTCCACGTCGGCCTCCTCAAGAAGTTCATCGGCGATCCGCCTGCTACACCGCCGGCCCTCCCGGTCATCCACAACGGCGCCGCTGTCCCGGAGCCTGAACGTGCTGTGCGCACCCGCCTGGCTCGCGGCATTCGCCAGGTGCTCATCCACTGGAAGGGAGAACCCGCTGCCTCCGCGACATGGGAAGATGTGGACTCATTCCTCAACAAGTACCCGGCGTTTCAGCTCGAGGACGAGCTGCTAGTCGAGGGGGGGAGAGATGTCATGTGGGGCCACACCTACACAAGGAAACAGCGCGCCCGGGACATCCGCAGAGCCGCAGAAGGCAACCACAGCCACTCAGGGCCTTAGAATTAGGAGCAATTAGCTCCAGGGTTAGTGCCGAGTGGCCTATATATGATTGTACTCAGGATATTAGGAATTAAGCAAGAATTATCACCTAACCTCTCTTCTTCTTCCTCTAAACCAACTGGGCGCTGAGGGGTAAAACCTCGCCCCTAACCACGGAACGCGGCTACGAACTACGTAGCCGGGGTCCAGCTACCCTAGGGCCCGACGACCTTGACAGATTCTGCAGTTCAGAGCACTGCTGTTCAGAGCAAGGTCACAACCTGACCGGCTACTTACAAAATTCATAACTCCCAATTCTCCAAGGCTAAAATCATGACCTTTCATGATGACAAACATCTCTAAACCCTCTACAACTTTGGTATTATCAAGTATCACAGAAAAGATAAATTACTACTTGGAACAATTCACCCAATCAAAACTGCACAAGCTGCAGTTTTCAGCACGTATGTTAAATGTATTTTCTACATTTCCTAGTTCTACAAGGAAGGTCACATTTGATAAAATTTCAGCAAATGATGCAAGAATTTAGATTCCAATTAGCTGATAACATATTGCAGTAGTTACCTTCCTCCTTTTGGGTTTATTTTTTGTTCTATTCATCAGCTGCTGTAAAGTGATATATGTCTTCGGTGCAGCCACATTTGCAGTGTTTTCATTGAAAAGACTTTTGCTGAGAGCTACAGTACTTTTACTGGAGTGAGTAGGTGCTGTGCATATTTTTGTACGGTGACAACGCTTCCAGGCTGAGTCTACAAACATTAAATTGTTTGATCTATTTTAGCTATAGTTCAAGGTGCATAGCTCAAGATACATGGAACATAGTGCAATAGTGTCATTACCTCCTGTAACCCATCTTCATTTTCAGTTTCATGTTCACCAGTCCCATCTTCCTCTTGTATGCTTGGCGCAACTTGTATACTGGCATTGTTTTGCGGGGTACTCTACACATACAAATATTGTGGTAAAAGATTAGGCATCATAATCATAAGTTTATTAAGAGGACAAAGGATGAAAAATTATTCTAATACCATATTCATAGTTCCTTCTTTGTGCTGCGCTAGCATATTAAGAAATTCTTGCTTCATTTCTTCTCTTATGTTTATCTTAGCATTTTCCAGCTCCTCTTGCATCCTCCTCCTATTTTCTTCTTTCTCCCTTTCCCTTTTTGCAGCTTCTTGCGCAATCTGTTCTTTAAGCTTCTCAACCTCCGCTTCAAAAGCAATGCTCTTCTCCCTAGCTGCAGCTTGAGCACGTGCATGTACTTCAAGGTTCTCTTGCATAAGTTCTCTGTGAGTTCGATACGTAGCCAAATATCCATGTCCATGTAATTTGGATGATTTGATTTGTGTTGTTTCTTTGTAGCATGACTGGAAAATCATGTTCTCCTCAACAGTTGTAAGTGTTTGTCTATCAGGTTCTAAGCCAATCTCACCAATTTTCATGGCTGCATTTTCCTAAATTAAATAACAGAACCTGTTAAGAGTTGCTTGACACAACCAGCAGCTATAAAAAAGGCTTGACGAAACATTTACTCACATATACTGAAGCTGATACAGAATTTGACCATCTGCCATGTTTTGTGTGAGTGGTCCTCCAAAGAAGAAGATCACTTGGCTCTTCACTAGTTTCTTGGTCTCTCTAGGATGCCACAATACAATTCAACACACAAGTATTGCATCATACAAGGGAAGGACTAGATTAGTGTATCCAATGATTACCTGCTCAAAGCTACACTGTGAGAAGTTTTTTGAACCCATCAGATGCCTGGTTCTTTGGTGCTGACGGTTGGAGGAGTTCTGGCTGCTAACTTTCTGCAGAATGAGAACAAGTGGTATGTAACAATACAACTAAGGTTGATCAAGTTTGTTTGACAAAGTAGATTTTACTAGAACTGACCTTGAATTTATCAAATCCAAAATACAACTGCAAGTAGTGCCACTCAAGAAGGTGTATTTCTTCGGGTTTATTTCGTATCCTCTCACCATAACTATTATAAGCCCTGTATGTGGCACTCAGAGCTGATCGCCATCCTTTGTACCGCTCCTTGGCAATGTTCCATATTTTCTCTTTTCTTTTATCCTCATCGTCAATGTTGATGAAGTTCCACCTAAGTTGTTTACCATTAAAAAGCAATCAAATGTTTCGTCACAAGTAGAAATCAAAAATAGTACACATCATACCAGTATCTCATCTGCAATTTCTTTTTTGACTTGTTCTTTTATATCCTTCCAACTGTTTACTCCAATTAGTGGGGCCCATTTCCTTGTAAATAATACGACCTCATCGACAAATGCACGGGTATTCGGTCCAATGGGACCTCCATGCCTTTCTGAAAATTTGATTGGGAGTTTTTGAGTGCGTTCCTTAACTCTCTTGTTGCCTACTGTAAATCCTTTAACAGTGCCACGACCTCTTTTCTTGCGTTGATTGGAGCCATGTCCTTGCAAAAAAGACAATAACAAACTTGAGCTGTTCTAGTTCTCAATTAAGATATGCGAACCCAATATTAAAAGTACATGCATGATCACAAACCATTTCCCTCGTCCCTTGCCTTCCTTGCATGGCTTGGCCTATTTGAGGGTGGTGTCACATTGCTTCCATTACTTTCATCGTCTTCGACTATGATACCATCGGTGTCACATTGCTCAACAAATGCCACTGCACACAAGGTTAAAGGTTCAGTTTTAAAAAAAATTAGTAGTAAAATACACTGGTTGAAGAAGGAAAATAAATTACTAATTTCTGGAATGTCCCCTTTCATCCTTAAAAATTCCTTGTACGTGTTGACTGTTTGATCCCTAGTGTCATCCTTCAAATTTGTTAGTCACCAAAAACATGTAAGATAAGGTGTAGTTTATATAAAGGTGCTAAGATTATGAACAATACAAAAACATATGCGGAAACATAGATGATATACTTTTGGATTGGTCCTGTGGTAGCTTCTTTAGCCAGTCCTTGTATGCATCAAAAGGATCATCCATAAACGGATGCTCATCTTCTTCCAGCTGCTGCCTTGGTCGCTTGAGGGGTGTTATGCTGACTTGCTGTGCTGTCTCTTGCTCCTTTGAGAGTACTAATCTGATTTCCTTCTCACTCTTATTGTCTTGTAGCATAATCTTTGCATGTCTGACATAATCGAGGGGCTGAAGAGTAGCTACATCTCTTCTACAACGCTTCTTGTAGTATAAGAAGTCCCGGACAGCATACCCAAGCTGGTCCTTAAGAGATGTCAAGGTTGAGAATTTTATATCAGGCCTTTCCACTTTGAACATTACATACTCCTGATCTGGAAGTCCATTCTTGCAATGAACATAAAGAGTCCACATTTCACCCGTGCCATTGCATACATACGACAATGGTTGATAAATAAACAAGAATAAAAAAAGGTCAAGTATTACCCATTGGCAGAATCTTAACTTAAGCAAAAAGATTCAAAGCCCACACTCTCAACATCAGTATAAACCAACATATGGAAATAATATGTGACATGTTATGGATGGATATTTCTGTGGAAGGGACAAAGACTACAGATGAATTCCTATTATAAAATACAAAAGAGTGTAAACAATTTAACCATGTCATGCTCTACGCCTGTACGTTTGCATAGCCTTACCAAATGATTGGCGGAATCTTTCAGTTTGCATAGCCTGTACGTCAGGTCACGGAGTAATCTAGTGGTGAGGCCACGGAGTGCATGCCCGAGCTATGCGGCCAGACGTGGTTTGGCTTGTGAGTGCGTGTGTTTATTTAAGTCCTGTAATCACTTTGTTCAGAGATCAAGAGAAAAAGAGCACTGGTGTGCAGTGCTGCAAAACTCCCTTGTGTATGTGCGTGTTCATTTGAGCTAGCCGGGTTGCAAGTTCAATAGAAAGCCGTGGTGTTCGTCGCCATTGTCGCCTGCTCGAGCTCGTGTGTGTTTGCATTTGCTCCAGGCCGGGCGAGAACCTAGGCACGGGCGCATGCCGGGCGAGGGCCTGGGCACGGGAGCAGTCCCGGACGCGAGGGCACGGCTGCGGGCGTAGGCCGGGCGAGGGCCCGGGCACGGGAGCAGTCCCGGACATGAGGGCGCGGCCGCGGGCGCAGACGCGAGGGCGCAGGGCGTGAGCGCGGGAGCAAGTCCCGAGAGCGGGGCGCGGACTCGGGTGAGGTCCCGGGCACAGCCTTCGGTGCGCCGATAACATACATGGGGTTATATTGACAAGGAAACCCATGTTCATCTTCGGTTTCGAGGGCGGCTTCAGTATATCGATGTCGATGGGCGCCCAAGGCGGTGGCGTCGTTGCTGGCGCTGATTCCCTGCGGAGGAAGCGTCGTCCTGCCTGTTAGCGTTGCCGGTGGCGTCCTCGACGGAGGCGGCGTCGGGGGCGTCCTAGAACGAGGTGGCGTCGGCGGCGGCGCCATGGCTAGGGATGGCAACGGGTCGGGTCACCTGCGGGTGTGTTCATTGCACAATAATTAACATATCAAAATAACCATAATTAACCTGCGGGTGAGTCGCCGCGTCGCAAGGGCCGGCAGCCGGCGGCCGGGTCGTGAGGAGACGAGGAGAGCAGCCGGGGGGTCGGCGCGCTCGGGGGGTCGGCCGCGGGAGAGATGGGAGGGGCCGTCGCGCTCGGGGAGTCAGAGGAGGGATTTAGATCACGATCTAATTTGGGTAGGGGGAGGGGACGTCGGTCATGGGAGGTTATTAGCCCGACATATGCGGCGATCTTTTTTTTTCTGCAGGAATTTGTCGCGGTATGTCGGACGGTTTGGCGCGGTGCGAAACTTTGGCACGGTGGGAAAGTTGGAAATTTTGGCACACAAATTTGGGGGAGGTTCCTAATGAAAAACATTTATTAGCTTTTAATTAATTTCTAAAATATCCAAACATCTTAAATTTGAAAATACTAGTAAATTGTTTGCTTTGTATGTCACGGGCCAAGCTGGCATAGTCATGGGCCCAACTGGAGTAAATAATAATAAATCACTATAATAATAAGTATTAATTAGACAAATAATTTCTAGTAAATTAATTAATTTCTATAGATTAGCTCAACATGATATTGTTGATCAACATCATGAGTCACACAAGTCACAAGTATTAAGAAAAGTTCGCCAGACATAGGAAATGACAGTGCCACTTAGTTGAACTTGACAAATTGTGTTCAGATTTAGAGCTAAGCGCTATGACAGGGTAACTCAAAACAGCGGAGTTGTAAATGAAACTATGCTAATTAATACAAATGTTATTGTTCATCCTAGGTGATGAATGAGGAATCCTATTTATCACCCAACTCAGCCACGTATTACTAGGGATGAAAACGGATCGGGTACGAACGGATATCGCTGATATCATATTTGTTTTCATATTTGTGTTCGGATTCGGATTCGAACACGGATAGCGTCCGGATACATATACGAATACGGATTGTCTCGGTTACGGATACAAATAATGAGTATCGAATACGGTATGAATCGGATGGTCCGGTTCGGATGGTCCGGACTGTATAATGTGAAATGGCAACAATTTGTACAGTCCGGACCGTCCGAACGGGGTTCGGATGGTCCGGACTATATTGTATGAAATGGCAACAATTTGTACAGTCCGGACCGTCCGAACATGGTTCGGATGGTCCGAACTATATAATGTGAAATAGCAACAATTTGTACTATCCTGAATTTTCTTCTACAATTGTGACATGTCTTGTTATCTTTTGCTATGTGCTGGTGACGCATACAGGTTATTCTCTCTAAGAGACCTCCATAGAAGAAGTATAGCCACTTGTTGATAGTTGTAGAAATCTAGAGTCATCACTTATTACAAGTTGATTGTTTCAAAAAAATGGTATAGGAAATTTTCCTCATTTATTACTTGAGCAAATTTTACACAAAAAAATCATCATCATCATCTTCTCCCAGAGTACTGAATGGAGGGAGGACTCCATCAGCAATGTAAGTGTCATCTGGATCTTCATCTTCATCGAACAGGTCATCGTGTTTAGGTTCAGGCACCGCTGTTGCAATAGCATGCTCAATAACAGAAGCTTCAACAGTAGCCCCGTCAAGGCCAGACCTACTCCAAGCTGTCACATCTTCATTTTGCTGTCCAACATTCATATCTTCCACTCCTACAACAACTGAGTCCAGATCGAGCTCACCCATATTGTCAGTAACTTCTCCTTCAGGCATGGCAAACAGGTTTCTAGGCTGCACTCTAAGGACTGTGCACCAATCTGGTTTCTTTAGGTTTTTTGCATAAAAGACTTGCTCGGCTTGTGTGCTCAGGATGTAAGGTTCATCTGAATACCTAAACCGAGTTGTATCAATATCGATGACCCCATATTTATCCTTATTGTACCCTCTAGATCTGCTCGTACTTGCTGCAGGGACATCAAACCATACGCATTGGAACAACATTACTTCCTTCTCACCATGAAAATCAAGGCAGATAATTTTCTTAAGCACGCCATACCAGCCCATGTTTCCTGTACTTGCATTGCCCTTCACAAATACACCACTATTTTGAGTAGTTAAGCAGTTCTCTATGGAAGAGACCCGGAAAAGGAAGCCATTTATGAAACACCTGTTGAACACACGGACCCGAGGGTCTGGACCGCGAGATAGATAATACATCATGTCATCTATTTCCCCTTGTGCATGCAATGTGCTGATCTACATTTACGATTATTTTAAAAATATATTAGGGACTAATAAATTGACAAGAAGCATGTGGAAACTATACAAATAAAATATGGATAAATATATTAGGGACGACTCACTTTACGCTCAAACCATGATACAAACTCCTCCTTGTGTATTTTATCAACATGCCGAGGGCTAATTTTCTTCAGCTCATCCATATGCACACTTTCCACAACAATTGAAAATGCGTTCATTAGTTACATATATATTTTAAACATTCATGACCACCATAAAAAATCAATTTAAAAATATAGCTTACTTTATCCATGAAGTGACCTCATCACAGTTGGTTAATATGTAATGCCTCATCCTCTGCATGTCAATATCAGAAACATTCTCGAGAGTACTTCCTTTCCTACTATAGTCAAGGCTCCCAAATATACTTAGCCCAGATGGTGGTTCACTGGCAGCGGCGCTTTCATGATGCTCTGGACGATTAAGCTTGGTGCTAATATTTTCAAAAAAGCGAGAGCAAAATGTCAGGCACTCCTCGGATATATACCCCTCTGCAATTGAACCTTCAGGGCGCGCTTTGTTCCTCACATAGCCTTTAAGAGTACGAAGGTACCTCTCAACTGGATACATCCATCTATAACACACCGGGCCTCCAAGTCTAGCTTCGTCAGCAAGATGAACTGGTAAGTGCATCATAATATCAAAAAAGCCGGTGGAAAAATCATCTCCAGCCGACAAAGGGTCTCCCTAATCGAAGTGCTCAGTTTTTCAATTTCTAAAAACTCCAACTCCTTTGAACACAATGAGTTAAAGAACCTACTTAGCTCGATCAACGGGGTCACCACATCTTTAGGCAATATGTTGTGCACCACTAAAGGCAAAAGTTTTTGCAAGATTACGTGTAGGTCATGAGTTTTAAGTCCAGAAAGCTTGCAACCATTGACGTCCACACATCTCTGAATATTTGCAGCATAACCATCAGGGAACTTGACGCCATGTAAAAATTTGCACAGAATTTCCTTGTCATCCTTACCTAGAGAGTACAGCGCTGGTGGCAAGGTGTACTTACCCTTTTCGAGCACTGGATGCTGATCTGGCCTTATACCCAAATGTTGCATATCAAGTCGAGCCTTCTCACTGTCCTTGCATTTACCTTGTAAGTCTAGCAAAGTCCCCAGTAAGCTCTCACATATGTTCTTCTCAATATGCATGACATCCAAATTATGTCGCACAAGCAACGATTTCCAGTAAGGAAGCTGAAAGAAACTACTCTTCTTCCTCTAGTTGTGCCACCTATTTTCTTCGTCACGTTGCTTCCTTTTCCTTGTATCCTTCCCAAAAGTCACTTGCTGGAAACTCTCATAGTCCCGTAGCACCTGCTCACCACTGAGCGGCACTGGAGCTTCCCTGGTTTCAGCCTTGTTATTGAAGCTCGCCTTGTTCCTTCGCCACTTATGGTTCATGGGCAAAAATCGACGATGTCCCAAGTAGCAATGCTTTGAACCTGTTCGCACCAAAAACCACCGGGTGTGCCAAGAAGCTTGTTGATGATCTGGTTTGATGCGATTGAACATACGAAGGCCTGGGAGATCTGCTTAGCTCCAGTGCAGGTCCTAAAATATTAGAGGTTCGCAGGCGTGCCAGTCAATTTGACCCCGCAATTGACAAGAAGAAAATATTAGCTCAGGGATTCAATCGGCCAATAAGAATCCTGCTAGCCGATTGCCGAAGGAATGCTTGAGCATCGGCTAAAAGCCGATGATAAGACTTTGTCTGGGCCCCAACTGTCCGCGCCCGGGTCTTGTGCCCGTGCCCGGGTCCTCGCTTGTGCTCGTGCCCGCGTCAGTAGCAATTGCACATCGGCTATCGGCCGATACGAACTGATGTAGTCTCCTTGTAGCCGATGGCCGATGGCACCTGTGTATCGGCTAGGAAACCGATAACGCTATAAGCAAATAGATAAGCTGTCAGTATAACATATGCATCGGCTAGGAGCCGATGATAAAATAGATGGGCAGAGTAGTAAGCTAGCCGACTGCCAAGGAAACACATGTGCATCGGCTAGAAAACCGATGATAATATAGATGACCAAAATAGTAAAGATAATACAGTCGGCTTTATAAAAAGATAACCTATCGGCTAAGCACTCCGATAGAATGTCGCATATACACCGATCGGCTCGACAAGGATAAATCTATTATTATCAATCTAGTAGTTCAGACCTAACTGATGCAGCACCGATTAATAATAATAAAGGAACCTCAACAAGCCGATAGACCTAATGCAACTGTGATGTAATAAGATAACTTATCGGCTATACATTCCGATAAGACACTTGCGCAAAAACCATCAACCTAGCAGGAACGATTTATCGCTGGCAGCTCAGTAGGTCGGACCCAACCGATGCAGCACGAATTGATGATAAATCGCCCCCAGTAAGCTAATAAGATCTACGCACGCGTGATGTGGTATACCTGATCGGCCTAAGAGGTCGGACCGAACCGATGCAGCCGTAGACAGGGCAGATACACCTGGGTAAGGGGTGACGAGTCTTACCCTCTCACAGGAGTTCGGACCTAACCGATGCAGCCCCGCTCGAGAAGCAAGAACCCGTCGAAAGGGTGGCGATGTGCTGAATTTGATTGATCTTTGTGGATAATTTACAAGGTGACTGGGCATACGTATATATACCCCGAGTTACAGGAGTCCTTCTAGGACACGGAACAGGACTTTCCTAACTAGAAAAGGAAAACTAACAGACCTGATCGGATAAGAGATCAGGTTTCCTAAAAGATAAAACTATCTAATAGATAAGATAAATAACTGCCATAACGTGGTCTTCACGATTCCTTCTCAAATCCGGTTTCTTCTGGATTAATTTCCTCTGGTTGATATAGCTTCTATCTTTACCGAATCTGATATGAGCCGTGCCAAATTTTGGCGTTAACAGAACCATGTTTTAACCACAAGTAATCAGTATGCTTGTGACAATAAGGACAAGCAAACTTACCTTTTGTGCTCCAACCAGATAACATCGCATATGCGGGGAAATCATTAATTGTCCACAGCAGAATTGCATGTAGAGTAAAATTCTTCTTCTCCTTCTCATCCCATGTTAAAACTCCATTAACCCACAGATCATGTAGCTCATCGATCAGAGGTTGCAAATATACATCAGTGTTCACTCCAGGAGATTTAGGCCCAGGTATCAGCATCGACATCATCCAATAAGGTTGTTTCAAACACAGCCAAGGAGGCAGGTTATAAGGAATCAGTATCATGGGCCAACAAGTGTAATTAACGTTCAACATCCCAAACGGATTGAAGCCATCAAATGCAAGTCCCAGTCTAACATTACGTGGATTCGAATCAAACCACTTATACCTGTTATTCACGTGCTTCCACGCCAATGAGTCCACTGGGTGCCGCATTTTCCCATCACTAACCAATTCTTCCTTGTGCCACCGCATCAATGATGATGTTTCCTCTGACATATATAATCTTTGCAATCGAGGAGTAAGTGGAAAATACCTTAGAACTTTGCAAGGAGTGCGCTTCTTTGCTCCACCACTTTCGCTAGACTCGCCAATCTCATTAGAATTTGTTTCGTCTTTCTTCCACCTACTCTCACCACATGTTGGACACGTGTCTATATCAGCCAACGTCCCATGAAATAACACGCAGTCATTCACACAAGCATCGATCTTAATGTATGTGAGGCCAAGGTTGCGGATAATCTTCTGTGCTTTCTTGATAGTGTCTGGGATACAATGCCCTGGGGGGAGCGAATCTCTCCATAGGCTAAGTGTTTGCTCTGCGTTCTCGTTACTCCATCCACCCATGCACTTAAGCTGAAAGAGCTTGACCATGAATGATACCTTGGTAAGCTTTGAGCAACCTGGCCACAACTCTTGCTGTGCATCTTTCAACAAATCAAAGAATTTCTTTGCAATCTCATTTGGCTCTTCATTGGTATTACCACTGGTCGCACCCCTAATTAATGCGGACACCAGATTGTTGGCCGATGATGCATCATCTGGCAGGCGTACATTCAGATCCCTATCATCATTCAAAAATATGCTAGCGTTACCTTTCTCTTTGACAAAATTCTCATCAAAACCTTTAGTTAGCAAGTCCATTTGAACCTCGGATTTTGTTTTGTACACGACTCCACGACACCTTGAACATGGACATGGTGCAGTTTCTGATGCATAGGTGCCTTCAAAAATAGTACCAATAAATTTCTCCAGACCTGCTTGCCACTCACGTGTTGACCGAGACAACAGCATCCAACTCCGATCATCATCATGTGCCATTAATTCTATTTTCCAAATATCACAACGATTTCCTGCAGCACGTTAATTGAAGGGATCACGACATTATTATAAACTATATATAATCAACAATGAAACATCTAGCAATAATGCAAGCATACGTGATCCTCTTTCTCACGTATGAAGCTCTAAGTGAGGCCTGAATCAAAGTACCAAATATAGCAAAAATAATCTATCCATTGCTCCTTTCTGAGATTGAGTTAACTCCTCAATTCTTTGTTTCTTCTTATGCTTTTGGGAACATGATTCATATTTTCTAAATCGATTTGTAGAAGACATGGCTTCAAAAGATGACAAGAATAAAATTAAAATTATACAAGCAGTTCTAGACCTTCATACCAATTAGTACAATACAGATGGATTTAAAAAAAAACAATACCTGCACTCCGGACGAACGGACGAGCCTGCTTGTTGGTGCCTGCTTGCTAGATGGATAGATCCTTTTCCCTGTCTCTGTCGTTGGTGCCTGCTTGCTAGATGAACGTTGAACAGACGAGCGCCGGCCGGAGACGAGATGAACACGGAGCGTCGCCCACGGGCACGGCCCTGCTCGTCGATGAGCAGGAAGGAACTAGGACACCAAGATGCCGTCGCTGCAGGGAATTCAAGCGCCGTGATGACTCCGGTTGCAGGGAGGGGGCGCCACGACGACACCGGCTGCAGGGAGGCCGTGACCACGCTGCTGGCTGTAGGGAACGAGGGCCTTGACCACGCTGCTCGCAGGGACGGCGTGCAGGGGAAGAGAGGCCGCGACGGGGGGATCAGAAGGCACAACGCATGTGGGAAACAAAGCAGCGACGGGGAAGAGAGAGACCACGACGTACCTGATAGTAATTAGATTACTATCTTTTCCAGTACATAAACGGGTCTATATTAATTTGTATAGGATACGCTAGCTATTAGAAACACAAACACATACATGGTCTAATGGTAGGTATTGCAACGATGTAACCATTAAAGTGGAGAAAACCGCCGGAGAGCTCAAGGTTCACCGCCGGCAACCTCATCTTCCTCACTGCCGCAACTGTTCGATCGAGCCCGAGCTTGCTCTGGTGAGCCCATTTCTCTTCCCTCTGCTGGAACGTGATTAGCACCTCCCAATAATTCCATTTCTGGTATTAACTGCCCTAGGAATCGCTGGCCGAAGTCGCCGTGTCGCCGCCGTGCTTAGTCTCGGCTGTGCAGAACCACCGCCGGCGTCGCCTCACTGTTCCGGCCGCCTCGGAGTGAGTCTGACCGAGCCCTTGCGCCAACAACATCGCCTCGCCTCTAGAAGCCCGCTACCCGAAGGAATCGAGTCGCGAAGCCCTGAGCACCAACATCGGCCTCCGTCTTCCCCAACTCCGGCCGAGCTCCGCCACCGCCGATTCGTCCTCTGTGGTGAGCCTCGCTTCAATTCTTTGCACCGTAGCCGTCCTCAGGAAGTCTGTAACCTGGTGGACACCGTGTCCTAGCCGCAGGCCGACTAAAGAAAGAGCTGCCGCCGTCGTCCAGAGGATTTCTGCCGCCGCTGAACCAATCGGTGCACCGCCACAGCCGACAAGACCTCCCCGGCCCTTTCAAACCTTACGGTGAGAGCCCAGATATCTGGTAGACACATATTTATGCATTAGTATTGCCAGATTGAGCTTGTAGAACGTTTTCCCCTGTCGACCCGAAAAGAGCCGCCGCTGGAGCTTGCCGCCGGCGATATTCTAGTCACCCGAGGTGTCAAGAAGACCACCCTTAGCTCCGCCGTGAATTCCTCTACCTTTTCTATTTTGGGCCCAACTATAGCCGAGCCGCCGTTCGCCGTCGCCGCCACCGAGAAGCTCGCCGGCTCTGTCTGCCTGCGCCCTCCTCTGTTCGCCACACCGGACCATCCACTCCTGGAACGGACGGTCCGATCCGTTGTCCCGCGCCCTTCTCTGCTCTGTCTCACTGGCCTGCGGGCCCAGGCTGTAAGAGAAATAAGAAAAGAAGAAAGAATTAGAAAAAGGTTAAAACTGAAATATCTTTCCAACAGAAAAATAGCCAAACTTTGAAAATTCATAAGTAATTCATTTTAACTCATTTTTGAGTGAAACCAATTTTGTTCAAGGGCATTCAAGGGCTGTGACGACTCCGGTTGCAGGGAGGGTGTGCCACGACGACACCGGCTGTAGGGAGGCCGCGACCACGCTGCTGGCTATAGGGAACGAGGGCCTTGACCACGCTGCTCGCAGGGACGGCACGCGGGGGAAGAGAGGCCGCGACGGGGGGATCAGAAGCCACGACGCACGTGGGAAACAAAGCAGCGACGGGGAAGAGAGAGACCGCGACGTACATGATAGTAATTAGATTACTATCTTTTCCAATATATAAACGGGTCTATATTAGTTTGTATAGGATACGCTAGCTATTAGAAACACAAACACATACATGGTCTAATGGTAGGCGCCTATCTTCTTAACTCTGAGGTCTCAGGTTCGAAACTTGCTGGTGGTGTTTTTTTTTAATTTTTTATGTAACCATTAAAGTGGAGAACCTTAGGTATTTGTTGACGCCGAAAACCGCCGGGTGTGCCGAAAAGCTTGCTGACGATCTGGTTCGGCGTCTGGTGACACGCGAAGGCCTGGGAGATTTGCTTAGCTCCAGTGCAGGTCCTAAAGTTTGAGGTTCGCGGGCGTGCCAGTCAATTTGACCTCGCAATTGACAAGGAGATGAAGAAATTAGATTACTGATCCAATCGGCCAGTAAGCCGATACGGATCCCTTCCAGCCGATCGCCGCTATGCTCGTGCCCGGGTCCCCGCCTGTACTCGCGCCCGGGTCTCGTGCTCGGGTTCTCGCTCCCGGGTCCTCGCTTGTGCTCGTGCCCGGGTCAGCAGCAACTGCACATCGGCTATCGGCCGATACGGGCTGATGTAGGCTCCTTGTAGCCGATGGCCGATGGCACCTGTGTATCGGCTAGGAAACCGATAGCGCTATGAGCAAATAGACAAGATGTCAGTATAACATGTGCATCGGCTAGGAGCCGATGATAAAATAGATAAGCAAGATAGTAAGCTAGCCGACTGCCGAGGAAACACATATGCATCGGCTAGAAAACCGATGATAATATAGATGACCAAAACAGTAAGGATAATACAGTCGGCTTTATAGAAAGATAACCTATCGGCTAAGCACTCCGATAGAACGTCGCATATACACCGATCAGCCCGATAAGGATAAATCTATTATTATCGATCTAGTAGTTCAAACCTAACTGATGCAGCACAGATCGATAATAGTAAAGGAACCTCAACGAGCCGATAGACCTAATGCAACTGTGATGAAAATAACTTACCGGCTATACATTCCGATAAGACGCTTGCACAAAGGCTATCAGCCTAACAGGAATAATTTATCGCTAGCAGTTTAGTAGGTCGGACCCAACCGATGCAGCACAAACTGATGATAAACTACCCCCGATAAACTGATAAAAATTATGCACGCGTGATGTGATATACCTGACCAGCCTAAGAGGTCGGACCGAACCGATGCAGCCGTAGACAGATCCGATACACCGTGGTAAGCCGACTACCATAGACCGACTAGAATATCGGACCTAACCGAGGAAGTCCTAGCCGATTGGTAGTCGGGGTAACGAGACTTACCCTCTCGCAGGAGTTCGGACCTAACCGATGCAGCCCCGCTCGAGAAGCAAGAACCCGTTGGTAAAGGGTGGCGATGCGCCGAAGTTGATTGATCGATTGATTGATAGTTTACAAGGTCCCCGGGCATACGTATATATACCCCGAGTTACAAGAGTCCTTATAGGACACGGTACAGGACTTTCCTAACTAGAAAAAGGAAAACTGACAGACCTGATCGGACAAGAGATCAGGTTTCCTAAAAGATAAAACTATCTAATAGATAAGATAAATAACTGCCATAACGTGGTCTTCACGATTCCTTCCAGGTTTGGTCTCTTCCAGATGAGCTTCCATTGGCTGACATGGCTTCTTTCCTTAACCGAACATGGATATGAATCGTGCCAAATTTTGGCGTTAACACATGCCCCCCAATTTCGGAGTTTGTTATCAAACTTCGAAATTCTTCTTCTGTTTGGGCCTCATCATTCCTTCCTGGCCTCCTGAAATCGGCTTTCATGAACCGATACCTTCTGTACTAGGTGTGCTAGGCTCTTGAAGTCTTCTGATGAAAATCTTTCCTTGATCGGAGCCATCAAACCTTGGAATGCTAACTCGGCCAGCTGTGCATCGTCCAGACTTAAACTATAACATCGGCTTCTAACATCACGAAACCGCTGGATATATTCTGAGACTGATTCCTCTGGCTTCTGTATCACCGATGTTAAGTCTATCAAACTCATCTCCCGACTCCCCATAAAGAAATACTTGTGGAATTGCTTTTCTAGATCGGCCCAACCTCGAACTGAGTTAGGTGGCAATGAAGAAAACCATGTAAAGGCCGATCCGGATAATGATAACGGGAAGAGTCTAACCCTCAAAGCTTCTACAGCCGATGCTTCTCCGCACTGCGCCAGGAATCGGCTGACATGCTCCACTGTAGACACATCATCTTGCCCTGAGAATTTGGAGAAGTCTGGTACTCTGTATCGGCGTGGCAACGGAGCTCTATCAAACCAATCTGGATATGGATGCCGATACATAAATGTTTCCTCCTTTGGTCTCAAACCGAATTGTTCTCTCATCACCTCTGTGATTCTTGCTGTCAAATCTTCTTTTGGATCTTCACCGTAATAACGCAGAGGTGGAGTTGATAGCCGATTCTGATTCTGATATCCCCTCAGATAATTGTACTCAGGAACAGCTTCTTGATAACTCTGTTGATGCCTCCCATAGTACGTAGTTTGATATCCTTGAGGAATCCCATTTTGTTGCCCCCCGGGTATTTGAATCGGCTCTACTGCCTTCTTGATCAAGCTCTGTAATGTGTTCATCAATATCCCAGATTGATCGGTCAACGCATGATGAACTGCTTCATTAAACATGTCTTGGATCGGCTTTTGTGGACTTGCAGGCGATGTATGGCTCGATTCATCAATCAGAACGGGCTTTGGAAATTGCGACTTCTGAATCGGCCCTTGATCTGTCATACCGAAGGATTCTAGACAAAGCTTCCGAAAATCTTCGATGTTCTGCTCCATTTGTTGTCTCTGTTCTTCGGTCAAGTCTTCCATTGTGACTGGGATTATGTTGTCTGTGCTAACCTCTTTTCCAGCCATGTTGAAGTTCTCAGTCCCACCGGGTCAAAAACGTGTTGATTCAGCCGATAGGATATACTGTGATAATATGAAGATCGTGTCCCACTGGGCGTGCCAAAAACGTGTTGACGCCGAAAACCGCCGGGTGTGCCGAAAAGCTTGCTGACGATCTGGTTCGGCGTCTGGTGACACGCGAAGGCCTGGGAGATTTGCTTAGCTCCAGTGCAGGTCCTAAAGTTTGAGGTTCGCGGGCGTGCCAGTCAATTTGACCTCGCAATTGACAAGGAGATGAAGAAATTAGATTACTGATCCAATCGGCCAGTAAGCCGATACGGATCCCTTCCAGCCGATCGCCGCTATGCTCGTGCCCGGGTCCCCGCCTGTACTCGCGCCCGGGTCTCGTGCTCGGGTTCTCGCTCCCGGGTCCTCGCTTGTGCTCGTGCCCGGGTCAGCAGCAACTGCACATCGGCTATCGGCCGATACGGGCTGATGTAGGCTCCTTGTAGCCGATGGCCGATGGCACCTGTGTATCGGCTAGGAAACCGATAGCGCTATGAGCAAATAGACAAGATGTCAGTATAACATGTGCATCGGCTAGGAGCCGATGATAAAATAGATAAGCAAGATAGTAAGCTAGCCGACTGCCGAGGAAACACATATGCATCGGCTAGAAAACCGATGATAATATAGATGACCAAAACAGTAAGGATAATACAGTCGGCTTTATAGAAAGATAACCTATCGGCTAAGCACTCCGATAGAACGTCGCATATACACCGATCAGCCCGATAAGGATAAATCTATTATTATCGATCTAGTAGTTCAAACCTAACTGATGCAGCACAGATCGATAATAGTAAAGGAACCTCAACGAGCCGATAGACCTAATGCAACTGTGATGAAAATAACTTACCGGCTATACATTCCGATAAGACGCTTGCACAAAGGCTATCAGCCTAACAGGAATAATTTATCGCTAGCATTTAGTAGGTCGGACCCAACGATGCAGCACAAACTGATGATAAACTACCCCCGATAAACTGATAAAAATTATGCACGCGTGATGTGATATACCTGACCAGCCTAAGAGGTCAGACCGAACCGATGCAGCCGTAGACAGATCCGATACACCGTGGTAAGCCGACTACCATAGACCGACTAGAATATCGGACCTAACCGAGGAAGTCCTAGCCGATTGGTAGTCGGGGTAACGAGACTTACCCTCTCGCAGGAGTTCGGACCTAACCGATGCAGCCCCGCTCGAGAAGCAAGAACCCGTTGGTAAAGGGTGGCGATGCGCCGAAGTTGATTGATCGATTGATTGATAGTTTACAAGGTCCCCGGGCATACGTATATATACCCCGAGTTACAAGAGTCCTTATAGGACACGGTACAGGACTTTCCTAACTAGAAAAAGGAAAACTGACAGACCTGATCAGACAAGAGATCAGGTTTCCTAAAAGATAAAACTATCTAATAGATAAGATAAATAACTGCCATAACGTGTTCTTCACGATTCCTTCCAGGTTTGGTCTCTTCCAGATGAGCTTCCATTGGCTGACATGGCTTCTTTCCTTAACCGAACATGGATATGAATCGTGCCAAATTTTGGCGTTAACAGTATTGCAACGATGTAATTTTTCATTGCTATATGTACAACCTTTTTGCAACGAACGAAACTATTACATACAACGAAACCATAATCGTTGCAACCTTAGTGATTGCAACGATTTATTTTTTTTCGTTGCTATATGTACCACTTTTTCGCAACGCAAGCGACTATTATATACAACGAAACATATTCGTTGCGACATAGACGGGCTATTGCAACCATCATATAAAGAGTTGCAATATCACCTTAGTATTGCAACGACAATAAACTTGCCCGCAACGCAAATGAAATCGTGGCAACAGGAATCACTTATTGCAACCATTCAATAATTTGTTGCGATAACACTTACTTTTCGCAACGATCTCCATACTTAGGGCCACGAAACAATCTTCGTGGCAAAAATCCAATCTATCGCAACCAAAAGTGAAAATCGTTGCGATAACAACCCTTGTTGCAACCAAATCTCGCCGCTGCGACAAAAAAACGTGGCATAAGGGTCAGAAGTTAGTAGTGACATCAGGCTGAAGAAAACCCTCATTGACGAAGGTAGCGCGCTCAACATCTTATTCACCAAGACTTTGGACGAGATGAAGATTCATCGCTCAGAACTACGGCCGAGTACTGCGCCCTTCCACGGGATAATTCCCGGCCTGTCATCAACTCCACTCGAGCAGATAACCTTGCTGGTAACCTTCGGCACGCGGGATAACTTCCGCACGGAAAACATCTGCTTCGAGGTTGCCGACTTCGAGACCACGTACCACGCGATACTCGGACGACTGGCACTCGCCAAATTCATGGCGATACCGCACTACACATATATGGTGCTCAAGATGCCTAGGCTAGCAGGAGTCCTCTCCCTCCGCAGTGACATCAAGCAAGCCTTCACCTGCGACAGGGAGAGCTGCGAACTGGCTCAATTACAAGAGGCGGCAGTCAGGCGCGATCGCATTCCGCAAGCCGTCACAACTGAAGTCGAGCAGGATCATGTTCCGGCAAAAAAGGCAGCGAGGTCGGGAATTTCAGCAGACTCTGACACGGAGAAGATCCCCCTGGACCCTTCCGACCCCTCCAAGATTGCTCTAGTCGGGACCGGACTCGACCCCAAATAGGAAGACGCGCTCGTCACCTTCCTACAAGCCAATAAATATATCTTCGCATGGAAACCGTCCAACATGTTGGGCGTACCAAGGGAGGTGATCGAGCACGCCCTAAATGTGAAGACAGACGCCAAGCCAGTGAAGCAACGGTTGCGGTGCTTCGCTCAAGACCGCAAGGATGCTATTCAGGAGGAGATTACCAAGCTCCTCACAGCCGAGTTCATCAAGGAGGTCTATCACCCGGATTGGCTGGCAAACCCAGTTCTAGTCCGGAAGAAAAACGGTAAATGGCACATGTGCATCGACTACACCGATCTCAACAAGGCGTGCCCCAAGGACCCATTTGGTCTTCCCAGGATAGATCAAGTGGTAGATTCCACGGCTGGGTGCGACCTACTCAGCTTTCTTGACTACTACTCAGGATACCATGAAATTAGCCTGAGGGAGGAAGACTGCTTGAAGACATCTTTCATCACGCCGTTTGGAGCGTACTGCTATATCACAATGCCGTTCGGTTTGAAGAATGCTGGAGCAACCTATTAACGGGCCATTCAGCAGTGTCTGCACACTTAGATCGGGTGCAACGTGGAAGCCTACGTCGACGATGTGGTGATCAAGACAAAGTCCAAAGAAGACCTCATCGCTGACCTGGAAGAAACCTTCCAAAATCTTCGACGATTTAAGATGAAGTTGAACCCGGAAAAGTGCGCCTTCGGTGTGCCATCCGGAAAGTTACTTAGCTTCATCGTCTCGCATCGCGGCATCGAGGCTAACCCGGAGAAAGTCAATGCCATAATGAACATGGCTCCCCCGACTAACCTCAAAGACGTCCAGAAGCTGACAGGCTGCTATGGCGCACTCAGTCGGTTTATTTCCCAACTGGGCGAATGGGGTATGCCCTTCTTCAAGCTACTCAAAAAGGCAGACAACTTCTAATGGACTCCGGAAGCCCAACAAGCCTTCGAAGACTTCAAACATTTTCTCACATCACCTCCTGTGTTGGCATCACCTATGCCCCAAGAACCGCTAATGCTATATCTGGCGGCAACTACTCAGGTAGTCAGCACGGTGCTAGTGGTCGAGCGATCCAAACAGGGTCACATCCAGAAAATACAACGGCCAGTCTACTTTGTCAGCGAGGTCCAGCAGCTGCTATATGGCCTACTTATCACAGTCCGGAAGCTAGTGCATTATTTCCAAGTACATCAAGTCACGGTGGTCACAGAGTTTCCACTCGGGATGTCCTTCACAATCGCGAGGCCACTGGCCAAATCGCTAAATGGGCACTCGAGTTGATGGCGTTTGATATCACCTTTCAGCCACGGACAGCAATTAAATCACAAGCTCTAGCCGACTTCGTGGCCAAGTGGACAGAAGTTCAACTGCCTACATCAGCAGCAAAGCTAGAGTACTGGACAATGTACTTCGACGGTTCTCTACAGATCGGCGGTGCCAAGGCTAGAGTCATATAGACGTCCCCCACCGGTGAAAAACTAAAGTACGTCTTACAAATCCACTTCCCGGCTTCCCACAACGTCGCCGAGTACGAGGCACTTATCCACGGGCTTCGCATCGCTATATCACTCGGCATATGTCGACTGGTTGTGCGCGGGGATTCTCAACTCGTGGTGAACCAAGTCATGAAAGACTGGACCTATCTCGATGACACCATGGCGGCATACTGCCAGGAGGTTCGCAAGCTAGAAAACAAGTTCGACGGGCTAGAAATAGCACATGTCCTGCGTCAATACAACGACGCGGGCAGACGAGCTAGCAAATATGGGATCCAAGTGAGAAGCGGTTCCAACTGGAATCTTTGTCAAGCAACTCATGGAGCCATCAGTCAAGAAGAAACCGGCGCCGGAGCAGTCGGGAGGCGAACCTACCCCAGCTACAGACGAGGTGCTCTGCACATATGTCAAGACTGGCCGACTCCTATTGTCAAATTTCTCCTGGACGACGAACTCCCAGAAGATCGCAATCAAGCCGAGCAGATCAAGCGTCAAAGCAAAAGCTTCCTACTAGTCGGAGAAGACCTGTACCGAAGGAGCGCATCCGGTGTCCTCATGCGTTGCGTCACCACCGAGGAGGGCAAGCAGATCCTGCAGTCGATCCACTCGGCCATATGTGGCAACCATGCCGCATCCAGGACATTAGTCGGAAAGGCTTACCGGCAGGGATTTTTCTGGCCCACAGCAGTTAGAGAACGCCAAGGACATTGTTTGCAAGTGCGAGGGTTGCCAGTTCTTCGCAAGACAAACAAACCTCCTAGCCCAGGAACTCCAAACTATCCCTATTTCTTGGCAATTCACCGTATGGGGGCTCGACATGGTTGGGCCTTTCAAGAAAGCGCCAGGAGGGTTTACACATCTATTCATCGCAGTAGATAAATTCACCAAGTGGATTGAGGCTAAACCCGTTGCAACAATTTTAGCAGCACAAGCAAAGGACTTCGTCATGTGTATACTATACCGGTTCGGGGTCCCTAACCGCATCATCACCGACAACGGTACTCAGTTCACTGGTGGCGTATTTCAAGACTTCTGCGAAGATTTTGGCATAAAGATCTGCTACGCATCTGTGGCACACCCATGGAGCAACGGCCAGGTCGAACGAGCCAACCGTATGGTCTTATAAGGCATCAAGGTCAGGATATTCGACCGACTACAACCATACGTGGGCTGGTGGGTACAAGAACTGCCATCTGTTCTCTGGTCTCTCAGAACCATGGTTAGTCGGGCAACAGGGCAATCCCTTTTCTTCCTGGTCTACGGTGCCAGGCTATGCTACCACGAGTTATAGTTCGGCTCTTCACGAGTCTGGCCTTACTTAGAAGACGACTCAAATAACACCCGACTGGTCGAGCTAGATTAGTTGGAAGAAGCAAGGGACACCGCAACAATCCAGTCGGCAAGGTATCTTCAAGCCTGCGTCGCTACCACAACTGCAATGTCCGTGGCCGCGCCTTTTTGGTCGGGGATCTCGTCTTGAGGAAAATACAAACCACCAAAGACAGGCACAAATTATCCCCAATCTGGGAAGAGCCGTTAATTATAGCCGAGGTCACGTGGCCAGGCGCCTACCGACTAAATACTGAAGACGGTGTTCTCATCAGCAACTCATGGAACATAAAAACAACTATGTCCTTTCTATACCTGAGTTTTATAATTTTCATGTGTACAGTTTCTCTGACTCACTACGCCGCTTGTATCAACCAAGTATTGAGTCGGGGGCTACATGTATATATGTGTTCTGTCAATAACATACAAGCTTACCCTACTCCAGTTATGAAGCCTTACTACGACTGTCATGTTTGCCTGAGTACAGCTTCTTACGTTGAACGTTTTTATTAAGTTCTAACAGACTAAACTCGGCGTACAAGACTACACGGTCAAGTTAAAGCTAATGACAACTGAGTAACACTTGGCGGCATTGCACATATATTTTACACATGTTTTTCCACAAAATTTATACATACCGACTACATAATATGCTACCCTTACAGACCAAGTCTCGCTAATTATCTCAGCGGTCGCCCTCGCCCGGGCAATCAGCTCTAGCGCCTTATTCGGGCTCGTCTCCTCGGCAAACCCTCCCCACATGCTTCAATGTCTGCCCTCGTAGATGGATTTGGTCATCGCCAGGGTTCCACGCCAGCAACGACATGGTCATTCGATACTTCTTCAAGGGCACTCGGCGCATCCTCAAGACGCGCCTCGATCTGGGGGTCCTGCTGCAACTGGTCCCATAGGCTGGGATCTATTGAGGTCAAGAGCCCTTCACAGACCCGACGAGGCCTTCCCATGACTCCCTGATGACTCTTATCTCCTTTGTATAAAAACCGATACTAGGCCTAGACATTGGGTTCTCATGTCTGCCCAGTCCGCCGATAAACTTGTTCAGCTCGGCTGCAGATGAATGACTAACGATTGGTTAAGATCACGGTCAGTTGGACTACTTTCGTAGTCGGCCCTCCCACTTGGCTACGGTTTCTCCAGTTCGGCTTTTTCTTCGCCAAGCTTGACGTGCCTCCTTTAACTCGGCCCTCTCCCGTTCGAGCTGCTTGCTTTGTCAAGTCGGCCTTGACCATCTCAAGCTCTTGGCTTCTTCAGCCTCCTTCAGCTGGGATTCTCCCTCGTGTTCGGTCTTCAACTCTGCTTCGAGGGTACATAACAGATTAGCCAAAAGCTCAACCGTGCAATCAAGACAAACTGGGCAATCGGGAACAACGTCAGCTGGAGAAATACACCAATGGTTTAGTCGAAGATGGCATTCGGGCAATTTTACCTCTAATCTTTCCGTCCCAATTTTCATCCCTACTGAGTCATCCTTCAGCCAAGCTTCCCTCCCCACGTGGCGCTCCTCCATCTCCCCCGGCTCAACGCCCGGACTGCTCCAATTGCGTGAGGTGGAGCCATTTCGACCAGGATCTCTGTCATCGCCTCATTAACGGTCGACAAGTTTTCTGCTCAGGGAAAAAACAAATCAAGATGGAGTCAGACGTCAAAACAAGAAGACCACCATGACTCTGCCACAAGAATTATACCCCAACTCCCTGGACCCATGATGGCAGCACGGCAAGCCTTCACTCCACTGCCTCATCAAGGTCCTGAAACTCTTCACGGTCGTCGGCGCCGTCCAGACGTGAAGTCGAGGGAGCCTACGCGGAGGAACTTCAATCCGAGGAAGTTTGGATTCTCCGGGCTGACAGCAATCGACTACCAATGACGACGACGACCACGACGCGAAGGGTCCTGGCCCCCACGGCCGGCATCCCCCATGCCTCAGCAATCAACTCGGGCGGTCCAGTAGCACCATCTGTACGGTCACGACTCAGCTGCAGCACCTCAGTGAACTGCCTTTATGCTACTGCGCCCTCAGTGACCACCCACTCTCCTACTGCACATCTTGCTCTCGTTACCCCATCCGGCTCGCTTTACCGTCAAGACTTCGTCTCCTAACCGATATGCCACTCCGTGATTACGAACAAGACATTCAAACTTACTTCACACGCAAGAAATCTCAGAAAAATCTGAGCCAGCAACCTTTTTTTAAACTTCATTTCCTACCGAGCTACCTCCTAGCTGATCCTACCTCCTTTCGTCCCGCCTATCTAATTATCCTTCATACAGCTCCCCACATTATCACTCTATCAGCCCCGATTCCTGTCTCTGCTCCCCCTGCTCGCATGTTACTTGCTATCCCCCCTCCTCTATTTCCTACTCGTCAATTTTGCTCGAACCCACAGTGCTCAACTGGCTGATCCCTTGTCATTACTTCCTTTTCCCTTTCTTTAGCCCTCTATCCACCTACTGCGTCAGCCCCCCGCGCCATACAGAATGCTATTTTCCCTCTCTCTTGATTCTCTCACAGATTGCTCTCGCCTCTCGTAATTACCGCCTATAACCCCTCCTCATCAAACTCATTTCATCCACATAACATCAACAAAGTCATCATAATTATGACAACCACAACACAAGCCCACAAGTCATCCATACAAAGAATGTTTAAAGATTACCTGTAGTCCAATAAACTATACCACCGCAATCTGTCTTCTTCAATCACCCCTTTAAATAACCGACATCTCTCACTAACCTTTTCTTACTCATCCTTACTCGTTCATATCTTCCCTTAAAAGCCCAGCCAAATGCACCTCAGCTTCACTTCACCAGTCAAGGCGACTACCAACCCAATCTCAGTCACCTTCTTTTGTAGTCATCTAACTTCACCAACAATGGAGCCCTCCCATCTCCAAATTTATCTCTCACCAATTGAAAACCCGGCCACCATGATTGCCATAACCAGATGGCGCAATAAACCAACCTTCACCATTCAAAATTTCAAGGAAATCAAGATAATCTTCTTCCCATCACCCTCAGCTAAACTAGCCCCCCCCAGAGCAAGACACACGATTTTTTTACTTTATTTTAACAGATCCTGAAAGAAAATAAAAGATCCCACCAATAACACTCACAGAAAAAATACAACCAAAAATTTAACACTATGGAAAAGAAAGATTTGGATACAATCCCAACCTAGCCTGTAGAAGCAAACGCACGAAGAAATCGAAAACCACAAGCCGCCATCTGAAAAGAAGCGAAAATACTTTCTTCACCAATTGATGGTGTTACCGACTCCCCTTAGTCCGCAATCACCTCTTCTGCAACTTAATTACTCCCATCCTTCATTCTTCGCTGAGCCGCAATCTGAAATGCCAAGACGACTCCCCACTCACCCCCAAGATCCGAACTCACATCTGAATGTATATTTGGTGAAAAACAATCTCTTCTTGGCACAAAAGAATTAATCTCCCGATTCTAATATAGCACAACCCTACCTAATCAAAATTTCTCGAATGACGAAAGATTCAATTGAAGAGTAAGGAATCTTTTCTCGCTCCCCCATTTATAAGCCATCCTACAATCTTTCCTCACATTCACTACCAGAATGGATTCCTACAGTACAGCCCATTCTGTCCTAAGCTAAGTTAAATATTACCTTGGCTACTAACAGACCTATGATAAACAGATATCTTCATTGAGACCTTATCTAAACAATATGTTTGGACTTCTATCCACCAGTCTTAAATATATCCTTACATGTACACAGGTCTTCAATAAATTTAACAATCTTCATCGATACACTAACCACCTTTTATTATTCATAAATACTCGCCTACACTCGTTGCCATCAGTCCATACTTATTCCAAGCAATGACCTAAAAGTTCTAACCTTATATCCCACTACTCCAAACAAAATCTCTCAGTCCAGCTACATACTAGATCTAACTTCTAGTTAGACCCACCGAAACTACAAATTCCCTTTCCAGCTGACATAAGGTGAAGTATCCCAATACATTAGCATCTACTCGCAAACTATAACACACATTCCACGACATTAAGCAACGTCTAACATACGATATTCCTACGCTAAGACTATACAAGATTATTCTGTTTTAACATATACCGAAAATCTTATAACCGTAAATCTACCAAAATATTAGTAAAATTGACTTTATTTTAATTTATCTTCACACAATACACAAACCTCTACACCAATATGCCTATCGCGGCACACTATTCATACATCTACCATGAAGCCCGTCATATCCTCTCGCCAGCTACATAATTGCACTCGGAAGAAACCTACTCAGTTACAAGAATACTCTGAGATCCATCACATCATCACCTTGAATACACCCATCAGCTCTCAACTATGATCTAGCTACTTTATCATGCCCGAATACACATTACCATGCAATGGCCACTCATAAATATGCCAACCATCATTTAAGATTGTTAACGGGCCAAAATTTTAAGACCTGATATCATATTCGTCAAACTCATCGATAATGAAATACAAAAGCAACCGAGTCTTAAAGCTAATACCCCTGTCAAGTTATTACTAATTATTATAAAATTTATCTCTTTTATGAAACCTGACCTCTGTCCTGTCACTCAGAAGCCTTCTGTTATATATATAAATCATAATTCTTCCATAATGACTCATGTAACTCGGATATATACTTATCCGACCTTTATCTATCACAAAATCAATACCAAATTCGCCACGCCACCCGCCTCACTGGATCCTTCTTCTCGATCCGCTCACTTACGTCCGAAACCCCTCTTTCAATTTATCTCGTCACACGTACTACCAATCGCTATGACTCCCGTTTAGTTCCATTATTTCTAGCTATGTATGCTACCACGATATATTTACTTTATTATCTTCATCAGGTCATTTGATCTCATAGATTTAATTATATCACAATCACTTCACGATTTACATACTTTTTCATATCATCTTCTTCCACGGTTTATGATCCCCTACTAACTCTATATAAGTCATCCCCTTAGCATCTTTCACGGCTTTATCGATTTTAGCCTATAATTATTTCATCACTAAGAT